>OY728164.1:286890712-287442735 GCA_963277665.1 Viscum album
AGTAAGTTTTTTTTAAATTGAATTTTTAGTTCAAAAGGCACGTGACATAGTCAAAACATAAAAAAATTATATTGTTCTAATACATTAGGATAATGAATCATATGTCATTTCTGATGTGTAGGAATTATCCATACCTTAATACAATCTGAAATGCGGTATGTATGAATAAAAATGTGTGTTTTCAGTTTAAAATTGACATTTTAGTTAAAAATAAGTACCACTCACTGGAAATAGAGAAAACAAGCTTATATTTTCTTGATACTCAAGGAAAATGATAAATAATTCATTTTTAACTTTTATAAATAATCCTCAAATCAATCCAACACACAATATGAATTTTTTGACTCAAAGTGCGTGCTTTCAATTTAAAAATGGAATTTTAGTTGAAAATGTGTGCCACTCACTAAAATCCTAGTAAAAACACTCCTATTGTCTAGATACAGTAGGAAAACATACCTTATGTCATTTCTGATGTGTAATAACGAACAAAACATCAATAGGACACATGGTGTGATGGGTATGTCTCAAAGTGTGATTTTTCTTTAAAATTGACATTTTTGTTCAAAACACAAGTCAAATACTTAAAAGCAAGCTTATACACTCGAATTATCTTGGTAATTTTGGAAAATTACCCATACATAATTTGTGATGTGCAGGGATAATCTACACATTAATATGACATACGATTTGTTCGGTATGTCTTGAAGTGTGAATTTTTCGTTTAACATTAAAAAATTATTTCAAAATGAATGTCACATACTTAAAACTGATAAAATGTGCTCAGATTATCCTGATATGTTTAAAAATAAACCATGAATTATTTGTGATGAGTAGAAATAAACCACACATTAATGTAACACATAGTATACCTAGTTTGATTTGAAGTGTATGTTTTTAGTTTAAAAGTGATATTTTATTACTGCATTGATTCATATTTATGTTTAATTGAATTTTTATAGTATTGCTAACATAATATATTTTTTTATATTGGTGCACTCTTTTGCATGAGTTGGGTTGGTTTGTTCAGCAACCGATAGCGTACTAATACTCTTTTGAGAGGGGGTTTGGGGCCAAAGACAATGAAATATTATTGTCTTTGAATTTGTTGATGTTTGTGTAAATTTTGTGTACCAATGTAATTGTATAACCCAAAAATTGATTTTTTATTAATATAGTGTTTTTATTTCATTTTTAATTTAAAATTAATTTAAATTAATTTTTTTTATTTTCTACAGTGTACCGTTATTTCAATACTATTCTAATACAGACTGCCTTTTATGAGTGCTAAGATAGAAGTGATAAAGGACCCACTAGATCTATTCTTTTTTAGCACTGATGAAGGGGTTATTTATTATCACTAATGAAGGGATATTTTATTAGGGGGTTTTCTAGTTCTAATGATGCCTTTATCTATAATATTGAATTATATAAATATATTTATTATCTTATATTTATTTAAATGAACTCAAATTAATAAATTAAAATAAATCTAAATATATGTACTAATATAATTGTTGATTTCATGAGGCGAGTTTGATATAGACTAAAAAGCTCATAGTATGAAAAATGAATAGAAATGATGAAAAAATTGTGGTCAATATATATATTTATATAATAAACTTTTTATGTGTATGTATGTTTGTATATATATATATATGTATGTATGTATTCATATATATATGTATGTAAGTATGCATATGTGTGTATACATATGTATATGTGTATGTATGTATATATGTATGTTATTGTCTATGTATGTATGTATGTATGCATGTGTGTGTATGTCTGTATATATATGTGTATGTACACATAGATATATTTATATATGTGTATATGTATTTATGTATATCCATGACTATGTACGTACATGTATGCGTATACATGTACATGTATGCATTTGTATGTGTATGTGTATGTATGTATTTTCATGTGTATGCATAGATGTATGTATAAATAAGTACATGTGCATGTTTATATATGTATGTGTATGTGTATGTACTTATGTGAATGTGTATTCATAGATGTATGTATAAATATGTATATGTATATGTGTATATATGTATTTATATATGTATGTATGTATGAAAGTGTACGTATATTTGTATATACATATACATATTTGTATATATGTGAATATATGTGAATTTATGTGTATGTATGTGTATGTATGTGTATTTATGTGTATGTATGTGTATGTGTATTGAATTTTTTTGTGACTTATAACACTTTGGAATATTTTAAATAATATTTTCAGAGTTATGCATGAATTCATTATGGGATTCCCAGACCAAGGGAGTATCATTGTTGATATAATAAAAATGTTAAATTTATTTTATCAGACATGAATAATTTTTTTTAGATAATATAAAATCTCCCGAACGGTGCTCTTTTTGGGAAATCTAAGTTTTCCATTGAATTCAAAATGCAGGTTTTACCCTAGGAGTGACAAGACATTTGTTAAGGTTGGGTGTTCGGTTTATGGGTTGTCATGGGAAGATAAATAAATAAATAAATTTATTATTAATGAAATGGATATGCCTAATCCTAATTTATATAGCCATAATTATAGAAAAACCTAATGGTAGCTATATAACCTGAGGGGTTTGAGAATGTTATGGAGGAGAGCTTTGATAAACATCAACAAGATCCTAGGTTGATGAACAAATTCTATAGGGGTTCGTCTTCAATAAAAGAGTTATTGGATTTTTCCAACAACAATGAAATAGAGCCATTATTCATCAAAAATATATCTAAACTCAAGGAATTATGTTGTTTTTTTGGATTAATCTCCCTTTTCATTACCCCCCATCAAACATGAATTAACCCTATTCACAGATTAACTCTTAGGTTGATGCTTGATTTGTTGTTGCGGTTTATATTCATAGATTTTGGAATTTATAATGTTTTTTTAAATCCATTTCCCCCCTTCTGATTTATGTTTTCTCTATAGATGGATTGAGACCAATTAGAACAATGGTTGTTGTCGATTTATCACTCTTGTGTTGTGTGTTTTTCACCCCTCATTCTTCAAATGATCATCGTTATGTTTCTTTGGTTGGAAGTTTGAAAATACTTGGAAACCAGTCATTACACAATCAATATTTGGTGCAATAGGTTTTTTCCATGGGTTTGGTTACATGATCAAAGGACCAAACATGGTTTGATGATGATTATGGTTGAATTAGGAGCATATTTAATGTTTTTATTCCAAGGGTTGGTGATTTGGAATCTTGGTGCCATAAGAATCATTTCCTTAGTGGATTGGGTGGTCGGAATCCAACCACCGACAATGATTCATGTTCAGTGAATAGTAGATTTGATTTATTTTGTGTATTTTTTTGGATTGATCATTTACAGGGGTGGTGTGGGTAAAGAAGCATGATAGTTTCCCAGTTTCTAGAAAAACTCAAGTTACATAGCATGTAGTTCAGATGAACACATACCGTGTGGACCCCCCTTATATAGCTATTAGGGTTTCACATATAATTTAAAATCAAATGTTGTGTGGGATGTCCACATGTTTTTTGACTTGATGTTGATGACCTGGTGTGTTCCATAGGTGTACATAAACACAAAAATTTCCAAGTACATGGGCACAACTAGGTACATAGTTACGACTAGTTTACACCTGCATGACCAAAGTACGCAGTCACAGACACATCCAGAGCACTCACACATGACCAGAGTACATAGGAATGACTAGTGTACATAGTCATGTCCAATGTACATGGGAACTGTTGGGAGGAAATTTTCATGAACAAACTATTCAGGACATGTTAGGTATTCCATATACAAACTATGTACTTTTTCAAAGTTAGGTTGAGGCCCTCATTTTCTTCATTCTATATGGGTATTAGTAGGGTGCATTCCCTTATACCATTACTCTAATTGTACTGTGAGGTATCTCATCATGAGCATAGGATGAGTGTTCCCCTCTATTGATTAGTATTAGATAGAGTCAAGTATCCCTCCATGTGGGAAAGGGAGTGATCCTCTATAATTTCTCATTAGGTTATATCAGGTATCCCATTACTAAATTCTGTGGAAAGTGATCCCCATCCTAGAGGATTACCTAGGGTATGGTTAGGTATCACCCCTAGTTCTTGGGTGTGACCCCATATCTATGTATCAACATTTTTTGAGTTCTATTATATACCTATTAATAGAAATTCCAAACAAGCATGACCTCTTAGATGAGAACAATTATCATTGGAAAGACCCAAGGGGTGAGTTCTCTTGGACAAGAACTTCATTGAAGCATTCAGTGGAATCCCAGATCGGTGTTGTGGTTTTGACCTTCCTCAAGGATTCGCGTCTATTATGAGTATATATAGCTTGATGTTATCCTTGTTTATGAGATGACACTTTCTTGAGGCTTTATGTTTGTATATTTATGTTTGTGTTTATAGGTATGACTATACTCACCCATACATGGGCTATCCTAGCACAATTCATGTCTTTTGTAGATGAAATTCCTTAATATAGTGTACTAGGTGGATCAGGTTAAGGTGGAGAATAGTTTATCTAGAAGGAATCCAGTTGGTTCTAGGAGTATCATTTGATAACAGTCCCCTCCTAACAATAAAGTTAGAATCTTTTATAGTTTTGGTGGGCATGTATTTGGCCCTTTCTTTTTTACACTACTTGTCTCATACTCTGATGTGGGATTTATTTAGAAACGTGCATCTTGGTGTTAATATTATCTTCCCTATTTGATTTTATATAATTATTTGAAGATATGTACGTGTGTACATGTACATTAGACTGAGTCCTATCATGTGTATGATGTGCCTAATCCATGCTTGTGGTCAGCCCCATGTCTATTTGAGGTGGGATTAGGGAGTCATGATCAGCTGTCATTTGAATAGGAGGGCCCCATTGGTTTGGTTTGTGATATAGTAGTATCAAATCAGGTCATATTAAGAAATTATTTTGTATATTTTCTAGTTGTGATGTTTGGTTTGGTAATCAAGAAAATAATGTTAAAGTGTTTTGAGTTCATCTCTTAGGCTAGGAAGCATTGTGATAGTGTAGATATTGACTTATCCATTCACCTAGACTGTGATAAATTTCTTTATCACTCGGTACATATAAGAACTAGTTGCGGGGAAAGAATCAGTACGTGCATCATATTTTAATGGGTTGTGGTTTACATGTGGTTGAGTCATCTCCCTAGATATACTCATTTATCATAGTGCATCTTTAATTTTTCTAGACGCCTATATAATGAAAACCAACTATGTTTCCATAGTAAGATATTGAGGATGAACTTTTTGGTGATGAAGATTTAGCATAGAATTCTATATAGGATGTGGTAGCTCTGGGTAGTTTTTTGGTCTTAAATCCACCCATCAAGAAGTAGGTTTCTCCAGTAGTGTTGAAAAAATACATGCATCGGCTAATATTACTCTATGATTTTTAGAGTTAGTGATCCCCAGGATTGGAGGTGATCTGGAACCCCATGCGTTAGAGGACCGACTTGTGGGAGTTGATTGAGTTTTCTGCCTTATTTAGACCCCTCCCAATAATATTATGGTTTTACAGGTGAGCCTTTTCCATGGATCTATAGGGTGATGGTGGAATCTGGTTACTTTGAAAAATGATAGGGAGACTCTCTTTTGGAAATATTTTTATTATATATTCAGGGATGATTTTTTCTAATTCCACATTGCATGTAGTAAGTTACTAGGAGATTATAGAGCTTTTTTAGGGAAGAATTTAAGTGGAAGAGTATGTATTGATAGTCTATAACTTCTCATGATACTCTATGTAAAATTTTCAGGATGTGTAGTTTCAATAATGGACATTATATTTTTTTCTACGATGAGATATCTGATATGGTGTGGTATCTATTTTAATTCCTACTTATACTGGGTTTATAGAAAATTCCTTAGTAGTTGAGAGCTTCCAAGCGAAATAGACATTGATAGTTGGGGCTGGTAATGGGAAATCTTAAGATAATAATTTGTTAGTTGATAGCTAACGTAAGTCATAGCTATCCTAGTATGAGAAGAGATTATAGAGATAGTCTCAAGATAAGTGATCTACAATTCAGGGCTCCCAATATGGTTCCAGTCACTAATGGGAGAGGTGATGCTACTGTTACAACAGATTGGGATATCTCATATTGGATTGTACGACCCATCATGTGGCAGTTGGGGAGATTTTTTTGGACTACCTAGGAAGATACTAAAACTTAAGTAGAGAGGTTCATGTGGTGGAGTATGTGGTGGAGGAGCTAAGATAGTAGCAGGAGGTGGCCTATATTTTGATCTATTTCCATCACCACCCCCTTTGTGGTCTATGTGATAATATAGAGTTGGTGGTTAGGAATGAGGGATGTTTATGGAAGTGGAGACTTATAAACCAGTGTCTCCAAGGATGATTCTATGTACTATCTATGTCTTATCCACTTTAGCTAAAATATTTATAGATAGAGGCATGAGCCACTGTTTTCATTCCACATCACTTGTTCATGATCATTATATTCTAATGGAGCCTTTGGCTCAAACCTTTCACTTGGAGACTCCAACCATAGGAGGCTCATCCATCAAAAAATTATTTTGAAAGTGTGAGCTAACTCTTAGGGGAGAAAATTTTCTATGGGATCCATTCATATAAGTGATGAGGCATTATGATTTCATTCTAGGTATGGACTGACTTTTCAAAGTTCATGCACAGATTTTCTATTTCATGTTGTAGATGTGGTGCATCTACATCGAAGAGATGAGGTTTTCCATCATTTGTGAGAGGAAAACCCATATCAAGTAATATTGTCTCATCACATGTGGATACAATTGATTACTTGTCAGTAATATAGTATTTCCCTTGGAGATGCATAAGTTATGTGCTTTTAACTTCTTGCTATAGTGGAAGAGTATAAGGAAGTATTCCCTAAGGATGTTCTGGGTTAACACCCCATTGGTAGATCGAAGTCTATATTAAAATGTATCCATGTATATCACTAATATCTATGATAGTGTATTGGATGGATCCTATAGAGCTTCGGGAGTTGAAGGTGCAATTCGAGGATTTATAGAGGAAATATTTTGTTAGACCTAGTGTGTCTCCCAAGGAAGCTCCAACATAGTTTGCTAAGAAGGTGAATGGGAAATTGAGGTTATGTGTGGATTAACATCACCTAACTTATGTGAACATCAAGAATAAATATTCACTTTCAAGAATAAATGGCCTCTTCGAGCAGTTGTAAGTGGAGAGGTGGTTCTTGAATATTGGCCTTAAGTCGGGCTATTTGTGGCTCTAAGTTCGAGATGAGTATATACTAAATATAGAATTATAACATCTCTATAGTCAATATGAGTATGTGATAACTCCATTAGGTATAAAAATTTCCCCAAAAGTGTTAATTGGTATGAGGATCTAGATATTTTTTCCCTTCTTGGTTTGATTAATGGTAGTCATCCTCGATGAAATCCTAGTATACTCAGAATCAGATAAGGAGCACGTGATACATTTGAGTATGGTACTAGAATTAACCCAATTGAACCAAATTTATGGGGACCTCTAAAAGTGTCTATTTTGGATTCAACAGGTCCACTTCCTTGTATATGTAATCTCAAAAGAGAGAGTAGATATAGACCCAATAAAGGTTGAGGCATTGCTTTCTTAGGATCCACCTAAGAGCATGTTTGTGGTGTGATGTTCCCATTGGTAGATAGTCTACAATCAGAGATTCATAGTAAATTTATATAGGATTTTTATACCCTTACATGATTTTACTTACAGGGGGAAGATTTCCACGTGGATAGATAAGAGAAATCAGGATTTTAAGGAGTTGTAGAAGATGTTGACATGCGACCCCATTGTGGTGTTCTGTGATGCCTCAAAAACTAACATTGGATGTGATTTTTTATAGAGTAAAGTGGTGAATTCCTATGGGTCCCAGTAGATAAGATCCCATGATTAGAACCACACAACCCAAGATCTTGAAATGAAAGTAGTGGTCTTCACATTTAAGATGTGGAAGCACTATCTTATGGATGAGTGGTTTATCATCAATTCCGACAAAAAGAGTCTCAATTATATCATTTCACCAAGGATATAAACTTGATATTGCGTTGGTGTCAAGATTTCCCCCAGGATTATGAATTTAAAATACTCAATACTCTATGAAAAGGGAACTTGTTGGAACTTGATATCTTTAGGATATATTATTCACAGTTTTTGAGCAAGACATCAGAGTAGTTTGCCTTGTTTTAGTCATCCTTAGTAAGAGAGGATGGTGAAAATTACTGAAATTCGATGTCTATTTCCAAAATGGTTATACAACTTGTTATAGAATATCATGTTGGAGATATAAATTGTGAGACCTTTATTGTTCATATATCCACTAGAAATTCTCTTGATTGATTTTCTAATGGTGGGGAGCCCATCACCCTTTTCTGACCATGGTACCAGTGATACTGTGAGAAGAGGTACTAAGAGAGTTTCATACAACACCCTTAAATATACTTCTAGGGGGTTTCAAGATGTATAATGACCCTTAACTATCTGGGTGATCATAGACCTACTCAAAAAGTCATCACAATTCCCAGCCATTCTAATGAAGAGTTCAGTAGAGAGCGTGAGACATCATTACATGTATGAGATTTTATAACTTCATGGAGTTAACTCGATGATAATTTTAGAAAATGATGATCAATTGAAATGAAAATTATGGAGATTATTGTAGGAGGAATTTGGGACACATTTCGGTTGAGCATGACATTTCACCCCATATAGATGACAAGATTGAGAAGACTATTTTAGTTTTAGAGGACATACCTTGGGATTTCAGGTCGAACATTATTTTTTGGGAGTATCAACAACCCTTTTTGGAGTTTGTGTATAAGAACAGTTTCCATCCCACCATCCATTTGACACCATTTGAGGACTTGTATGAGAGACCCTATAGGTCGCCATTTTTCTTGACTATTCTAGTAGAGTGAGTACTCATGGTCCTAGAGTTGTTGAGAGAGACAAAAGAGAAGGTTTAGATCATCTAGGAGTGTATGAGAACTGAGCAGAGCTATCATATGTTTTATAAAGACCAATTATGGAGGCCTTTATTGTTTGAAAAGGGAGAGAATATGTCCCACAAGGTATAATATAAGTGAGGATTTTAGTGATTTTTCTAGGGCGGTAAGTTATCTCTGAGATTTATTATCCCTTTCTAGATAATATGTTGGGTTGAAGAGGTGGAATACCACTTAGCCCTACCACCATAGTTAGATCGGGTACATGATGTCTTCCATGTGCCACATTAAAGGAGGTATGTGTAGAATCCATCACATGTTATCGATTTGGGTGAGTTGGATTTCAAGGAGGGAGATAATATTATGAAGTACCTAGTAGAGATAAAGTATCAGTAGGAGAAGATCCTTCATTGGTGAGTGATTCCTTTGGTGTGACTTCGTTGGAAGTATGAGAATATTCCTGAGAGAACTAGATATGAGGTCACCACCCTCACCCATTTGGGTATGTTTTTTCTTTAGGAACGAGATTCCATAAGTTGGAGATAATTTAAAAAATATTTTTTTTAAAACACTTTATAATATTTTAAAGAATATTTTTATAGTTAAGATAAGAGTTATCAAGGGATTATGAGGCCCATGGAGCCTCTATGGTGATATAATAAAAATAATAAAAATATTATATCATGAATTCATAGTTTGTATTAGATAATGTAATATCTCTCAAATGGTGCTCTACTTGGGAAATCTAAGATCTCCATTAAATATAAAATATGGGTTTTACCCTTGGCACGATATAACTTTTGTACACGTCAGGTGTTTTTAAGTGTGGTCATGAGAATATTAATAAATAATTATACATTTCAAAAATTTTATTATTTAATAAATGGAATGTCTAAATCCCCCTCTATATAATCAATGTTATAACAAAACCATAGGGTTTTCGGCATAACCCAAGGTTTTTAGGGGACTTTGGAGGAGAGCTCTAAGGAACATTAATGGGATCATGTGTTGATGATTGGTTTGTCAAGGGATTTTTCTTCAAAAAAAGAGTTCTTGGATCTCACGAATAACAATAAAAGTGAATTTTTCTTCATCAATGATCGATCCAAAAATGAGGTAGTATATTTTTTCTAAATTAATACCCAATTTTATTATTCCGCATAATACTTGAATGAAACCCTTTAACAAATTATTTCATGGATTTATGTTCAATTTTTAGTTGATGGTTATGTTCCTAGAATTAGGAATTTAAAAAATTAGTCTGGACCTTTGTTTATCCACAAATGATCAATATTTTCTCCATTGAAAGAATGTGTCTAATCCAAATAATGTCCAACGATCATGCTCACTCTTGTGCTTTGTGTTTTTTTCCACTTGTTATTTGAATGATCATCCTCTGTGTTTCTTCAAGATAGAGGTTTCAAAATACATTGAAATTGATCATTGTGTAACTGATCTTTGGGGAAATGGATCATTTTTGTAGGTTGGATTATAGGATTGAATTTGTGATCATGTTTAAATGTTGATGATGGAAGATCAAGGAGTAGATTGAGATTTTTCCTTCTGCTGGTTTGAAAATCAATAGCAAGGTTTGACATGAAGCATTTTTAGAGGGGATTGAGTTGTGGGAATTTGATTGCTGATAATGATTCAGGTTTAGTCTACATTAGATATAATTTACTTGGAAAAAATTGTGGCTGGATAATAGGTAGTGGTGGTGTTATTTTAGACACATGAGAATTTATGAGTTTTGAAAAAAAAAGTTATGTGCCGTGTAGTTTGAATAAACACACACCTTGTGGTACCCCTTTCTGTGGAAGATATGTCTTCACATTAAATTAAATTTCTCTCACTCT
Organism: Viscum album; assembly: GCA_963277665.1. NCBI lineage: Eukaryota > Viridiplantae > Streptophyta > Magnoliopsida > Santalales > Viscaceae > Viscum > Viscum album. Next base: position 286,901,544 of record OY728164.1, read on the forward strand.
ATAATATTTTTTCATGCATTTTGACTCAATGTGGATGACCCAGTTTGTTCTCTAGGGGTACACATACATATACAATACTGGGTACATAAGAAAAACCAGTTGTATGAGAATTATGGGTGTACATAGGCATGGATGGAGTATACAGGCATGGACATGGAAAGTTCACCCAAGCATCACCAGAGTACACTTGAATTTCTAATGTACACTTTCATGACTAGTTCACATGTGCACATGAAATAGGACACATGCACACCCAAACTATCCACGATACACCGTGTACTCCCAATATACGTCATATACTTTTTCTAGGGCAGTTTGAGGCCCTCTTTCTCTTCATTCTAGATGTGTAATAGTAGAGTAGATTCCTTTGGTCTGTTCCTATTAGAGTGCAATATTGTATGTTATTTGGAGCATAAGACTAGTGATCCCCTATTTGGATCAGTCTTATATAGAGTTTGGTATCCATACTCATAACCTTGGGTGTGATCCTATATCATTCCTCCATAGTTGGGTCATGTATTCTATTTCTGATTTCCAAGGTATGCGATTTCCATTCTAGAAGATTAGTCCAGGTAGTGTTAGGTATCCCACATAGTTCTTGGGTGTTCTTCCCTATCAATTCATTGACATATTTTGAGTTCTAGAATTTATTTTTTTATAGAGAGGCTCTACGGGAATGAACTCTCGGATGAGATCATTCAATTTTGTCATTAATTTGAGGAGTTATTTCTCTAAAATTAGTTTTACCATGAATATTAAAGAATAATTCTAGGATGGTAGTGTGGTTTTGACCTTATTTAATACTTGATTTATATTTTTGAGTATATCTTTCTTGATGTTATCCTTTCTCATGATCTGTCGCTATGTTGATTCATTATGTTTGGTGATTTTGGGTGTCCTACATGTTTTGATTGTACACGCCCCTACATGGGATCTATGCATACATGTCATGTATTATGAAAAGGATAGGTTTTACCAAAAATCAATTGGTAGAACAGGATTAGGTGGAGCATAGTTGATCTAGACAAGACACAGTTAGTTCTAGATTTTTTATTTGAAAGTAGTATCGTCATTACTAGAAGGTTGGACTCTTTTACTATTTTTTTGGTTGGTATTTGGAAATTTATACTATAAAATACTTCTTTATACTCCTATGTGTAATTTAGTTGTATGTGTGAATTTTTGTATCAGTTTTATAGACCCATTTTTATATTATATTTGAATTTAGAGATATGTGTGTACAGGTACCTTTGGCTAAGGCCTCCAATGTGTGTGGTATGCCTTCTCGGTGCTTGTTGCTAGACCTTATCCTATTGGAGATAGTATTGGGGAGTCGTGATATTTTTTTCATCAGCTGGGTGGACCTAGGGGTCTGGTTGTGATAGTATGCATTGTCACAAACTAACTCAGGTCGACCTCGAACCAGTCACCCGAGCTTGACTACGACAGGGCCTGAGAGGCATTCTCGATCCTCTCAAGCTATAAAACAGTGACGAGAATAACTAATTTTACAATGGGAAAGATTTATCTCAATATAAACTAAATTAAATAAAAAAACAAAGTATGCACCAAGAATCCAATAATAGCTGAACTTTAGTAAATACATAAAAAAATAAATTACAACTACTGTAGATACAAAATTGAAAAGTAAAAAAACTAAAAATGAACTAAAAATGGGACCAAAATGACCTCCATGTGGCCTATTAGTCACCACCATCCCTAAGAACTATCCCAATACATAGGAAAAACTAAAAAAATATTTGAACCTAAAAAAATATTCGGTCTACTGCTTCAAGTGGCATAAGTAGGATGTGAGCATAAACATATCAGTAGGAAAACACCACAGATTCCATAAATTTACCTTCCCAAAATAGTCCATAAATTCCAGTTTTAAATAAATATAATTAAAATAGGGGTTTTCTCTTAAAAAACAAAAATTGTCTCAAGAAATATCCACTTTCAAAAATAAACTGATGTTTTAATTTATAAAACATTTTAAAAAAAAAACCCATCATCAAAGACCATTTCAACCCGGTAATCAATAAATTTATACCAAAATTAATTGAATTAGAAGAGGTAAGAAAAAACTATAAGGTTTAATAACCAAAGTTCAAAAAAATTAAGACAAAAACAAACATATATTATTCATGGAAATTTCAAAACCATCTCTAGAAACAATCGATGGACATACTCAGTTTGGTCTCACATGCTAACGTATGATAAATTTCCACTATTAATAACCAACTGGTTAATCTAACCTCGACTCACTAGTGGAAAATCCCCATTTGTATTTACAAAAATCCAGGGGATACTAATCCATCTAATCAGGACAAGTAAGAAACCATAACCTGGCACACAAGATGATTCCCAAGAATCCCATGATAATAGTACTAGGAAAATGAGTATGTCATCACATGTATGAAGTAAACCAATAACTCGTAGATGCCACCATGAATGTATTTCCCAAAATCCAACACCACCTATGTAGTGCCCCCCTACTCAGAAAGACAACCATAGTTCTTTCCATCACACATTGAACCATCTCAAGGTGACAAAAGGGCCTACACATCACCTATGTTTTTAAATCACTTTCCAAATACCACAAGGTACCAACTGGTCCTTTTCAATCAGAATCGAAGTCCATTTCAAAAACCATATCTAGAACTAAGATAAAAATATAAAACATTCTTAGAAGGTTCCAAAATGGTTGTTTATAAAATTTATTTACCATTTAAAATTATAAGGTTCCAAAGAGGCTTAATTTTAGAAACACATTTGAGAACCACATTTGAAGTCATTTGGAATCCAAAGAAACATTTATAAAACATATGGATTTTAAAAGAACCATTTGAAATGAGGATGGATAAATAAGATAAGGGGAAGAAGAAAAGTTATTTTAAAATCTGGGGTTTAAGTTGTGATTAATTTTAGAATGTCACAATTATTAGTGTACCTATTAATATTTCCACTCATGAACATATGAATATTCCCACATCCAATGACACACTTATTGGAAACCCTCAATGTACCTTGAGACCAATTTTAAGAGTCACACTTAGCATTACCAAAAAACACAACAACCCACATATAAGCACTAAAAAAAGACATTACAACAAAACAAAAAGATAAATTAAAAAAGAATACTAAGCTACCGTAACATAACCAAGTCTGAAAACAACCCAAAGAGATTAATTTCATTCTTAAATACCAATTTAAATGTCATCAAACACTTTTAAAACCTATAGATATAAGAATAATTAATGAAAAACATTGAAAACCCATTTTCCATGAAATATCCGACATGAGAACACCATAATAAATAAAACTACCACATCATAAACATAAGTAACATAGTTAGAAATTAATTATAAATTCTCAAGAATAAAATGACATGTTTATGAATGAAAATGGATGGAAACACCTACCTAAATGACATGCAGATGTTTCATAACTCAAAGAGATTGAAGAAATAAGATCAAAAGACAATCCACACATCCTAACATCAAAGAAACACATGCCAAACATCAAAACTCTACCCTTGGGTTTGGATGAGAGAGAAACCACCCAAGAGAAACCAAGAAACCAAGAAGATAAGGGAAGCATAGGAGAAAATGACCAATAATCATGGGGAATTCACCTTAAAATATTAATAGAGAATCAACCATGGAAGGAGAAGCAATGGAGGATGGGTTTGGGATCCCTATAATTCACTAAAATCAACCTAGAGGGAGTGGAGGTTTAAATGGGTTAGAACATTAGAGGTGAAAGATTGGAATTTCAATGTGTTAAGAATCTGGGTAAGTCATATGGTTAGGTCGTACCATTTTCCAAACAATGTGCCAATTGTGAACATCATTCTGGAAGAGGAAGAAACTCATATGGTTTGGTCTCACCATTTAGGAAACCATTGAACAACCTTGAAAAATGATATTTTTTTCAAAATTATAGATACACCTTGCATGATTTCCACATAGTTTCTCTTATCCATGTGCAATATGCGTGCCTTGTGCTAGAAACCCCCATGAGCCACACAGTTTATCATTATCCTTTTTTGGTTTGAGCCAACCCATGCTCAAGTCATTCCAAGAAAACTGTGAAAGAATTAATTGAACAGGATGCACCCTCAGCCTTAGTCAGACCCATATTTTATCCTCACATTGTGCACAATTACCCTTCATAAGGCCCATAACCACGAAAAAACTATAAAACTCAAATATTTACATAGAAAACCCTACACAATTATAAAAAAAGATCCTAAACCTATAAAATAAACACTGGGGTTATGGTGAGGCAATTCTACCCAACACTAAAAATTACATATCCTATAATTTTACCCAACTAAATGTAGAAAAAAACACAAAGTCAAAAGTAAACACAGTGGAATGAAACCATGAACATCAGTGTGACCTCTTAATGACAACACAATTGACCAACTCTAGAGAGAAACAAAACAAGTATAACTACAAGGAAAAATAGAAAGATTCTCCCAACCAAAAGGGAACAACTATCATAGACCAACACTAGAACTCCTAACATGATGGCACAAAATCGGGAACATCTAACACAAGGGGGAAACCAACAAAATAAGCTAACCAAACTCCATTCCAAACAATAATTCATCATTTTTACAAGCTATGATCATCTCCAAAGTTATAATTACCCGAAATTAAATACAATCCACAAAATATCTAAACACAATAACTTTATAAAACAAATATAAACTACAAGATTATAATAAACAGTGACCACTAATAATTTTACAACAAATAGGAACTTCCAAAATAAATAAAACTACAATAGTAATATCCAACAATCCTCGCTGCAATACCAAAGACAGAAACTGGGCCAATACCCCTAACACCAACAATTCCGAACTGCATGAAGATCATTACTCAAGCGCATATAGATAGAACCCTGACGCCTTAAAGCATCTGTTTCCATGTAGTCAGGAGTTGGTTTCATCTAATCGAGACATCTTATTACGATTAGGTTGCTTGCAAAACTTCTTTAGATGACCCAAACAAATACATAATTAGAAAGCCTTCATAGGAATATGATAAGATATATTTGAATACCTCAACTAGACACACTAGAAATACTTGGGTGAATGGTCTGAAGAATGATAATTTTGAACCAATGAAGGAGACTCTTCAAGAATAGGGCCCTATGGGACACAACTCTCCCTAAATGGGGAACCTCCTTCACAATTTAACACTTCAAAACAATAACCTATGGTAAGAAACTCAGCTAAGAAATCATCATCCATAACCTTCCTGATTATAAATTCCCGAGATGAAAGGACTCACTCTTTAATATCTGGATGAAGAACCCATAGGAAAAGTGAATCTTTCAGCTAATCAATTGATGATATCTTCAGAGAAAATGAAACTTTCTCTTTAATGTGGTTAACATAGGCCTTCACCATCTATTGACCTTACTGAATGCATAAGATATCTACAAATTTCTTTAACGTCACCTCCTTAGGTATATGCCATCAAATGAAAGTTTTCTTAAACACTTCCCAAGACATTCCTTCTTGAAAAAATAGTTGAACGATCACCTTCTTATGATCCAAACCTAGACCCTCAAACAATCCCAAAATAGTCCACACTCTCATAGATAAGGGTGCTCCCAATGAACTGAAAACACCTTAGACTCCCTCAATCCACTCCATAGACACTAAAATACATCCATCACCATGAAATACTAGAAATTATATAGAATAACTCTACTCTACCACCCCAATAGGAATTTATGTAGATATTACAACTGGAAGAGACTCATGGGGAACCCTTTGGACCTTTATAAGAAGCATACTCTAAATAAGAAAAAGATAAAAAACAAATCACTTTCTATCCAAAAAACCAAATAAAAGAACATTCCAAACTAAAACATGAAGATTTTAATCCAAAAATCACAAAACAAACCACAATCCTCTTTTTATAAACACCATTTCCATTCCAAATTCAAAACCATTTACTCTAAGTCCATTTTCCAAATACCAAACTCATATTTCCATTACACTCAAACACCAAAATCACATTTAAAAAAAATAAAAGTCTTCCCTGAAATCATATTTCTTTTAAAAACCCTTAAAAAATGATTTTCCATTTTTAAATCCATTCATACCTTTGAAATAAAACAAAAACACAAATAACACACCAAACTCATAAAATAGGGAACTGGTGATCATGCATAGCCCAACAACATGGTTTATAAGACCATGCCCTGAGCAAGCAGCAACTACTAGAAGTATCTTGAACCGTGAAATTGTGCTCCAAAAGGGTTGCTGCTCTATGCAAGATCACCAGAAAACATGGGTTCACTTCAATTTTCCTTCCTTACCCCACAAACCCAACAAACAACTACAACATAAAACCCAAACCATAAAAAAATACTTAAGCCCCAGACTACCCTTGGTAACTCGAGGCTAAGGACGAGTAAGAGTTCACACCACTCTTCATGTAACTACCTCTCGAGATTCAACAGTCCTATCTCCCTTGTACATGATGCTCCAAATAAGAAAGGGATGCCCTGATATGATTTTGTCACAAAGAAACTCAGGCCTTGTCGCGGGTCATCTGGGGTGACCGGTTTGGGGTTGACCTGGGTTGGTTCATGACATAAATGTTTGTATATATATGTGTATACATGTACATGTATGTCTATGTTTATGTATGTGCATCCATGTATTTGTATATTTATATGTGAATGTGTATGTATGTATGTGGATGTATCTGTATATATGTGAATGTATGTGTATGTATGTGTATGTATGTATGTATGTGTATGTATGTGTATGTGTATGTGTGTGTATGTGTATGTCTGTGAATGTTGTGTGTGTTACATATTTACATGTGTGTATGTGTATGTGTATGTGTATGTGTATGTGTATGTTTATGCATCTGTGTATGTGTGTGTGTGTGTATCCTTATATATGTGCATGTATATGTATGTGTACGTATTTATATATATGTATGCATATGTGTGTGTATGTTGTGTATATATGTGTTTGTATGTGTATATATATGTCTCTCTATATGTATGTGTATGTATGTATGTATGTCTCTGTGTGTGTGTGCATATATTTAAGTGTATTTATCTATATTTGTGTGCGTGTGAGTTTATGTGTATGTATGTGCATGTATATATGTATGCGAATGTTTGTGTATAGACGCGTATGTATGTAGGTATGTTCATGTATTTTTGTTTTTATACAAATAAAATTTGTTCATTTTTAATTAGTAATTTAATGTAGATCATTTTTATTTAATGTAATTTCAATTTTTTTATTTTTAATTTAATATATTTTTTCATTTTCAATTTTTTGACATAGTTTGTGTAATTAATATTTTTTATTCATTTTTCCTTAATATTTTCATAATTTGTTCATTTTTATTCATTTTTAATATTTAGTCATTTAATATTATTTATATATTTTTAATTATTACTCATTTTTAATTTTTTTGATTTTTTTGATTTTTAATATTTATTTTTTTAGTTTTTATTTACACATTTTTAATATTTTAATACTTATATAATTAATATCAATTTTTTTCTATTTCTATATTTAAATCTTTATAAAGTTATTATTTATTCCCTTTTAATTGATAATTTATTATAAATATATTTTACTAAATTTAAATTTCTAATAATTATATATTATTATTTTTAGTAATTATTCAATATTTATATTTTGGTAATTTATAAAATTAATATTATTTTTTGATTTTTAATATTTATTTATTTATTATTTTTGTCATTTAACCATATTTTTAATATTTATTTATACATTTTTATATATTAATATTTAGTATCTTTATAATTTATACAATTAAAATTCGTTCATTTTTGTTTTTATATTCTTTTTATTTAAAAATTAATATTATTATTAATTATTCATTTGTATTCATAATTTATTTCTTATCTTTTGTATTTAAAAGTAATTTTTAATATTAATTTTTTATTATCACTGATATATGCCAATTTTGTCAGCGATATAAAAGAAATGAAAAGTGTACTTTTATCAATGGAGATAAAGGAAAGGATTTATCAGTGCTAAACAAGCACTGATAAAAGCTACCTTTATCAATACTTATTATTTGAGGGCTGATAAATGGCTATTTTATCAGAACATTTCGGTTAGCGCTGAAAAAACACATTCACCCATCCCTACTGGAGAAAATACCTATACCAACGGTTTAGAACTGTTGTTATAGGCCATCGAACCATTGGTATAGCCTATACCAGCGGTTCTATAAACCGTGGGGTATATTTATTTTGGCATAGGGCTATACCAACAGTTTCCTTTGAAACCATTTATATAGCCCATGGAAAATTCAGATACCCATAATTTTCATTAAACCATTGGTATAGATGTATACCCATAGTTCATGAAACTGTGGGTATATCAGGGTATTAAATTATTATTTAAACCAATGGTTCTGTGAACCATTGGTATAATTGCATCTCCTATCCCTGCAGAGTAGGATCATCGATCCCCTCTTCCATAACTTGTAAACAAAATACCAACCCACAAAACACATTTAATAAAATAAATGTATTATACATTTCACATTTTAAAATATTATTATTAACAATTTTCAATCCTTTTCATAACATACAGATACAATCCTCACAATCAATCAGTTTTATTCATTAAACACCATTCAAACATATGTCTATTTAATTTCAACTCAAAAATAGAGGGGATCAATATCTCCCTCATCACTACTAGTGCCATCATAATCATGACCAACATCTTTATCATGATTTTCATTTGAATCAAGAGCACAATCATTACCATCAACACCACCACCTCGACTACCACTATAACCCTTATTGACATCACTCGGTGCATAATATAAAGTGTTCATTGTTTCTGTACATGAATAAAAAGCATTAGTATTCTTTGATGTATGTGATAGACATATAACTATCATAGATTTTAGAAACTATTCGGTGACCAATTGACCCCTTCACACTCCTGTAGAGATATTTTTTGGGTCTATATTACTTCTACATGAGTGATTTTTAGCTTAGTGTTGTGAGAGATTTTAGAGGTTCTCAATGAGGGATAATACCTAATTGGGATGATGGTTTTCCCAACTTGACATTGTACTCTCCTATGGTGCTCCTTACTTAATACCCATCTCAAATGATCATTTGGACCAATGTTGTCAAATTCTTTCTCACCGAGGGCCTTGAGGTCACACTATTGAAAATATAAATAAGATATTTAATTTTGAATTATGCATAAAAATATGAAAATATCAATAAAAAGACTAACAATATTTTATTATGTCTTTTCATTTACTGAACTTCTATCATTTTTCTTCTACTCGAGGAAAATAATTTTTCTCGAGGCAGATGAACTTTGATGCCCAATGTCACTTACTAAAAATGACACTAATTTATATAATAATACATTATTGAAGAATATGAAATTGATAAAAAAAACCAAAACATATTCTCTGGTGAATACATCTAATATTAACCATCCACTCACAACAATTTAAATTTTTCCCACATTGGATTAAATTACAGTCGTAAGTCACAATGTGGTATTAACTTCAATTATCACGTTATATTAAGCACCAAAGGAATTAATCTACATGTGATTAATCGAAATTGAAGCTCAAATAGGGATTATAGATAAGGAAAAAGCTTTGTTATATTAATAATATAGTGATCAGTTCATATTAAAGTTATCAATTTAAGCTTCATATAAGTTCAACACAACCTATAATGAATAAAAATTTCATCTTTTGAAGAAATCAATAAAATTAAGAAGCATCTTTAAGAATGTAATATGATTAATAGAGGTGATGTTAAACAAAATCAAATTATGTTGGTTTTGTGTAGATACAATCAACTAATGCTGTCAATGAGGTTATTTGAGTATGTTTTAGCTAAATATGGCACATGTTCTACCCCTAATGAATACCACTATTGAGGGAGATGAAAGAATATTGAATGAGGATAAAGGGGAATAATTTATTTAGGCTTACACGGATAAAAGGACAGAGATGGATCTCCAATTGGTTATAAAATGCTTGGTGTGGTTGAATTATGGATCCTTTTAGGATATTATAGCCCATGCATTTATGAAAAAGAAAAGATCATTTTTAATACTTCTATTATATAACTATTTAACCTGATTAAGAGGATCGAAATTTATATTAGGTTAAATAATAGTAAAAGAATCAATAATAATATGTCATGGGTTTTAATGATCAAATTAGATCAAGATAGAATCATTATAAGAAAAACTGAGAGAAGATATAGTAATAATTCAAATATGATCGGGAATCTTCATAACTAATCCAAGAAATAGTTGTTAAAAATGTAGAATAAATAATAAAATGAAAATGTACCATGTAATTTAATTTTATGATTCCTCATGAGAGGAAAAAGAACCAATTATCAATAAATTATTCAAAAATAAATATTTATTTAAATTATTGCATATATTTTGAACATAAATACAATACAATCAGGAAATGTGATGTAACTTTTATCTCATTTTGAGCATGCATCACTAGGAAATTATAGTATGAAATATAACACCCATGAATTCTAAAGTAGGAACCTTATATTCAATAGCATGCATGTCATGAGACACCAAGCATGTAAGGGGAAATAATACCTTGATACGTTTATATATATTTACTATTTTAAATAGATATAGTATATTCTATATTTCGTAATAAACTTAACACTAAGTTTGTAACACCCCGACCCCAGTTACCCAAAATCAGGGCATTATTACATAAAATTGGCATGATACAAGGAATCATGTCCCAAAAGGCCGATCAGTTTAGTAGCATTGGAATTACTAGATAAATACATAAGTTTTACATTACATCAAGAAATAAAAAAACAACATTTTGTCCCCTTTGAACACTCTTATATCCCTTAGCCTATTTTGGCAGGTTAATCGTAATATTCTTCTTTGCATCATGGGAAAAATAAATCCTAAGAAAGGGGTGGGTTCAGATGCTTAGTAAGGATAACAATACAGCGTAAACTGTCATAAATAAGAATAACCATTTAAGGCAATGTATAAGACTAGAACACAAGCCTTTTAAACTTAAACTTCATCATAATATGGAAAAGATAAATCAAATAATTCCATTTACTTATTCACATGGATATTCTACTGGTCGAATAATCACATGTAATATCAATAGACAATTTCATAATGATGGAATGCATAATGTCGAAAATCATAATTATATAGTCAAGTCCTCGTGCCAAGACTACAAATAAGATTTTGTCAAGGCCTTGTGCCAAGACACTGGTTTGTCTCATGAGACCTGCCGATGCATCAAGGAGCTATAGAGATCTCCACAAATCACTTACTAAGTCCATTGAATTTCTTATATGAAAAGGTTGATATATAATCTAAACACTCGTATTAAAACTAGCAAACGAAATGTCAATATTTTAGCCACAAACCATGAATGGAATAAAAATAGCACATCCACTGTTAAACATAACACATTAAATACAATATGGATGATTGTATTATGATAAATCAACCTCAATAAAGAATAAAATACACTGAAAGATATTGAAATAGATTAAAATAGTCATTAAAACTACTTTAGGGAAATATCATATTTTTCTTGAAAACATTTAAAAGTCGCACTATTTGTAAAAGAATTAGTTTAAAAGAGATTTTGGAATCAAAGGGTCCCATACCACTTTTAAAATTTTAGAAGGAATTTTAATTTCAAAACATTTATGTCTATATAAATAAATACTTAAAACCATGTTTAAAACACAAACATTAATGAAAAAGATTTAGAAGAATAAATATTTAAAACATTTAAAATAATAATTTAATTAATGAGTTCCTAACCAAGTAAGAGACGCTTGAATACAAGTAATTGAGGAAAAAAATAAAAAAAAACATTATAATATCATGATAATAAAGGGATTCAGGATATAATATGTCAAAGGACAGTATATACACCATATAAAAGTGAATTGGTGCATAACGATAAAGAGGTCTCAAATGAATGTAAATTAAGACGAAATGCCTTATAAAGACCATATCCTTGGATTAAGGATAAATCAATGAAATAATTATGTGTGAAAATGAAAAATACACTCAATATAATTGGATATTCAGTGTAAATAAATCAGATTACATTTACACATATTATTGTAAAAAAAACAATGACTTGGATGTTTAACTCAATGAATGAAAATTGAGTTAAGATTACCCTTAAAAAGTTCATATCAATGGAATGTGAATTTATCAATGGTGTGATTTTGTGTTTCAAAGGTATATACACAGAAAATGGAAGTGGGAATTACTACATAAATAATAAATAGTGATTCCACACATAATCTTGGAGTAAAATAATCATTCATGTCTAAATTATAAATAAAATACCATTATGTTGGAAATATTTTTATCTTTATAATGAATATTTATAGTTGAATTTATCTTATGTATAACCCTATATTAAAAAGGATTTAGTTATTAAAATTTGAATTTAACACCATTAACTCTTATTTAAATAAAATAATAATAAATGTCCTAATCTAATTCAAGTGGACCAAAAGGATCATATTTTATTCCTAAGGTTTTTTTGGTCTAATTATACTTATCCAATATAATTAAGACATGTTTTAGGGTAATTATTATATCATCTTTACCTTTAATTTCCCTATTTTACTTTTAACCGTGGTAAATAAAATTCAAAAGTTACTATTCAACAAAAATTATTTTCATCTTATGGAACCACATTTTACTTACTGATATCAACCGTGTGTCTCAGAATTTTTTAAATTTAACTAACCGAAGTGGTAAAATTATGTTTTATACAAATTTGTAAATGCTTTAGAAGGTGGGTAAAAGAGGGTAAAAAGTTCAATAAAATTTTATACATCTAATTTTATTATAAAAACGAATATAATGAATAAAATTGAACTAATATAGGTATTATTTATCTATATTGAATTAAATAAATTAAATAAATAATTATTTAATTAAAAGTTTTGTTTTAAAACAATAACACAGTGTTTTTTACTATTCATAAAAAATTGAAAGTTTTCATAAAAATACAAAAAATTCACCCTAAGCTAATTTTGATGCTACAAATTCAAAAATGAATTCTATTTTACCTAATTCAAAACATATAAGCATCATTAATTAATTTTAAATTAATTCCCGTTGTCAAAACCAAAAAGTGGGATTTTAAGAATTAAAAACTATCAAAAGATTTACATGCGTTTATGTCAAATTTAAATGTGAAATTACTTATAATGTCCTAAAATGTATTAAATGATAAAAATATAATTTTATTATACTTACAAACCATTGAAATTCATAATTTAACACTATAAATTATTTCGATTAAAAAAGTTGTTTTTAATTAATTTTTTTTTATTTTCACTATTTTTAAGGTCCCAGCCTTAAAAAATTACATAATCATGAATGAAATGAATAATTCACATAGAATATATTTTCAGGTATAGAGTTTTAGATAATTAGGACATAACTATTAAATCTCAAAAGATTACAAAGTAGACACTTCTACTAAGTTTCCATAAAATAAAAACTCTTAAAAAGAAACATGTCTAGTTCCATGTTTTAGATAGCATGTCTTTCCTTGATCCCATCCTTGACCCTATTCATATTTATGTCCTTTGGAGAAAATCTCAAAAACTTGGGATGAGCATAAGAATCCCAGTAAAGGATACACAAAGAACGAAAACTGTTAGTTTTTCAAAACAACAAGTAAACTATGAATACTTTATCAAGGTAATACTTTTTACCTTTATGAAGTAGTAAATATTCTTCACTGAAAAATAGATCACTACTTATCCTTTGTAACCAAAAGATTTCCATAAACCCATATAAAGAACACATAACATGTAAAGGTAACTTGGGACATAAACATAATTAAATGGAATAACCATACGGTCGACTTATACACATATCACTACATGGAATAGCCATACGACCAACATCCATACCCAATGCATTGGAGTTTATAACGTAACCACCCATCCTAGTATTCACGGAACCACCCGTCATTTGTTTTATCATGTAACCACCCGTCAAATGTCCAAGTACCAATATAAAATCATAACACATAAAACAATTATAAAGAATAGAAAACATTTCCACATTTCAAGCACAATATATCACTTAAATATATTGACATAACAAATACATTATCAAAAGAATTTGAATACCAAAATACATAAAAGAGTATGTGGTATTTATTTACTTTTAAAAATATTACGGCTTGTTGAGGAAGCCAAAGATCAAATAATACTTGCGGCGGTGGAAAGGTCGTTGTCACCGCGTACATTATAAAGAAACATAATTTTTGTCGTCTTATAAAATGCTTCGTATAGAAAATATTCCTTTTGAATAAAAATATAAGTCAAAGGGGTTTATATAGATTATAAAAGAAAGTATTGCATTAGAACAAAATATTCCTCAATGAAAGGAGATTGAGATGAAGTCCCTTACAAAGTTGGTATCCTTAGATTAAGGATAAATCAATTACATTATTATGTGTGAAAAATATAAATACACCCAATATAAAAGGATATTAAGTGTAAAACAATCATAGGTAATCCAAAAATATTCATATATGACATAATCATGAAAAGAGGTTTAACCGAAAGAATTGAAATTGAGTTAAGAAGTTCCCTTGCAAAAATTTGACAGCCTAACGACGTCACTTCAAAATTCTGAAAATTAGTTGATGAGAGAAAAAATGGTATCTCATCACTTGGACATAAAATTTACGTCAATAAACATTTATAATAACATATCCCAACATAATAAGATGTAAATTAAAAGACATTACAAAAGAAGTCTTTTAAAAAAAGGAGGGTGAAAGGTTCCATTATGGAATTGGGTAACTACTGAAACGTACACCCCATTTAAGAAGGACTATAAAACATTGATGTAAATACCCATAAACAAAATTATATTACCAAAAGAGTATAATAATGGGAAGTACATACACCACTCAAAGTAAATGGTGGGAAGTGTTGCATAAATCTCACGGGAATAAAATTGAGATGAAAAATCCCTTACGAAAACTCGGCAGCCTAACAGCGGCACTTAGAACTTCCAAAAATGGATTGACGAGATCAAATAGGGCCTCTCATCATATGAACATAAAATTTACAGTAATAGGAATATAAAATAACATCCCCCAACATAAGAAAGACGAGATTAAAAGAAATGACATAAAAGAGAGTACTAAAAAAGAAAGAGAGAGGTAGGGTCCCTTACCTCAAGTCTGACTTGACTTGTTAGTTTCTTTATATTCCTGAATAATAAACATTAGTCAATTTATAATTTCTTAAGGAACTCATTTAAATATTATTATTCAGTTAATATCACATATTATTATGTTATAATAATTGGTTAATAATGTGATTTCATATCAGACGTTTTTGTCGATGTTCGGTACATGAGTCAAAATTGACCTTGTTGGAAAATAATTTTCCATGTAGTTATAGTTGAATCATTTCCAAAATAGTATTAATGATTTAAATATCATATATATCCAGTATATATTCATTTTATACTATTCCATACCATTTGGAGATAAAACATGAAATGCACCGTTCATGCAGACGGTAGGCCGTACGTACGCATGAACACTACTTTCCTTTTTTTATCATATTAAGGGAATTAAAAATAAATGAGAGAGATATATATTATAATTCCAGAACTATATCCATCATTGAGATGTAATATATGACATATATATCCATTATATATATGTACTTATAATAGTACATAACATTTGGAGATAATAAATGAAATGTATCGTTCATGGAGACGGTAAGCCGTACGTACGCATGAACGCTACTTTAATTTCTATTTCATACTTTAATGGAATGAAAAAAATGATACATAGGTATATTATAATTATAGTATAATATAATAAATAACATTATTAAATCCATCCTTTATACATCCCACATATGATATTAACGATTCAAATCACTTTGAGGGGGCGGTAGTCCGCACTTCCTAAAATGAAATTATCACGTTTACCCATTATGGAAATCATAAAGGTATGGTATAAATGAATAATAAAGAAGAATAATGAATACATAAACATAATTTATATATCATATATAAATACAGTTACATCTTAATGGCCACCATGAGAGGTGTTAAAAGAAGATTGAACAATCATCGTTTCGTGAGACAATAATTCTCCACCCACAGAAACAGTATGTTCTTTAACCATTAGATGGAGGTGTGTATGAGTGTATCTCGAATAATCCTCATAAAATCATCCTAGTATATTTAATATACTGGTGTTGTTACAAAATAAATTAATAAAAATAGTTTATGGGGTTGGAGAAGAAAAATAAAACAAAAGAACATAAGAGAATACAAAACCTTCAAATCGGATAACTCTTTTTGATTTGAGCTCAAAGGCTTCCTTGGATAGAATTATTCCTAAAGTGAGGCTTCTAGGAGTAAGAGAGAGATGTAGAGAGACAATATGAGCATAGTTTGGACGAGCCAAGGGCTTGAGAGGTGTGGTTAAGTAGGTAGAGGTTGGGTCCTTTTATAAGGGTGAGGAGGGGCACTCTTGGAAAGTCTTGAAAAGATACTTTATTATAAAATGATTTTCGGATATCAAAGGTCCAACAATTATATATTTCTAGGATAAGGTTATAAGGGTTATAAATCCACCCATACAATATGTTTTTTACAAGTGTATGTCGTATATTTTACATTATCTTTTCATTTTATTTAAATCGTTCATTAATGAGGTAATCGTTGCATCATCATGGTGTCATAAATAAATTAATTTATTTAATTTATAAAAATTATAAAAAAAAAACTATGATGTAGGAAATCTTTTTATCTTTCTAACGAATATTTATAGTCAAACATATGACTTTTATAACCCCATGTAACAATTGTTTTTGTAAAACAATACATGTTTGTGACATTTTTATTTTGACTTTAAATAAAAAGTTATTAATGTCATTTTCTTACCCAAGTGGCTCCATGGTGTCCCCATGTTGACCCATGGATTGTCTTGGTCGGCCATGACTCATCCAATAAGGGTAGGACATGTGTCAAGGTCATTTCATATTATTATAACATTATCTTTACCTTAAATTACACTAATTACCTTTAATCGTGATTAATAAAACGTAAAAGTTACTATTCACCAAATATTATTTTCATCCCATTGAACCAAATTTTACATCCGAATGACAACCATGTATGTCGGATGTTTGAAGTTCAAATCACAGAGGTGGAAAATTTTCATTTAAACGAAAAATCAGTTTTTTAACTACCACTTAGTGGTTTCACTATACATCAAAAATTGAAGTTTCTCAGAAAAATACCAAAAATTACCCCTAAGATATATTTGATATTCTGAATTCAAAAATTATTTCTATTTTAAAAAATTCAAAAAATAAAAGTTGCATTAATCAATTTAATAATTAATTCTCATTGTCAAAATAGATAGCGCGTTTTTAAGAAACAAAATATATCAAAAGATTGACACTAGTTTAAGTCCAATTTAAAAGTTAAATTAATTATAATGACCACAATTGGATTAAATGGTAAAAATATATTCTAACTACACTTTAAACCTAATTAAAAATATAATCTATCCATATAAAAAAATCAGATTAAAATAGGTTTTTAATTTTAATACAACATTTTTACTAAAAATGATCCTTATCGGAAAAATAACAAAAATTTAGACAAAGTAAATTTTGATGTCCAGATTCTAAATAAGGATTTTATTTGGTCCAATATAACATATAAAATTGTCAAAAAAGTAGATTTAAAAAGGTTTCTCCATCAAAAGGCAGTTAATCGACCTTTTAATGAATATTCGAATATTTACGCTTAAAATTGAATTCATTCGCATTTTAAGCCTATAACATTTATTGGATAAAAGTAAAAATATTTGACAAACATATATAATCATTTTGTAGTTAGTTCAGTTCATTATCGCCATTATAATGGCTAGGCGTTAACTACCATTTAAAATAATATTATTTTATTATTAGAGTGCAATGTAAGATTTCAAAGAAACTCGTTGTTGCGTATTGGGTACGCCATCGAGCATAGAGTTCCCTTTAAAGTAATATTAATATTTTATTTCACAAATATTAATAAATATGAAAAATTAATATTCTTTATTTACCTGGGATGTTACATCCTTCCCCCCTTTTGGGAATTGCGTCCTCACAATTTTAGAATTGGGCTTGGAAACTTCATCGAAAGCCCCACATCGGAAAATGAGTAAATTAAACTATCACATTAAAAGAATGAAAGAAAAGTACCAAGGTCACCCGAGACAACATGTACTAGGATTCCATGAAAACATGGATATGGAAGAAAAAAAAACAAAGGGTTAAGTTCTGATGGAGAGTGATAGAAACATGTTTAAGAGAAAGTTAACCACTAGAAAATCACAAACTTGTGATGGGTTAAACAGTATTTGATTCCCCAGTAGAAAAAGTTAATAGAAAACATTTTAGTTTTTAGTTACTTTTCATTGAGGAATTTATCTATGAGCTTAACTAAATCACAAGGAAACACACTTTCTTATCGTTTATACTTTCATCTCTTACTAGACTTCTTACACAAACTCATTTTTTCCTTCAAATGATGAGTATTTAGGATGACTTGTTCACATTAAGAGCGCTATAATAAACTTCTAGAGAATCACCTAATCCAAAAAAAAGAACTATATATTTCCCATGTCTTTAGACCTTAACCAAAACCAAAATTGTTAGAACAAGATCAGATAAACCACAAAAGGATAATCCTTTATAAAAAGAAAATATATTCTTAATCTCTAAAATGTGTCCAACAAAACCCATAGTTCAACGAAGTCCATTCAATAAACAATTTGTCCATACAATTCGTCAAAGTAAACCAAAATAAGATTGAAACCTAAATATTTGAAGGATTTAATCACATAGTCTTCCAAGGTAAAAATTAACATTTATCTCCATATAACATCATTTTCTATTAATGTCTCATATTGAAAAGTAATTAACCTAATCATATATCCTCTAAGATAGGTCAATATTTTCATAGATAACCCAAAATCAACTTATTCTTGTTTCATAGAATTATATAACTCAAAATAATTTTCCATACTAACTAGGGACTTCACGTATTCCAGTGGTAGGCAGTAAATACGAGTTACACTTTGGTTGTGGGTTCGATTCCCAGAGCTTTGTCCGACGCGATGGGTTGTCACACGGTCTGTGTGTTGTACTTTTTCCAAAACTATATAATTCTCAAAAAATTCCCCAAAAAGAGATAATATAATCAAAATAACCATAACATAATTTAACCTCAATGTTATCTCATGCCTTTCATTTTCCATCATAATATATAGTAACCCATAATTACCTCAAAATTAAGGATCATATAAACCCAAATGGTTCTTTATAACTATGTCCACAAAAGAACAGATAAATATTACTTGAATAAAATTTTCATATATCAAACATCAGGGTTACACATACTATAAAAAGTCTTATAATGTAACCCCATCATCAAAAGAGACTTAATACTTTTAATAATTTCACCATAACTCTTGAATCCCTTATATGTTGAATTCTTACTCATTCAACATTCTTCATGATCCATTAACCATTCCTTTCAATCTTATTCTTAAATACATATTTCATACAAACAAAATCATGAATCATGTCCTAAGATTCCAAAATAGGAAAACATATGTTTAAGAAATAATCCATACCTTTGATTGGTCATTGTCAGTTTCTTCATCCTCAATCGGAATGGCATTAGGTATTGGTAAATGAATATTTGTACGATCTTGGTGATCCCATTCCTGAAACTTCTTCGTAGAACATGTGTTTTCATAATGACCATTCACACCACATTTAAAACATTAAATTGATCCCTCAGAAAGAAATTCATTCCCTTTCCTCAAGTAAAATGGATGCTTCCTTTTTCCATGGAAGGTTCTTGCTTTATGACCTTCATTTCCACATCTATAGAATCTTTCTGTCCCCTTGAAACATTTTCCTAGGTGTTTCTTTCCACATCTTAGACACATAGGTTTTTGAACACACTTACCTTTATGATTATTACCTGAACTTTCGTAGGGATTTGTTTCTCGCATATATGATGACTTATAAAAATCACCAAGGTTTAGGAGGTCAATCATGACTCCAGATAGTTGGTTGAGGATAAACACAAGAGTTCTCATTGCAGCTCTCATATCATTCAGTTTCTCTCTAAGAAAACTGTCACAGTTTCCTTCACATCCACTGTTAATTTGGTGCTTGCTAGTTCCAGCCATTTACTAAAACCAGAAAGGTCAGTGTAAGCATATTAGTAAAATCATCATATAACAATGAGGAAGATAAACACTAAGATATAGTTATCCAAGTTATCTCAAACTAATTCTAACTTTCAAAAAAACAATGACTCCATATAATATACTACCCATTGTGGTTATACAAAACTTGTCACTTATGCTTAAACAGCACTCTAACCTCTAAAGTTATCTAAACTGACCTTTGATACCAACTGTAAGGTCCTGGACTTAAAACATTACATAATCATGAATTAAATGAATAATTCACATAGAGGACCTTTTTAGGTTTAGAGATTTAGAGAATTATGACATAACTATTAAGTCTCAAAAGATTACAAAGTAGACACTTCTACTAAGTTTTCATAAAATAAAAACTCTTAAAAAGGAACATGTCTAGTTCCATGTTTTAGATAGAATGTCTTTCCTTAATCCCATCCTTGACCCTATTCATCTTTAAGTCCTATGGAGAACATTTCAAAAACTTGGGATGAGCATAAAAATCCCAGTAAAGGATACACAAAGAAGGAAAAGTGTTAGTTTTTCAAAACAACAAGTAAACCATGAATACTTTATCAAAGTAATACTTTTTACCCTTGTGAAGTAGTAAATACTCTTCACTGAATAAAATATCACTACTTATCCTTTGTAACCAAAAGATTACCATAAACCCGTATAAAGAACAAATAACATATAAAGGTAACTTGGGACATAAACATACTTAAATGGAATAACCATACGGTCAACTTCCACACATATCACTACATGGAATAGCCATACGGCTGACTTCCATACCCAATGCATTGGATGTTATAATGTAACCACCCATCTTGGTATTCACAACACCACCCATCATTTGGTTTATCATGTAACCACCCGTCAAATGTCCAAGTACCATTATAAAATCATAACACATAAAACAATTATAAAGGAAAGAAAACATTTCCACATTTCAAACACAATATATCACTTAAATATATTGACATAACAAATCCATTATCAAAACCATTTTCAATACCAAAATACATAAAAGAGTATATGGTATTTATTTAATCTTAAAAATATTATGTCTTGTTGAGGAAGCCAAAGATCAAATAATACTCACGATGGCAGAAAGGTCATTGTCACCACGTATGTTATAAAGAAACATAATTTTTGTCATCTAGTAAAAAGCTTCTTATAGAGAAGATTCATTTTGAATAAAAGTAGAAGTCAAAGGGTTTTATACAGATTATAAAATAAATTCTTGTATTAGAACAAAATATGCCTCAATGAAAGGAGATTGAGACGAAGTCCCCTACAAAGTCGGTATCCTTAGATTAAGGATAAATCAATTACATGATTATGTGTGAAAAATATAAATAAACCCAATATAAGAGGATATTAAGTGTAAAACAATCATAGTTCATCCACACAAATTCATAGTATGACATAATCAAGAAATAGAGGTTTAACCCAAAGAATGGAAATTGATTTAAGAAGTTCCTTTGCACAATTTTGACAGCCTAACAACGTCACTTCAAAATTCAGAAAATTAGTTGATGAGAGAGAAAATGGTATCACATCACTTGGACATAAAATTTACATCAATAAGGATTTATAATAACATATCCCAACATAATAATATGTAAATTAAAAGACATAACAAAATAAGGCTTTTAAAAAAAGGAGGGTGAAAGGTTCCCTTACCGAATTGGGTAACTTCAGAAACGTACACCCCATGAAAGAAGGACTATACAACGTTGATGTAAATACCTATAAACTAAAGTATATTAAACAAAGAGTATAATAATGGGAATTACATACACCACTCAAAGGAAATGGTGGAAAATGTATCATAAATCTCACGGGAATAAAAGTGAGATGAAAAATCCCTTACGAAAACTCGACAGCCTAATGACGCCAAATAAAACATCCAAAAATGGATTGACGAGATCAAATAGGGTCTATCGTCATGTGAAAATAAAATTTATAGTAATAGGAATATAAAGAACATCCCCCAACATAAGAAAGATGATCTTAAAAGAAATGACATAAAAGAGAGTACTTAAAAAGAAAGAGAGAGTTAGGATGCCTTAACTCAAGTCCGACTTTCCTTGTTCATTTCTTTATATTCTGAAATAATAAACATTGGTAAATTTATAATTGCTTAAGGACCTCCTTTAAAGATAATTATTCAGTTAATATCACATATTATAATGTTATAATAATTGGTTAATAATGTGAGTTCATATCAGACGTTTTTGTCGATGTTCGGTACATGAGTCAAAATTGAACTTGTTGGAAAAGAATTTTTCATGTAGTTATAGGTACATCATCTCCGAAATAGTATTAATGATTTAAATATCATATATATCCATTATATATTCATTTCATACTATTCCATAACATTTGGAGATAAAAAATTAAATGCACCGTTCATGGAGACGGTAGGCCGTACATATGCATGAACACTACTTTCATTTTTTTGTCATATTAATGGAATTAGAACTAAATTGGAGATATATATATTATAATTCCAGAATTATATACATCATTTATATGTAATATATGACATATATATCCATTATATATATATATACTTATAACAGTACATAACATTTGTAGATAAGAAATGAAATGAACCGTTCATGGAGACGGTAAGCCGTACGTACGCATGAACACTACTTTAATTTATATTTCATAATTTAATGGAATGAAAAAAATGATACATAGGTATATTATAATTAAAGTATAATATAATATATAACACCATTAATTCCATCCTTTATACATCCCACATATGGTATTAACGATTCAAATCACTTTGAGGGGGCAGTAGTCCACACTTCCTAAAATGAAATTATCACGTTTTACCATTATGGAAATCATGAAGGTATGGAATAAATGAAAAAAACAGAAGCATAAAGAATACATAAAAATAATGTATATATCATATATAAATACAATGACATCTTAATGTCCATCATGAGAGGTGTTAAAATAAGATTGAACAATCATCGTTTCGTGAGGCAGTAATGAACCACCCACTGAAACAATATGTTCTTTAACCATTAGATGGAGGTGTGTATGAGTGTATCTCGAATAATCCCCATAACATCATCATAGTTTATTTAAGATACTAGTTTTGTTACAAAATAAAGGAATAAAAATAGTTTAGGGGGTTGGAGAAGAAATATAATACAAAAGAACATAAGAGAGGACATTACCTTCAAATCGGATAACTCTTTTTGATTTGAGCTCAAAGGCTTCCTTGGAAAGAATTCTGCCCAAAGTGAGGCTTCTAGGAGTAAGATAGGGATGTATAGAGACAATATGAGTAGAGGTTGGATGAGCCAAGGCCTTGAGAGGTGTGGGTAAGGAGGTAGAGGTGGGGGCCTTTTATAAGAGGGAGGAGGGGCACTCTTGGAAGGTCTTGAAAATAAACTTTATTATAAAATGATTTTTGGATATCAAAGGTCCCAAAATAATATATTTCTAGGATAATGCTATAAGGGATATAAATCCACCCATCAAATAGGTTTTTGACAAGTGTATGTCTTAGATTTTACATTATCTTTTAATTTTATTTAAATCATTCATTAATGAGGTAATCGTTGCATCATCATTGTGTCATAAATAAATTAATTTATTTAATGTCTAAAAATTATATAAAAAAAATACTATGGTGTAGGAAATCTTTTAGATTTACAATGAATATTTATAGTCAAAATTATGACCTGTATAACCCCATGTAACAATTTTTTAGTAAAACAATACGTGTTTGTGACATTTTTATTTTGACTTTAAATAAAAAGTTATTAATGTCATTTTCTTACCCAAGTGGCTCCATGGGGTCCCCAAGTTGACCCATGGATTGTATTGGTCGGCCATGACTCATCCAATAAGGGTAGGACATGTGTAAAGGTCATTTCATATTATTATAACAATATCATTACCTTTAATTACACTAATTACCTTTAATCGCGATTAATAAATCTTAAAAGTTACTATTCACCAAAAATTATTTTCATCTCATTGAACCACATTTTACATAATAATGACAACCATGTGTATTGGATTTTTGAAATTCAAATCACAGAGGTGGTAAAATTTCATTTAAATGAAAAATCAGTTTTTTGACTACCACTTAGTGGTTTCACTATACATCAAAACTCGATGTTTTTCAGAAAAATACCAAAAATTCCACCTAAGCTATATTTGATATTCCGAATTAAAAAATGATGTCTATTTTACAATATTCAAAACATATAAGTCGCACTAATCAATTTAATAATTAATTCCCATTGTCAAAACAAATAGTGTGTTTTTAAGAAACAAAATATATTAAAAGATTGACACTAGTTTAAGTCCAATTTCAAAGTGAAATTAATTCCAATGACCACCATTGGATTAAATGGTAAAAAAATATTCCAAATACACTTTAAACCCAATTAAAAAGATAATCTATCCATATAAATAAATCATATTAAAAGGATGTTTTGAATTGAAATACAACATTTTCATTGAAAATGATCCTTATCGGAAAAATAACAAAAATTTACACAAAGTAAATTTTGATGTCCAGATTCTAAAGAATGATTTTATTTGGTCCAATATAACAAATAAAATTTTCAAAAAGTGGATTTAAAAAGGGTTCTCCATCAAAAGGCGGTTAATCGAACTTTTAATGAATATTCGAATATTTATGCTTAAAATTGAATTCATTCTCATTTTAAGCCTCTAAAATTTATTGGATAAATGTAAAAATATTTGAAAAACATATATAATCAATTTTTAGTTAGTTCTGTTAATTCTCTCCATTACAACGGGTAGGCGTTAATTACCATTTAAAATAATATTATTTTATCATTAGAGTGCAATGTAAGATTTCAAAGAAACTCGTTGTTGTATATTGGGTACGCCATCGAGCATAGTGTTCCCTTTAAAGTAATATTAATAAATATGAAAAATTAACATTCTTTATTTACCTAGGATGTTACACTATTCATCAAAATATGAACGTTATCAAAAAAGTAGTAAAAATTTATCCAAAATAATTTTCATGTCTCGATTCTAAAAAAGAATTTAATTTCATTAAATTGAATATATAAAAGTTTCAAATATTGGTTTTAAAAAGGGTTTTCCATTAAATGTTGGTAAATTTTCATTTTTTGAAAAATAAATCTTTTATGTGAAAAAATGATTTTGTTCTTATATTATTTCTAATAAACACATGATATATATTCTAAAATTATATAGAGTTTATAAAATTCAAAATTCAGTTAATACTATTCATAACAGCTTTTTAACGGCTAGTTTGGTATGTCATAGTGCACTCGAACTCAGTGTTTCGTGTAGCGCAAGCTATTGAATTAATTTAAAGAAAATAACTTACTGTGAAATATTTGGGTGTTACAGAGTTACCTCGTGTTACATACAAGAACGACTTTCTTCAAAATCTTACATTACACGTAACACTGAGTTTTACAGAATAAAAATATATTATTATATACAATTTGATAAAACCTAGAATTTAAATTAGTATTTATAAAAGGGGTAACTAATTTATGAAAATTTATGGTTTATATAAATTTAAAATGAATTCATTTCTTATAAATTAATTATAAATGAATAAGAAAACCGACTGAATATAAAAGAAAATATTATGATTTTAAGTAATCTCTTTTAACATAGTAAATTTAATTAATAAAAATTAGTGGGTGATATTAATTCAATATAAAATTTCTATTTTTATCCAATATATTTTATATGTATATGATATGTACAAACCAAATATTATACTTAAAAACAAAATTTTTATAAAGGCAATTTTTACCGCCTTTTAACGGAGAACCCATTTTAAATATAAATTTTGCAATTAAATTTATTTTATTTGTAAAAATAAACATTATATTTGAGAGATAAACATAAAAAGTAGGTTATTGATAATTTTTTATATTTTTTTGAAACATTTCAATTTTTAATGAATCGTTAAAAATAAGGAATTTTAGTTCAAAACTATTTTGTCATCTAATTTATTTATAAGGTTAAATTTTGTTTTCGATTGTTTTTAAAGTTTAATTAGATAATATTATTATCAATTAATCCAATTTAGGTTATTTGGATTCATTTTACTTTGAAATTTGCTACAAAAACATAGAAAACTTTTGCACATTTTTACGTTAAAAACCCGCATTGTCGTCCTGCCTGTGGGATGAATTTTAAATTAACTTCTATCAATTATATGATTAGAAATTGAAAAAATGGATTCCATATTTGGAATAATAATAAATTATAATGTAAAATACAGCCATTTTTACCAAAAACATTCATGAAAACAATTTAAACAATTTATAATTTTTAAGATAAATTTATGTTTAAAAAATGAAAAAACCTATAATTTAAGGGCCCAAATGACATATAAACTTGTCCAAACCCCATTTTCTTGACATAATTAGTCCATTAACCTTATATTATTGAGTGTTTTAAGTTTTTTAAAACTTTGGTTTATGTAAAAACGTGGGTACACCTAACTTCTTTTAAAAAATACCAAGTGAGTTGTTTTCCTTCTCTATAAAGGACACCACCTCTCCTACTTCCTCACACATATCAAACCACTTTGGTTTGGAAAATATCTACCCAATAAAATTTCCAAAATACCTAAATTACTCCTATAACACTCTAATTAGGATGAAATCAAACCAAAAAGTCCTTTTGGTACAAACCAAAAGAAGTTTCTCGATTAAACAGAAATGTATTCTCTCAAGCCCTCTAGTTTCATTTCCATTCTCCACCACATAAAATCACTTTATTCCAAGATTATATAACAAAACCAATATATTAAATATTCTAATATGTTTCTATGTATTGTTTTATACTTACAGTTATACACACCTCCACCAAATAGATAACAAACATATTGTTTCTGTGTATGAAAAACTAGTGCTTCATGAAACGATGATTGTTCTTTTTTAATTAAACACCTCTCATGGTGGCCATTAAGATAAAAAACCTACTTATATATGTTATATATAATATTTTTAATGTATTTATGATTTTTTAATTTTTATTTTGAACATAACTTTATGATTTACATCTTGTGTAAATATGATAATCTTGTTTGAGGAAGTGTGGACTACCGCCCCCTCAAAGCGATGTGGATAGTTCATGCCATACATGGAAAATTTAAAGGATGGTTCTAATAAAAATATGTAACATATATGACATATATATGATACTGGAATTATAATATATATATTTATCTTTTATTTTTCATTCTTTTAATACAACAATAAAATGAAAGTAGTGTTCATGTGTACGTACGACCTACCGTCTCCACGAAAGTTGCACTGAATTTAAAATATCCAAATATAATTGACAACTATAAATATATATTTAATGATTATATATGATAATTAATTCATGTTTTACATTATTTCGATGATTATACCGTGATATAATTAGTGATAACAACAAATAACATGTTAAAACTTACTAAAGAAAACAAGGCAATTAAGACATGAAATTGTAAAATTAATGAAAGTTATTAATAAAGACATAATGAGATATTATAAGAAGTTAATATATGGTATTATAAACATTAGTATGGTTATTAAATTGGTTATTAATGTATTTTAAATCACCACATAGTTGGGTAAATACATCACAATAAAAAGTAAGGGTAAGGTAAGAGATTTCATCTCAATTTACTTTCCATTGAGACTTATATTTTTTATTCATGAATTCAATTTTACATTGTGTATATATTTTCCTTTGACATGTTATATCATGAATTTAATTATAATCATGATATTATATGTTTCATTTAATTAATAGGGAATTATGATTTAAATGTTTCAATGTGGTATGGGACACATTGGACTGTTTAAATATTATTTTTTCATAAACAATGTTTTAATGTAAAAAACCATTATTGTTACTTGTCCTCCTATGAAATTTTATTTATATATCCACATTCTTTATTCAATATGGATATTTTATAAGTATCATTATTTATTTGATATATGATTAATGCTCTAGACATGCAATACAAGGGTTTTGGACCATTTAAGGTAATCCATATGGGTTGGGTCTAGTTAATGAAAGCCCCTTGATGCATCGGTAGTCCCATAAGACAAAATAGTTTCCCAGAAAAGTTTTTTTACTCGATATCTAAACCATCCTATGAAAGGTCTTGATGGTAATGGTTCCATGTACCTAGGAAAAATGGTGTCCAATAATTAATCATTTCCCTTATTTAATTTCATTTATTATTCAACAATGATATTTTTTGTCGACAGATTTATGGATACATATAATTATTAGTTCATTTATAAAATGGAATGTGTTTTTAATCTCTTACCTTTCTATATTGAATTTTCATTATCTAGTTATTTTAAGGGTATGTTTTATCAGTAATTTTCCTTTGAATTTTAATTTATTCTCATTGATTCATTATTTATTCTTCTTTATTTTCCCTTATGAACCATTTGAGCTCACCATTATTATGTTTTCTTCTCCTATGTTATGAAGAATAAGTCTGTGAATAAGTGTTCAAGGATTTAGTTTATTTATTTTTATTTTGTATCATGTTTTTATTTTATGTTTCCTAGTATATTATGTGTATCATGTATATAATTTGGCTTTGTAATACTACCAAACTGATCATCCCTTCAGGAGTTGATTCCTTATAATCGTTCCAATGTAATAAAATAATAAACCAACTATGGGCTTCTGGGGTCAGAGCATTATAGTAGGTATCAAAGAAAATTTAGCAGCAACCATAGAAACTTGATTTATAAAACAAATATTAAGGAGAATAACCCTTGATAGAAATTGAGGATACGTATATAAGAACATCCTAGAATTTTGGTAAGGAAGAGATCATGTGAGTATTCCAAGAAATAAATCCATGTCTGTATACTACAATGGGATGTGGTTTTGGTAGAGATATACATAGGAATAATAACCCAACAAGGTGGTGGGGCCTGATTCAAGGTAACCTAGTACATGAAAACATGGATTAATTTTCACCTGGTTTGACACACTAGGGGGGTATTCTTAGGATAATTAACATATTATTTACTTACTATTAATGATGATTTGAAATTAAACTTTTCCCAATGTAACCAAATTTTATGATTATAGGATTACTGATGACAAAATTTATGTTATGATTTATGATATATTTAGATTTATAAGAAGTTTCCAACATTATGAGATAATCCAGTGTATTCCATTGTATAGAAATGGAACCTGAAATAAAGAATGGTATCTATACTTTTGGAAAATGTAGAGATTTCCATACTGAGGAAAAAATAATGTTGGTATTGGAAACGAGAAAGTTATGGATATATTTGTGTATCTTAGTTAGGTTATGACAAATAACCTTACCCGAATATATCAACCTATTCTATGGAGAGAATATTCTATGCTGGATCACTATATGCAGAGAAAAAAAATTGGTTACACTTTATGTCTATTGCCGCCAAGGTGATGCTGACCAGTGGTGGTCTCTAATCTAGAATATAAGGGAGGAAGAAGAAATTGAACTCATGGAATGGATAAATTTTAAGGATACATTATTTGATAAATACTTCCCTCATGATCAAAAAATTGTAATGAAGAAGAAGTTTATTGGATTAAAACAAAAGGAATTAGAGAGTTTTTGCGGATTATGAAGCTACCTTTACAAGGATATATAGGTATACGACAGACTATATGTGCAACATGGAGGGAAAGACCGACCGATTATTTGAAGGAATTATGCCAAGTCTCTAAAGGTCACTAGTGTCTCATACATTTTCTTCATATTATGAAATAGTTTAATGTTTTATAAAGATAGAAAAATAAGTATCTAAGTCTAATGGATTCAAGGGAAACCAAGAGAATAAGAGTTCTTTTTAAGACAATGAAAAGGGGAATAAGTCAAAGAAGATGAAGGGAAAGATGGATTTTCCAACATGTGATAACTGTGGAAGGAATCAACTGGGTAAATGATTGAAAGGATTGATAGTTCGTTATAAGTATGGAGAAAAGGGTCACTAGGAAAAAAATGCAATGAAAAGAAGGAAAATACTGCTATATGATGTTACAACTTTAAGGAGATGGGGTACTATGCAAAAAAAAAATCCCCAAGATTCAAGATAATATGCATCATAATAAACTAAAGGATCATGGCCATGCATATGTTATTGAAAAAATAGAGTATAATGATTATTGTTCTTCTAGATTTGGATCAATGATATATTTTTTAAAATTATTTTATTTATGATATTCCCATCATATGATTTATTTAATATATATGAATTTCATTGTAGTAATTTTTCATTAAAGATTTGATATTATATTATAAATGTTACCAATAAAATTTTTTCAGTATAAAGTTAAAATTTTAGAAAAAACACATGACTGAGGGAAATACAACCCTCAATATGTTCCTGATGTTGAGATAATGATTAAGAAATGATTGATTTGGATAAGAGCAGATAACCTTGGAACTTATTAAAGACTTGTCGAAAAGTGGTCATTGATATCATTGATGGAGTTCGAAACACTTTCGGACTTAAGTGATATATCTAACAACATGTGTCTTACATAAGCAATAAATAAGAATTAAGGTTTCCAATGGGGTTTTATGGTGATTAGAGTTATTATCATATTTCAAGAGGGTATATAAAAACATTATTCACATATTTTGAATGTGAAAATTTAGAGATACTTCATATTGATTAAATTATAATGATGATTTCATTTTTTAAATTCAGTGAAACTCCTATAAAAGTTATTGGATCATAATCTATTAGAAAAGTTAACCATTTATAAAATAGTCAAATATGATCATTGGATGAGATTTTATAGGTTAATGTATTACTTCACTATATGATGCATCATTTTCTATAAGAATAAGTATAAATAGTTAAAGGCATAATAAAAGGAAAATAATATGTTTATAGAAATGTATATTTACTTATATTCTTATATAGTGAAATAATTCCACAACTATAGAAAAATATGATTTTGAAACAAAAAATGTTTTCCTATTTTCATTATATTTTTGGATATAAATGACCTTTATTCACACCTATGGTTTATGGTTTTGTGGTAAAAAAACTTTCATATGAACATATTCTCTATCACTCTTCATCAAAACTTTATTGTTATAGTTTTTCTTCCATATCCATGTTTCCATTTACCACCTATGTTCCCTTACTATGGAACCCAGTTAAATGATAGTTGTACTTCCCTTTTTCTCTTATTAAGAATATATGATATTAACCCTTTTTATGATATGGGTCTTTAGATAATATATTATTTTCAATAACTATATTTATGGGATCAATATTAAATTGTGACGATATAATTTATTTAAGGTGGAGAGAATGTAACACCCTAAAATTATAAAGTAATAACCTTATATTCGATAGTGTACATGACACGGGACACCAAGTAATTAATAGAAAATTATACCCAGATACTTTAAAATATATTTAATATTTTAATTATATTTGATATATTATATATTTGGTAATTCACTAGACACTAAGTTACCTTGAGTTACACACGAGAGTGACTTTTTTTGAAAGCTCACATTACATGCAAGACAGAATTTTACCCATAATGATATATTATTAAATATAATTTGATATAACATATACTTTAAAATATTATTTATACAAAATTGGTAACTAATGTATAAAAATATATGATTTAAACAAATTAAAAATGAATTTATTGGTTATAAATTAATTACAAATGAAGATGAAAACTAGTTGAATATAAAAGAAAATATTATTATTTTCACAAAGCTATTTTATCCTAATTGATTTAATTAATAACAATTAGTGGGTGAAATTAATTTAATATATATATATATGATATATTCAATAAAATATTTTTAATTTCATCCAATAGATTTCATTATCATAAGGTAAGAACAAACCAAATATTACACTTAAAAACATATATTTTTATAAAGTCAATTTTACCGCCTTTTAATGGAGACACCATTTTAAATATGAATTTTGACACTTTAATTGTTTTAATATATAAATAAAAACTTCATATTTGAAATAAAAATAGAATAATTAGGTTAGGGTAAATTTATGATAGTTTTCAGAAACATTTCATTTTATAAGGAATAATTAGAAATACCGAATTTTAGTACAAAACTGTTTTTTCATATAATTTATTTATAATGTTAAATTTTGTTTTAGATTGATTTTAAAGTTTAATTAGATAATATTTTCATCAGTTAATCCAATTTAGTATTTTGGGATTAATTTTACTTTTAAATTTACAATAAAAAATATAGCAAACTTTTGAACGTTTTAACTTTAAAAACCAGCATTGTCATCCCACCTACGGGATGAATTTTAAATTAATTTATGCCACTTATATGATTGAAATTTTGAAAAATGGATAAATTATTTGGTTTAATAATAATTTATAATTTCAAAAAATAAAAACTTTGTTTTTTACCAAATATATTGATGAAAGTAGTCAAAATTAATTTCAATTATTATCATAAAATTAAGTATAATAAAGGAATAAACGTTTAATTTAAGGGCCCAGAAAACCTATAAACTTGTCCAAAACCATTTTTATGTCAATAATTCAGGAATGAACCTTATATTAATAAGTTTTATTGGTTTTTAATACTTTTTAGGCAAAAACATGGGTACACCTAACTTCTTTTCAAAAATACCAAGTGAGTCGTTTTCCTTCCGTATAAAATGCCACCACATCTCCCACTTCCTCACACATCTCAAACCACTTATGTTCATCCATGATATTCCCAATATAGTTTCTAAAATCCTTAACTTCATCCTAGAATACTCTCCTTGGGTACAAATCGATCTAATAAATCCTTTTGGTATAAACCAAAAGTAGTTACCCAATTAAGAGGTAACATCTTCTCTCAAGCTCTCTAGTTTCATTTCAAATATATAACCCCTAAGATATCCTTATTAAATTATTATATAATAACAACAGTATACTAAATATAACATGATGTTTTTATGTAAATTTTTTGAACTACACTTACACACACCTCCATCTAATAGATAACGAATATAACATTTCTGTATTTGGTGAACTACTACCTCACGAAATGACGATTGTTTATTTTTCTTTTAACACCTCTCGTAGTGACCATTATGATGGAAAATCTATTTATATATGTTATATATGATATTTATAATGTATTTATGCTTCTTTATTTTTTATTTAGAACATACCTTTATGCTTTCCATCTTGTGTAAATATGATAATTTCATTCGAGGAAGTGTGGACTACCACCCCCACAAAGAGACATGACTAATTCATACTATACATGTAATGAAAAAATGATACTTTTAATAAAACTATGTAAAATATATAACATAATTATGATAAGGGAATTATAATATACATATTTATCATTTATTTATCATTATTTTAACACAAAAATGAAATGAATGTAGCGTTCAATTGTACGTACGCCCCACCATGTCCATGAATAGTGCATATCATTTCTAATCTCCAAATGTGATGAAAAACTATAAATACATATATACTGATTGTATATGATAAATAATTCATTTTTTACATTCTTTGGATTAATAAACCATGATATAATTAATGATAACAACAAATAAAAAGTAAAAACTTACTTGATAAAACTAGTCAATTAAAACCCGAAATTGGAAAATTAATGAAAGTCGTTTAAAAACAGGCGATGAGATACTATAAGAAATTTATATATGGTATTATAAAACTTATTATGGTTATTATATTATTTATTAACATATTTTAAACCACTATAATTTATTCTAAAGACCAAACAACAAAAATTAAGGGTAAGGTTAAGGATTTCGTTTTAATTTACTTTCCATTGAGACTTATTTTTGTTATGAACCAATTCACTTTTATTGGGTGTATATACTACCATTTGACATGTTATATCAGGAATTAATTTATTCTCATGATATTTTTAGTTTCATTTAATTTGGTTAATTATGATTTAAATGTTTCAATGTGGTTTGAGACAAATTGGAATGTTTAAATATTATTTTTTCTCAAGAATGTTTTAATGTCAACAACAATTTTTATTACTCATCCTCTTTTGAGGTATTTTTGAAAATAGATATTATTTATTAAATAGGAATATTTCATATGGTAAATTATCTATTTAATATATGGGGAATGCTTTGGACATGAAATAGATGGGTTGGGGATCGTTTAAGGTAATTCTTACGGGTTACAGACCAGTTAATCAAATCTCCTCAATGCATTGATAGTCCTATGAGATGAAATAGTTGGAAAAAATAGATGGGTTTTTATCTGATTTATAAACCATATTATGGATGTTCTTGAAGGTACTGGTTTCATGTAACTAGGAAACATGGAATCCAATAATTAAGCATTCCCCCACATTAATTTAAATTATTTTTCATCCATGAGATTTTACATCGACATATCCAGGGATACATATAATTATCAGTTCATTAATTAAATAGAATGTTTCAGTTTATTACCTTGCCATATTGAATTTTCCTTATCTAGTTATTTCAATGGAATGTGATATCAGTTATTTACCTCTCCATGTTTATTTATTCTCATTGATTAATTATTAATTCCTATTTTTTCCCTTGCGGAGCATTTGCGCTCGCCCTTATTATATTTCTTTTCCCTGAGTTACAAAGAAGAAATATTTGGGTAAGTGTTCAAGGATGTAATTGATTTCATTTTTTTATGTATTATGTTTTTATTTTCTATTTCCTAATATATTATGGGTATCATGTATGTAATATGAATTTCCAAGACTGCTAAGCTGATCGGTCCTTCAGGATTAGATTCCTTGTAATCATACCAATGTAATAAAATAATCAATCGAATCTGAGATTCTGGGTTTTTTCGTCACATGAAATATCTATTTAGATAGCTGTGATATCCATTGTATTCCATGTTTCTTCTATCTACAGTACATTTCATTTATATGTAGTATACAATCACTCACACCAAAAAAATACAATGCTTGAATTTTATTTTAGAATTATTATTGTGCTGTGTTGATTCCTCTGTAATGTCTCAGATTTTTCCGTGTATTTTTTTTTAAATTTTTTATGGAATTATTTCAAGACCGGGCGTGAAGACGACAAATCATTCTGAGGCCTAATGATCCCGGAATGGTGGTTTGATTTTTTTTTTAAGTTAAGTGAGTCGACACTTGTGCATGGCTGTGGCAGTTTCCGAATGGATGTCCGGATTAAAAATATGAGGGCACCGTTGTATCCGAGACGACAAATTTACCTAAGAATGAGGCTAACGTCGATCGGCATGGGTTGAGGGAAAAAGTGAATTTCTGGACTTTTTAAGTAAAACAAAATAAAATAAACTCGCAAAGTTTATTTTATTTCTTTTTGGAAATATCCGTTGCAGCGCAACGACAGGGCAATTGTTTCAGTCATTACTACCATGTCATAATGACTCAAAAACAACAATTCTAACTCATTAATGTCGTAGCATGATGGGAATCCAAATACATTTCCCTTTTTATTGGGATAATCGAACGTCGATCGTTGTCTGAAGATTGAGAGAAAATTTGGAGAAAAATATCAGCAATGAACGATGACAGATCAAAGCTGCAAATTACTGCGCCAACAATGTTGAAGGATATCGACGATGATGGCAGTGTGAACCTTTCGTCAAGGATCGATCCTTTCTTAAAGGTAGGGGTTTTTTTATTTAAATTATATTCCCCGTTTTTTATTTTAAACGGAGAACGCGGATCAACCACGAACAAGCTGATCTGAATATTTGTACGTTCTTGCAGGAGGGCTTTTTTTGGGGTGATTCGTGGAATTGATCCATGTTGATTTGTTTTAGTTTGATTATGCTCCATTTAAGCCTACTAATGGGAGTGAATCAACACCGTGACGAATGAAGCTGGAGGTTCGTTCCTCGATTCACTTTGGATTTCCTCCCCCTTTTTCTTTCGTGTGTTCTTCGCGTTCTTCTTGGGGTGATGAAAAACGGATCGTTGCACATCAGTTCTCCGACGCAACGATCCCAAATTGAAAAATTGACACCACAATGACCTTGCAGATGTGCGACGACCCTGACGGATGACGAATTAGCTTAGATCAGAAGAGGTCTTTCTTTGAGCGTTCTTCGTGCGTGAAGATCAAAACATGTTTTTGGGGCCGATCAGAGGTCTAAAAAAACTAGAAACAGCTTCCTGGCATCGGGACAACCAAACCACGGGTGTTCTTGGGCGATCGGATGATCGGATCGAAGAACTGGGCATCATCGGAAGCGTGACGGCAGAGGTCCACATTTTTGGAAATTTCCAGAATACATGACGTGTACTTCCGAAGAACACTCCTTGTAGTACTGGAGGTGGTGGCTAGGGTTTCGAGGGCCAGAGAGGGATGACATGGCATGTGACCCTGGTCACACAGTGTGTTGGAATTTCCCCAAATATCAACATGTATTTTGGGAAGTACACAGACACGGGATGGACTACACGGCTTCAGACGACACAACGTGTACTCTCTAAGCGGCATGAAAGAAGTGGCTACGTGGGACTCAGCGTGTATCGCAGGGATACATGGACACAGGATGGAGTACACGACCATGTACTATATTACATGGCCAGGAGAGGCCAGTAACTCAGGTCACCCCGTGTACCGATTACATGGGTTGGAGTACACGGGTTGATGACCGTGTACGGGCACATGACCAATGTACACGGAGCCAACCCCAGTACCTCGGACATGGCGTGGACACAGTACTACACGCCGTGTACTCACTTTTTTACATGACTAGCCTTACTACATAGGCTGTTGTACATGAGAAGTACCCAGGGTCAGACAACATGGCATTTAACTTTTCTACACACCGTGTGCTTTTTAGAAAATAGAATGGTACTCCTGTTCACCGTATCTTGGACATCTTTCGTTTGGGTTAGTGCCCCTTCTTCATGTTCCCCTGAAGGTCATGTATCTTTTACTTCTACAAGAGTATGATCCCTTCAGTAGGACTTTTTGTGATCCCTTCAGCAAGACTTTTTGGGTCAGTGCCCCCTTCTTCCTATTCCCCTAGGTAGATTTAGGAATTGACGTGACCAACTCTACCGGGAATTGATCTTCTACCTAGCTGTTAAATCACAAAGCAGGTGAATCTGGATGATTAACGGTATCCACCATGGCCCTGTCAATGATCCTAATATGTGCATCGTGATCTTTCTCACTCAGGAGTGTGTCTCCCGTAATGAGTACATCTATCAATCGTAATCTTCCCACTCAGGAGTGTGTCTCCCGTAATGAGTGTAACTACCTAACGTAATGTTTCCCGACTAACAATACATCTCAGACGGACGTCATCAGAGCTATAAGACTCATGGATTGTGTTCTCCCAGAATGAGTGCTTCGCATAAATCTTCGAACTGAATCCCTAACGGAGGTATGCTATTGTGAGACTTGTCTCTAGAACATGGGTCTGGGTTTTGAGTATATCTTGTTTGTGTTTCTCTTACTATATGTTATGTAGATATATACTATGCATAGCTTACTGTACATTTACATCATGTACTAATTTGTGGTTTTCGGGGCCCTCAACTGAGTATTGTTATTGTAACGACCCAAAGTTTCATTAATGGAAAATCCCTCTTGATCCAGTTAAATGTTTCTTTATTAAAAATGTTTTTATAAGATGTCAAATTCTTTAGTTTTACGTTAAGATTTGTGACCGTTACTTTTTAGCCATTGAGCAGTGATCATCTGAGTAGTATAAATATAAGGCTTTAACGAACCCATTTCTACTCAGACAAAGGAAGCGATGGCCTCATCCAGTAGAATTGCCCCTTACGAAGCCCATTTGTCAGAGCTCGGAAAAGAGGTGGCGTCTTTGGGCTTTTCCCTTGACCAAGCCCGAGCTGAGCTTCATCAAGTCAAGCTCGAACGTGATCGTCTATGGGAAAAGTGGAAGTTGATTGAAATTACCACTCGAGCGATGTTATCTAAGCCGCCCCCAGAGTCTGTCACCATCGCACACCTTACACTTAGGTCTTATGCGGCTATTTTAAGGGGTTATGTAACAAATAAGTAGCACCATGTTCATGTACATTATTTTTGTATACAATAATGAATATAATTTCTAGTCATTTTTGATACATTGTAATTAGTTTTTAAAGTACAAATGGTGTTTTTAGTTATTATTTAATTAAGAATTATATTTTATTAAATTAAAGGATTTTTGAATTAAATAATATTTTAATAAAATATTATTATTAATATTAAATTAATTTTTTATTAAGTATAAATGATCTTATAATTTTATGAATGCAATTAAAATTTTTATTAAGGTTCGAAAGCCATTTCTGTCAAAACCCGTGAATTTTTTTATAAATGTCAGTTTTTTATTTTAAAAGTGAAAATTAAAATATTTAAAAAAAAATTTAGATAAAATAAATATTATTTTTGGAATCAGGATGTTGAAATTATCCAACGGTGAATTTTTCATAATTTTCTGAGATAGTCAAATTTTTGGGTAAAAATTAAATACCATTTAAATATATAATGTGTTTTATGACATCATAATGACTCAATGGTGATGTAATAAAATAACATAATCCTTATGTTCGGCCAATATGTGTTTTATAATTAAAATAATGAGGTTTTGGGTTTGTTTTACTTACTTTTTAAAGCATTAATGGAGCCCTCAAGACTTATTCAACACTTTGCCTTTTTAAATTAATTTCCATGGGAGTGTGACTCACCTCCATATAAGCAACCTTAATTTTTTAATAAGTTTGGACCTTGGACTTGTAAAATATTGTTTTTCTCTTTCCTTTTCCAGAAACCATGGGCAAATACCATGGGATGGTTTGTGGTTTGGATTATTTAAATATAAGGGGTCCCAAACCTAAATAGTAAAAAATTCTCTCACCTTTCCTATATAAACCCACCCAAGCTCCCACTTCCTCCTCACTAAAATCCCTTGGAGTTCGTCTAACCTCTTCCCTACTCTCTCTAGAATCCTCCCAAGGTTCCCCAAGCTCCCAAGAAGCCTCTCACAAGCCTCTCTCTAGCCTTTGGAAGCACACTTCCAAGTAAGGGTTTTTTCTTCCTTTCTCATTTTTGTCAATTTTCTTTAAGTTGTATTGCCATTTTAATTTCAATTATGAATGTTGGGGGTATGGTTTCGCACCTCTCCCATACTGCCCTCTTATTGTTTGAATGATGGGATACCCCTTTCTCTCTCATTAAAAGCCTCCCATGTACACCCGTTACTATGCCGAAATTCCGAAAGAAACCTTTTTCTCCTCTTTTATATTCAAGCAATACTTTTGTATCATGAATCTAAATTCCTTTTCAATTGTTGGGACATGTATCTATATTACCTCCTTACTGTCCATTACATGTAAATATGATGAGGAACCCCTTTCTCTCTCATCAACCCTTTTTATGAATTCTTATGTCTCGCCGTTACGCTGCCGAAATCACACCGATTTTCTAAGCCAATATCATTGTGTAGTGAATACCATGCCCATTTCTCCATCAAGGGTATTCACCTTTATGCACATTTACTTATTTATTATAAAGTTTCATGTATGAATTCAACATTCCATTATCTTGGAATAAATTATTATGTTTTATGAATCCATGTTTTATGATCCATGTGGCACACATATGCATGAAATGAAATGTTTAAGAAGGGTGCGCCCTTTATAGCGCTCTAATGCATTGGGTAAAGTATAGTATCATGATACGTCATGTGAAATGAGTGTTGAATCATGCTAATTCAAGTGCAACGAGGGTTTACTCGTGCTTCAAGTTAAATTAGGGTTTACTCAAGCTCCATGTGCAATGAGCCTTGGCTCATGCTAATTCAAAGTTAAGTGTTGTTGCCACATTTCCATGTTATGGTTATCATGCTTTATCGTGCCTTTATGTTCATGTTACTCTAATGCTCTATTGATGTTCCTATGGCCTAACATGTATTGTACTCCTCATGTTATTCATTGTGTACTCCCTTACTGGGCTTTATAGCTCACCCTTTTCTTATGCATGTCCTCAGGTTATCCCATGCAATGCTAAGTACAAAGGAATGTAGTGGTCATGTAAAGGATGTTTTCAATAAAGATGTTGTATTTCAAGTTTATAGTTTTTATGTAATGATCCTAATCCCTAAAGACACTAAACCTCTCGATCTTCTTTGTTGTATCAAGTGAAGTTTTATGTAATAAAGCATGCTTAAGTTGTAATAAAAAGCTGGGTTGTCATAGTTGGTATCAGAGGGAGGTTTAGTTATTTTTGGGATTAGGAAACCCTAGTAAAGCCTTAGATACAAGACTAATCATAATAAAAACATCCCTAAGTTTTGGTAAATACTAAGTAAGTGGTTTATCAAACAAATACATCCCTGTATGGATACGAGCAGGTAGAGGTGGCTCTGGCACAGATGTATCCTAGGGGTAAAACCCGAAAACACCGCTTTGAGCTAGACTCGAATGGGAACTGGTGCACGAAAACTGGCCTTGCTGCACTCTTGGTTACGACACTCCCGGGGGATATGTTTTGATAAATTCACAATCTTAGTATGAACCCTTATTAAGGGAAAAAATTCCCCTAAGAATATATGTTAGAAGGAAGATCATGAAAAGCCTGGATTGAATCCTATAGACTCATGAGTTAAAGAGATTAAAGTTTATTTATAAGTCATCAACTTTTGTCTTTGTATTAACCTTTATGTGTTACCCCTAACTTTCCTTTTATTCCAGCAAATGGCCGGTAATAGGAGAAATCGAGCTAACAACCGTTGTTAAGATCAGTGTGATGATTGTACTTATGAGATGCCCAATCCAATGGGAGCGGGAATCATGAACTTTGTCACGCTTCTCTCTCAGCTAACTCAAGTTTTGAATAGAAACACTGGTCAAGAGGAACGTTCAACCCCCCCTAAGAAAGAACAAGTCACTATTTAAAGCTTCATGAGACAAAGGCCTCCTACTTTTAGTGGATCATCTGATCCCACGATCGCTGAACAATGGAT
The DNA here is from genome assembly GCA_963277665.1 of Viscum album. Classification (NCBI taxonomy): domain Eukaryota; kingdom Viridiplantae; phylum Streptophyta; class Magnoliopsida; order Santalales; family Viscaceae; genus Viscum; species Viscum album. The sequence continues at coordinate 286,942,907 of OY728164.1, forward strand.
CAACTCCATTGAAAAGATATTCTCCATCCTCCAATGCTCTGAAAAAGAGAAGGTTCTCCTGGTGGCTTATCGTATGAAGGGTGAAGCTGATCAATGGTGGACGTTGATCAAAAATACGAAGCCTGAGGAGGAGATCGAGGCTTTGGAATGGAAGGAATTCCGGAAGATGTTTTTCGATAAATATTTTCCACGCACCCTCCGTCTTAAGATGGAAAGGGACTTCCTTTCCCTCAAACAGAAAGATGAAGAATTTGTGGGAGCGTATGAGGCAAACTTCACAAGTCTTGCACGATACGCTTCGGGCTTTGTTGTTACCCCCGAATGCAAGGTTTACCGCTTCTTTGGTGGGCTGAAGCCTAGCTTGCGGAAAGCATTAGCGATCCGTGACTTCGACAGATATGAGGAAATTGTCCGATGTGCCCTCAAGGTTGAAATGGAGATCGGAGAATCACAGGGGTATCATGGGGACAAGAAGCGTAAGGTGGACTTCAATGCTGGTGGTCCGATGGATAAATCCAACGGTGCTAAGAAGTTCCAGCACCCCACTTGCCAAAAGTGCGGAAAGAAGCACCCTGGAAATTGCCTTAGGGGGACAAGAAAATGCTTCAAGTGTGGAAGAGAAGGGCACCTAGCTGTTAACTGTCAGCAAGAAGGACCCGTGGCTACGACAGAGGAGAGGAACACTCCGTTCGAACCTCAACGCGTTGTTCAATGCTACAAATGCAAAGAACCGGGTCATTTTGCAAATCAGTGCCCTAATCCAAGGGTTATCGGAGGCAACCAGCAACCTCCAAGACAACAAGGAAGAGCTTTTTCCATCACTTCTGCCGAAGTGAACCCCGACAACGAAGTGGTGACATGTAAGCTAGTTATTCATTCAAGAATAGCGAATGTACTTTTTGATTCAGGTTCTACAGATTCTTTTATATCTCAAAAGTTTAGTAGAACAATCCCTGCACCACCACAAATCATGGGAGTAAAGATGTCAGTGAGTACGGAAAATGTGGAAATCATTACATCCCATGAATATAAGTCCTCCCCTGTTATAATCTGTGGATTGAATTTCCCAGCGAACCTCGTCATACTCCCTTTGGTGGAATTTGATGCAATTCTTGGCATGGATTGGCTTTCCTTATATAGAGCCAACATAAATTGTCGGGAGAGGGAAATCACACTCTATATGGAGAATCGACCCCCGATTCTTTACAGGTGTCAGGAGGAAGATGAATCTCATTTAGCTCCATCATCTCAAGCATGGATATTACTGCCTTATGAGCATGCATATCTGGCTCAGATGATTGAGTCCAAGGAAGAAACCACCCTTGAAGAAATGCCTATTGTGAGGGAATTCGCTGAAGTATTTCCCGAGGAACTTCCTGGTCTTCCTCCAAGAAGAGATGTTGAGTTCTTAATTGAACTTATACCTGGGGAGCTACCAATATCCAAGACTCCATATAGAATGGCTGTTTTTGAGCTTGAAGAGATGAAGAAACAACTATAGGAGAATCTGGATAAAGGGTTTATACGCCCAAGGGCATCACCATGGGGTGCACCAGTCCTCTTCGTCAAGAAGAAGGATGGGTCAATGCGGCTTTGCATCGATTATCGTGAACTTAACAAAATAATGATAAAGAACAAGTATCCTCTCCCAAGAATCGATGACTTATTTGATCAGCTGCGTGGAGCACAATAATTCTCCAAGGTGGACTTGCGGTCGGGATATTATCAAGTAAGGGTGAAGAAGGAAGATATCCCCAAGACTGCTTTTCGTACAAGGTACGGGCACTATGAATTCATAGTAATGCCTTTTGGACTCACCAATGCTCCAACAATATTCATGGACTTGATGAATAGAGTCTTTAGAGATTACCTTGACAAATTTGTGGTAGTCTTTATAGATGATATTCTAATATACTCCAAAATCAAGGAGGACCATGAGGAGCATTTAAAAACTGTACTAGAGACTTTGCGCAAGGAGAAGCTCTATGCAAAGTACGACAAGTGTGAGTTTTGGTTGAAGGAAGTCTCATTCTTGGGCCATATCATCACAAGCAATGGGATATCTATGGACCCCTCCAAAACAGATGCAATTGAGGGATGGCCGAGGCCAACATCGGTAACTGATATCCGTAGCTTCTTGGGGTTAGTTGGATATTATCGACGATTTGTGAGAAATTTCTCACGGTTGTCCAACCCTCTTACCAAGCTAACTCGAAAGGGTGTAAAGTTTTCTTGTAGTGATGAATGCGAAGAAAGCTTCAAGGAGTTGAAAAGGAGACTTATCACTGCACCCGTGCTCACTTTACCCACAAGTGGGGAGCTTTTTGTGGTATTCAGTGATGCTTCGAAGAAGGGCTTAGGATGTGTGCTGATGCAGAATGATAAAGTGATATCCTATGCCTCAAGGCAGTTGAAAATCCATGAGAGAAACTATCCAACGCATGATCTGGAGTTGGCAGTGGTGATCTTTGCCTTGAAAATATGGCGGCATTATCTCTATGGAGAGAAATGTGAGATATATACTGACCACAAGAGTCTTAAATATATGTTCACACAGAAAGAGCTTAATATGCGCCAGAGAAGATGGATAGAGCTCATCAAGGATTATGAATGTTCAATACATTACCACCCTGGGAAGGCGAACAAGGTGGCAGATGCCCTAAGTAGAAAGGATCCAGCGATTCTATCAATGATGAGAATTGAGAAGGATCCAATCTTCTTAGACTTGATGAAGATGGATGTGGGAATCATAAAGAAGGGAACATCATCAATCCTTTCACAAATTATTGCTCAACCATCTCTTTTGGAAAGGATAAAGGATGCTCAAAAGGATGATGCAGGAATCCAAAAAAAATGGAAGCTATCAAAAAGGGAAAATCCTCAGAATTTAATGTTAATGAAGAAGGAATTGTGCGGTTTGGGAAAAGACTATGTGTTCCATAAAGTTTGGAGCTGAAGAAGGAACTTTTGGATGATGCACATAGTTCAAATTTCTCTATTCACCCAGGGAACACAAAGATGTATCGAGATCTCCGAGAAAACTTTTGGTGGGATAATATGAAGAAGGAGATCACTTAATATACATCAAAGTGCCTGGTGTGTCAGCAAGTGAAGGCAGAGAGGCAGAAGTCTAAGGGGATGATGCAACCATTGCCCATAACAGAATGGAAATGGGATAACATCACCATGGACTTCGTCACTGGACTTCCAAGGACATCCAAAAGCAACAATGAAATCTGGGTTATTGTGGATCGTCTTACAAAGACTGCACACTTCATTTCTATTCGAGAGGATTTCTCTTTGGATCAACTGGCACAGATATATATCTGGGAAGTGGTACGGTTGCATGGAGTACCACTATCTATTGTGTCTGACCGAGATCCAAGATTTACTTCTATGTTTTGGAAGAGTCTTCAACATGCTCTGAATACTGAACTGAACATCAGTACGACCTATAATCCTCAAACTGATGGCCAATCCGAGCGGACTATCCAAACACTTGAGGATATGTTGAGAGCGTGCTCAATGGACTTTAAAGGAGGACGGGATCAACATCTTCCTCTAGTAGAGTTCTCTTATAATAATAGTTTCCACTCGAGCATCCAAATGGCACCATATGAAGCCCTGTATGGGAAAAGGTGTAGAACACCGGTATGTTGGGATGAGGTCGGTGAACATAAGCTGCTTGGACTAGAAATGGTCGAAGAAATGGTGGAGAAGGTGAAAACCATTCAGGAGTATATCAAGGCAGCCCAAAGTCGACAGAAGAGTTATGCAGATAATCGTCGACTAGACCTTGAGTTTAAAGTCGGAGACATGGTGTTTTTACGCATATCTCCGTGGAAGAAGGTCATGAGCTTTGGAAAGAAAGGGAAGTTAAGTCCAAGGTACATCGGCCCCTTCGAGATTCTTGATCGTGTTGGGGATGTGTCTTATCGACTAGCACTTCCACCTACTATGGCCAAGGTGCATGATGTCTTCCATGTATCCCTCTTAAGGAAGTACATACCAGACCCTTCACATGTACTCTCTTCCGAGGTGGTACAATTAGAAGACGATCTTTCTTATGAGGAGCAACCAGTGAAGATCTTGGATCGTAGAGAAAAAATTCTATGAAATAAGACAATGCCCCTCGTCAAGGTGTTGTGGAGAGACCACAAGTTTGAAGAAGCAACTTGGGAGTCGGAGGATATGATGAAGCAAAGTTACCCACATTTGTTTTACTGTGGGAAAAGGAAAATTTTGAGGGCGAAATTTCTTAAGGGGGGAATGTTGTAACGACCCAAAGTTTCATTAATGGAAAATCCCGCTTGATCCAGTTAAATGTTTCTTTATGAAAAATGTTTTTATAATATGTCAAATTCTTTAGTTTTACGTTAAGATTTGTGACCGTTGCTTTTTAGCCGTTGAGCAGTGATCATCTGAGTAGTATAAATATAAGGCTTTAACAAACCCATTTCTACTTAGACAAAGGAAGTGATGGCCTCATCCAGTAGAATTGCCCCTTTCGAAGCCCATTTGTCAGAGCTTGGAAAAGAGGTGGCATCTTTGGGCTTTTCCCTTGACCAAGCCCAAGCTGAGCTTCATCAAGTCCAGCTCGAACGTGATCGTCTACGGGAAAAGTGGAAGTTGATTGAAATTACCACTCGAGTGATGTTATCCGAGCCGCCCCAAGAGTCTGTCACCATCGCGCACCTTACCCTTAGGTCTTATACGGCTATTTTAAGGGGTTATGTAACAAATAAGTAGCACCATGTTCATGTACATTATTTTTGTATATAATAATGAATATAATTTCTAGTCATTTTTGATACATTGTAATTAGTTTTTAAAGTACAAATGGTGTTTTTAGTTATTATTTAATTAAGAATTATATTTTATTAAATTAAAGGATTTTTGAATTAAATAATATTTTAACAAAATATTATTATTAATATTAAATTAATTTTTTATTAAGTATAAATGATCTTATAATTTTATGAATGCAATTAAAATTTTTATTAAGGTTTGAAAGCCATTTCTATCAAAACCCGTGAATTTTTTTATAAATGTCGGTTTTTTATTTTAAAAGTGAAAATTAAAATATTTAGAAAATTATTTAGATAAAATAAATATTATTTTTGGAATCAGGACGTCAAAATTATCCAACGGTGAATTTTTCATAATTTTCTGAGACAGCCAAATTTTTGGGTAAAAATTAAATACCATTTAAATATATAATGTGTTTTATGACATCATAATGACCCAATGGTGATGTAACAAAATAACATAATCCTTATGTTCTGCCAATATGTGTTTTATCATTAAAATAATGTGGTTTTGGGTTTGTTTGACTTACTTTTCAAAGCATTAATGGAGCCCTCAAGACTTATTCAACACTTTGCCTTTTTAAATTAATTTCCATGGGAGTGTGACTCACCTCCACATAAGCAACCCTAATTTTTGAATAAGTTCGGACCTTGGCCTTGTAAAATATTGTTTTACTTTTTCCTTTTCCAGAAACCATGGTCAAATACCATGGGATGGTTTGTGGTTTGGATTATTTTAATATAAGGGGTCCCAAACCTAAATAATAATGAATTCTCTCACCTTTCCTATATAAACCCACCCAAGCTCCCACTTCCTCCTCACTAAAATACCTTGGAGTTCGTCCAACCTCTGCCCTACTCTCTCTATAATCCTCCCAAGGTGCCCCGAGCTCCCGAGAAGCCTCTCACAAGCCTCTCTCTAGCCTTTGGAAGAACACTTCCAAGTAAGGGTTTTTTCTTCCTTTCTCATTTTTGTCAATTTTCTTTAAGTTGTATTGCCCTTTTAATTTCAATTATGAATGTTGGGGGTATGGTTTCTCACATCTCCCATACTTCCCTCTTATTGTTTGAATGATGGGAGACCCCTTTCTCTCTCATTAAAAGCCTCCCATGTACACCCGTTACTATGCCGAAATTCCGAAAGAATCCTTTTTCTCCTCTTTTATATTCAAGCAATACTTTTGTATCATGAATCTAAATTCCTTTTTAATTGTTGGGACATGTATCTATATTACCTCCTTACTTTCCATTACATGTAAATATGATGAGGAACCCCTTTCTCTCTCATCAACCTTTTTTATGAATTCTTATGTATCGCCGTTACGCTGCCGAAATCACACCGATTTTCTAAGCCAATATCATTGTGTAGTGAATACCATGCCCATTTATCCATCAAGTGTATTCACCTTTATTCACATTTACTTATTGATTATAAAGTTTCATGTATGAATTCAACATTCCTTTATCGTGGAATAAATGATTATGTTTTATGAATCCATGTTTTATGATCCATGTGGCACACTTATGCATGAAATGAAATGTTTAAGAAGGGTGTGCCCTTTATAGCGCTCCAATGCATTGGGTAAAGTATAGTATCATGATACGTCATGTGCAATGAGTGTTGACTCATGATAATTCAGGTGCAACGAGGGTTTACTCGTGCTTCAAGTGCAATGAGGGTTTACTCATGCTCCATGTGCAATGAGCCTTGGCTCATGCTAATTCAATGTTAAGTGTTGTTGCCACATTTCCATGTTATGGTTATCATGATTTATCGTGACTTTATGTTCATGTTACTCTAATGCTCTATTGATGTTCCTATTGCCTAACATGTATTGTACTCCTCATTTTATTCATTGTGTACTCCCTTACTGGGCTTTATAGCTCGCCCTTTTCTTATGCATGTCCTCAGGTTTTCCCATGCAATGTTAAGTACGAAGGAATGTAGTGGTCATATAAAGGAAGTTTTCAATAAAGATGTTGTATTTCAAGTTTAAAGTTTTTATGTAATGATCCTAAGCCCCAAAGACACCAAACCTCTCGATCTTCTTTGTTGTATCAAGTGAATTTTTATGTAATAAAGCATGCTTAACTTGTAATAAAAAGCTGGGTTGTCATAGTTATAATCACCCCTCCACGGGCTTTGCCCGCACGTGTCGTGTCTTGTGCAGACGAGCAACCTTTTGATAGAGTTCAGGATATGACCAGGATAAGACTGATCTTTCTAAGCTCCCTACTAGTAGAGGCGTTCTTTTGGCTATGAGCAGCAGTCCCAGTACCTCGTTGTGTTTGCAGGTTGGAATTTTCAGTTTTCAAACTCTTGTTTTTGGTGGGCTTGTATTCTGGCCCGGTTTACTTTCAGTTCTTTACTTTCTGCCATACTCTGTTGGTTGGGTTTTGTTTTATGCATTCTTCTTGTTCCTTAGTGGTTTTTAAATTTCATCACTTGTGTACTTGGACATGTGTGCGTGTGTACAGGTTCTTAGGCATGCCTCCCATTTAGTAACATGCCTACTCGGTGCTAGTCACCAGCCCATGGCCTATTGGAGGAGGGCTTGGGGAGTCACAGAGCAGGCCCCACTGGGATGGGTTGTGACATCCTATCTTCAGTGTATATAGTATTTTGGACAATGTATGTGGTGTATTTGATGTATGTAGTGATTTAAAATTCAATACTTTCACATGTGTTAACACTTTAATCATTGAGATTTTCACACTATTTCTACATCCAACACACACAAAATTAATATTTTTCGATATATATTGTTTTAAAATCTTCCATTGTTAAATGATGATGCTTTATTGAGTACATATGACAACTGAGTTCTTCGTATGATGCCTATATAGGTTCCAATGTAGTCAATTAGTTTTTGTGACATTGAAAAACCAAGAATATCTCTAATATAGATATATTACATATATCATTCAAATAAATTTAAATTACATAATGTTTCAATCATTCAAATATTTATCTTCATATTTTCAAAAATATATAAATCTCGGGGCGTAGTAAATATAACTTACCTTTGATCCCTAGTTAAAACATATTTTGACGTAATATTACATTTTTTCATGATTATGAATGAAATGGAATATTGAATTGATGTTAAAGGTTCTAAAACAATGAAGTGGATTCTTATAAATTTATATAGTAGAAGTATTATCAAATATAAATATAATTTTTTAATAGTGATTACCATATTCAGCAATGGTTTGACTTATCTAATTTTTTTTGTGGACAATAATAATATTAATGGATATACACTACTTCGGACGTCAATAATTTTATTGACTTATTCTTATTTGAATCCAGGAAACAAGTATTTTTCTAATAAAATAATACATACATATTATACTTTTTTTGTCTATTTATCATAAAAAAAATCAAGATGATTCTCAACATGAATGATTTATTATTAGAGTATAATACAATATAATTAAGTTCTCCATTCACATACATAATACTCCTTTAAATTGTTGTTAGCTATAATTCATTATGATGTTTCTAAAATCTATCACATATGCATAAATTTTACATAAAAATTATTGTTTAATTTTAGAGGTCTTTTAAAGATAATATCATGTGTCTTTATTCATAATAAATGGATATATTTTAAGAGTATTTTTGGGAGAACTAAAACTAAAAATATCAATTGGTTTCAATGAAAAGATCATATTATAGTAAAAATTAAGGTATTTCTATATTTAAAATATCAAAAAATTATTCAAAATATTAAGGAAAAAACATGTGAATAATATAGAATAGAAAAGAGTTTATTATGATTTTTATAATTTCATTAAAGTATTATGAGTACTCATGTGAGAATATTGGAAGAGGAATGTTGTTACAAAACGAGAAATAAGGGGGAAACAATCTGCATCGAACTATCCCATGCGTAGGATCATTATTATGACAGAGAACATTGTTCAGAAGAATTTTTTTTATTAAGATTCTAACTAGTTGTATCCTGCCTTTGTATAATATTCAAGGTCATACCCTTCCCTATAACTATTTATTGATAATAAGAGGGGGATTGTGTGTATAGTTAAAAAACCAAAACACATTGGATATGTGGATTTCCTTTCATTTGAAAAAGCTCATTCAAAATGTGTTCGGTTTATTTATTTTTTTCACGACTATGTGTACTCAGAGAGTAGTGTTGAATAAGAATGAGATAAGTGGAGTGTTTTTTTTCAACAATATACAATTACCGATACCCCCATCTCAGTGTTCATCTCTCTTCATGAAAAACTAATTAGTGCTTAGTAAAACTCATTTGGTCATAAAAGTACCTGGAACCTCTCGTGCTCCAACATTATAGTGCACCCCCAAGTGTATATACTGTTCATAGAATCCATATTCATTTTTTTAACACATCCTAAAAACAAAAATTCAATAAAACTAATGAAATTTGAAATTAAAAAAAAATAGAGATTAAAAATACCATAAACTCCTAAATCTTACAATATATGATTATTTCCTCGTATGGTATTTTTTGATAGTCATTGAATAATGGTATAACCTCTAACTCATATTTGAGACTACTCTTACAAACAACCTATTAAACGTGCTTATATGATCACCACAACTCCCTAAGTTCCAACAACCATGCAACCTTAGGTGTTTGACCATCAGGAAAGATAAACTGATGTTGTAGTAAACATATTAATTCGAATAAATAGTATAATAAAAAAGATATAAATTTAAACAATTATCTGACCCATATCACCACCCATGCATTATCCTTGATTTAATTATCGATATTCCTCCACAAGACAACTTTTATTGGAATGATATCAATTTACTTGGATAAGGTTTCCATAAAACTTATACATTGTGTTGGAATTTTTACCTATCATTTTACTATCTTCATTATAATCTAGCATTATTTGTGTTTGACAATTCGAGGCTTCACACATATGGGTGCTCACACATCACCTATTTAAAGATTCCAATGAATAATATAAAATAAAAAGTACTATTAATTCATATTTAAATTGGAATAAAATGATGTGATATTATTTGAAACAATCATTAAAAATACCTAATCAAGGCTGATCATTATGCTTTAATGGATCTGTGGGTTTTTCATGAGAGGTATCCTATGAAGGATATGCGTATTCTAATGCATGCACTAGTTTATCTACATGCAGTAGAGTAGAAGCTGAAAGAGAAAAATCATCGAATCTTGGACAGATAATAGGAAATGGAGGCAGTATAGACATGGTAGGATAAGGATAAATGGGATGGGAAAACACAACAGGATATGGATAGGCTGTAGGTGGGAACATCCTTGGTGGATATGTATACATGGTATGAGAAGTAGATCCTATATAAGATGATGATGAAGTCATAAGTGGGAATATCACAAGAGGCTCAAGTTGGGGAGGATAAATTGTGTTACATGTGATGTACGATGGTGGGTCATGGTGTGAATGTCTATGATGGGTGGTCTGGGAATCTATATGAGCATGCATTCTCGAACCTATATGAGTTGGATAATGAGTTGTAAAATCTATTTCATATTATTTTTTCTAATTTTTTTGATAAATAATAAGAACATTAAATTAAATAAAATGAAGTAGAAAAATATTATAATTATTATAAACACTAAGGGAACCACATGAGGCATCACTAGTTTACACACTTGTAGATCATTTTCAAATATTATCTTCCTTTGAATTTCTTCAATATTTTTCATAATATTCATAATAATAAAAATTTCATTTTTTAGATATATTTTTTAAAAATTCAACTTAAAGATTACAATTCATAGAAGACATAAACAATATCATAATATGTTTTAGAAACTGTAATTTAAAACCAAGTTATATATGTTTTAAAAACTTGTTTAAAAACCCATTTAAACTCAATTTTCAGAATTTAAATAAATATAATTAAATTCAATGAAAACAAAAAAATTAAACCAAACATATGATAAAAAAACCAAATCAAAGTAAATAAATTATTTCAAGATGAGAAACCCACATCAAGATAATATTAATGAACTGTGAACATAATCAAGTTTAGATGATCTTTCACATAAAACACTTATTTTTTCATTCATCCCAAAATATATGGTTCACTAGTAGAAAAGAAGATAGTCATTTCTACAACTCTGAATCCACAGTTACCAATAAATTTACTGTGTCATTTCATTGAATCAAACCATTTACATTATATCATAGTGACTCAATCTTGAGAGTAGTAACCCAAGAACAATATTTAATCAAAAAAACCATAATAAGACCCATTTTCATATTGAGGCCTATTGTCTAATTCACTTCTGTAATAGTCTATTGTTGCAGTTAACATAACACTAGAGTGTTGTGTTCCCATATTCACCCCTGAATTGGTTATAAAGAATTTATACCCATTGATTATTAAAGATTCGCATTCATGAACCAAAGAATTGGGACTAAAAGAAAATTCTCATAATTCTTGAGTGATGGAGTAAAAATTTAAACTCAATAACTTAAATATATATGGATAAAAAAATTTAAATTAGTATTTATATTTTAGGTTAATTAATGTAATGTTCATACCATTGATTTGAACCAATCGGGAAACACTTTTCAATGAAAACACTCTCTCATACTCAAAGACAATGATTGTTGAACTCTATTTATATTTTTTTATGTTACCTATATAAAATGATAGTAAATATTTTAGGTATTTGAGAAATTATTTATAATGAGATAATATATAAATATTCAAATCACTTACTTGACATAGTCATTGAAAAAACCATAGTTAAATGTGTTATGTGACACATCACGCTCTTCTAGGCTCATTGTAGACAATGTATATAACAAAATTATTCATCTATTTTGGGGAAGATATGGAAATAAGGGATCAATTTATCCATACTAATCATCTTAATTTATCATTGGCTAGTTATTTTTTTGTTCACATGAGACAAATACATTGAACAAAAATCTATACATTCTTGATCCAAATAACCTCCTACAATGGAACCTTATGAAGGATTCTTATTTTAGGTATAATATTTCATTGTGTACATATTTTTTTAGTTAGATACATCTATAGAAATGAAATAGGTCCCCCAAGAAGTTTTTTAGTTGCAATATAAATTGTTAAATGCCACATGAAATTGAAAATTGAGGGAGGAAAAATTTTATCCAACTCACAAAAAAATAATTTGATCCTCTTTATGAATTCTTATCAAGAAATAAATGGATAAAATTCTAGAACAAAGTTATCAATAAATATTCCATAATAGAATCTCTATCACCCTTAAAATATTGGACAGTGAATTCCAAATTTCTATTTGAATCAATTCATGATGAAGGATGTGATAATCAAGAGTTTTTTATGGATTTTAGTTTCAAATATTTTATGTTGAATCATTTAGATATGTTGTTTGAATAGCTATCAGGAACATTAATATTCTATAATACTTCCAAAAATAGATTTTTCTCTAATGGTTTCATCACATAAGAAGAATCATAAATTTCCATTTGATTTCACCAATACACATAGGATACAATTCTGTTCAAATACCCCAATACAACAAGTCCCACCAAGATCATATGTCATGTTTGTTCATCCCAATGATATTTAAAAGAATTAATAGAATGATTTGTTAAGACCCGACCCCAGTTGCCTGGAGTCAGTGCATTACTACATTACATTGGCATGATTACAAGGAATAAAATCCCAAAGTACTGAGTAGTTTCGTAGTTTTGGAAAATCAAATACATATATAGGTTCAACATTACAAATTGAAAGAAACTAAAACATATATGTTTTATTGGGAACATCCACAATTATAAGTTTATCCCTACAGGTCTTTCATAATAAATTATTTATGTCCTGAGAAAATGAAATATAAGAAAGGGTTGAGCACAAATGATTAGTAAGGATAAACAATAGAATGTAATATAAAATAAACATAAGGAATGGTGGATAATCGAAAATGTATTCCTTTAAAAAATAAGCTTGAACATAATATGGTAGGAATATGAGCTGAGTAATTATTTCGATAGTAAAATATAATCATGGGTATTCTACTTTTCAAATAACAACATGAACTATCAATTTTTAGTTTCATAATGAGGGAAATGCGTATGTCGGACATTCTTAAGAAAATTGTCAAGGCCTTAGACAAAATTTCTAAAAATGATTAAGGCCTTACCCAAAAAGATATCTCAAAATGGGAAAGGCATCAGCGAAGTCCATATCTATTTTTATATTGAGACCTACTGATGCATCGAGGGGATATAACAGGCATTACCCATCACATACTATGTCTAGTTCATTCCTCATATGAAATTTGTGAACATAATCAACAAATACATTCATATTGAAACTAACATATGAAATGTAAATAACTTTACCAAATCATTGAACATAAACACAAACCATTCGGAATAAATTGGTGAATAGAATCAAGATAGAATATCCATGTTTTAAACTAATAATAAACCCTTAAACAACATATTATAGAAGATATAATAATAGATAAAGCTCAATTAAGTAAAATATTCAACAAGGGATGTTGTCTTAGATGAAGATACTTTTAAATGAGTTTATTGAAAAAATCCCTGAGGAAATAATCCTTAAACATTAAAAAGTATCCCATAACACCTTGAAATATTCAAATAAGAATCCTTTAGAATATTATGACAACAAGGAGACACTTGATATGATATACCAAAGGGAAGTACATACAACACATGTCTGGAATAAGTGGTGAACAAAGAATATATCTCATAAATGTTAAAGTGAGACAAGAGAAAACCTTTTTTCATGAAATAGAAATTGTAAAAATTAATATCCCAAAAAATATTATTGAAGAACTTTGAAATTATAATTGAGTCATATATGATGTCCCACTTAAGTGAAATCATGTAAAAAGAGCTTTTAATGAAGCCTTAGAAGTACAACATTTTAGTGCAGTTTTAGAAAAATATTAAATAGATTTTAAAATGGAGAGGTGTGATTTCTTTCATAAATCCATAAATGGGCCAAGATGGTTTTTTATGATAAAATTTATGAATTTAAAAAAATAATAATTACTTAAAATAAATTACATAGTTCCCTTGAAAATATGTAAGATTTTGAGAAGTTCCCTTTTATCAGAAAGAATTTTTTAAAGATCCTTTTAAAACATATAAATATCCATAAATAAAAGTTGGATTATGGTTGGAACACATATATATAGAATATTCAAACATAATATTTTAGGTGTACATATTAATAAATAATAATTTCATTGAGGTGAGTAGAGAATAAGGGCAACCCGAATGAAACTGGAGGTTCGAGTAGAAAATACTTACAACTTTGTAATCAATTGAATTGTATGCCCCGAAATTAATAATCACTAAATGATAAATTTAAAATCATGAAAATAATTAGATTCATGATATTAAACATCAATTTTAATTATACATACACCATACACAAGTAATAGTGTTGAATATATAATATCTCACCAAAATGGAAGTGAGAAGAACAAACCCCTTACCTTAAGTCTGATGGTGTCATTCACTTGACCTTAGTGTCCTGAATATCCAAATTAAATTCATTAATTAATATTTAAATAACATATTATTTATATAATTGATTTATTATATCCTTATTAAGTTCATTTATATCCTTCTTGATGGGTTTAAGAGGTTTAATTTTGTTGTTTTGGAGTGTTTTCTTTCTTGGTATTCATGACTGGTTTACTTATATACATGTAACGATAAACTGCAATATGAGAATGGTTGACCATAATAGAAGTTTTATTTTATTTCTTATCATACAAAATATTACATGGTTATAAAATTCATTTGGTTATTGGTTGTGAAGATGAATCCTTATATATAACTTTAATTATAAATGTTTTGGCTAATTGGTGGTTTTTGATCACAATGAACTCATTTTGATTTATAAAATAATATCATGTGTAAAAAAATATTTCAAAAACATAAATAAGTTATAATATGTATTTTATAGTCTTTTTCAACCAAAAAAATAGTTTCATGACCAAAATTGAATTTGGTAAAAGAAATTGAAAACCCGTCGTCCTTGAATGTGATAATTTAACACATCTCGGATGGTGTTTTTTTCATTTCTAGTAAAAAAGAAGGGGGAAAGAGAGATGATGATGAATTATTCCTTTATCACAAAAAAAATAAATTAAATTTAAGGTAATGTAATTATTATAACATTTCAATGAAATTAGTTATGGAAAGGAAAAAAATAAAATAAAGGAACTCGAAATAAAAGAAAAGTTGAGAAACACCTTAGGAAAATTCAGCAGCCTAACGACGTCTCTTAAATATTCTTAAAATATTTTGATGAGAGTAAAGGGGTATTTAATAATTATTATATATTATGGAATGTAATGGGGATATGTAAGGAAATATCCCATCATAATACAATTTAACATAAAAGAGAATAATATAAAAATATTTCTTGAAAAAGAGAGAGATATTGAGATGAAAATTCTACAGCATAACGGCTATGCAACATAGTTTTAGAAAGCATTAAAAAGAGATGGGAAAGGTGTCACCAATTTATAAAATAATCATAATATATTATAGGGATAGAATAAAATGGAAATAATAACATAGTGTGGAAACTTGAATTACATACCACATAATAGACAACTTGAAATAAAAGAAATGTAAAGAGGTGTTTACCTCTTGAAGTAATCTCCCTTGGGAGCCTCTTTAGGGTAGAGATTTTTCTCTTTTTATGATACCAAGGGCTGATAGACATGGGGGAGGATCTTGGTATGATATTTTCACCAAATTTAGATAAATAACAAGGATTTATAGGACTAAAGATAAGGGGGAGTGAGGTTGGGTTTTATAGTGGAGGAGAGGAGTAATTTTTGAATATCTTATTCATTATTTCATTATTTCTCTCCAGGCAAACAATAGTGTTGACTCATGTGACCATTAATAGTAATAAGAACATCTGAGTTATAACCAAGTGTGATTAAATCATCTTTGATTCTATTAATAGTTAATTTAACTGATAATGTAAATATATGGTAAATTATCGTATTTTACTATTCATAAAAAATTTGAGTATTTCAGAAAAATCCCAAAAATTCACTATAAATATTTTTTGAAGTGTAGAAATAAAAAATGAAATCAGTTTTTCAGAAATATTTTTCTTAATATTTTTTAATTTAATTAAAAAAAATCACAATTTATTCCCAAAAAACAACTTTAAAACTATAACTCGTTCTATAAAACCTTGAGAAATTAATCAAGGTCCCATAAAATTTTCTTTTAACCATAACACAATAAAGTAAAAATTTATTATTACATTTTATGAAAATAAATTTTCATTTTAAATTATTAAATTAATCATAAAATTGTAATTAAAATATTTATGATATACAAATATACCAATAACTATAATATGATGTGTTTTCCACTTATAAGATGTCTAAATTGTATTTATACACTAATGGGTGAAGTTTTCTAATTTTTTGGCCAAAATAATATTGATAAGGGTATGTTACTATTCCTCAAAAATTATTTGTGACATATTAGACTCTAATTATCTTATTGAATACAACTGTGTATGCCAGTTTTTCGAAATTCAAATTACAAAAGTGGAAATATTATGTTTATTGGCTAGGTTATAATAAATTATTGTTTGTAATGACACAATGTTTCATGTATTTTATATTAAATATATTCTTAAATTATTTTGGTGTTATATAATTTCACATATATTTTTATCAATGTACATTCTATCTAAAAAATTGTGTAAAAAAATTTGTTTGTCAATATGGAAAATAAAAAAATATAACATTCTTTGTGTAATTGTAAGTGGATTAAATGTCAAATTTTTTCTTATTTTTATATTTCATCTATACATTCCCAAATGAAAAAATGAATTCTTTCAATTCATTAAGAACGTTAGTTCCTAACTGATGTTGAGGTGGTTGTTCAGTGTCAGCAATTTGTTAGAACCTCCATAAATTTATTTTTTATTAATGATCCATTGGCATGAATCATCGATACCCAATGAAATTGAAACTATTATGATATTTAATTCTTCTAAATCATGAATTATTAATACAAATAAGACATTATAGTTTTTCGTTTGTGCTCTAACTAGAAATCATTACACAATAAGGGAAATCATTTATATTTAACAGATGGGAAATACCCATATAATTTTTTAATGAAGCATCGAATATACACTCCCATATATCCTAAATATTCTTCCACTCTTTTATTAAATGTTACAATTATATTTCAATGTCACTCCTTGGATTGGAAGGCCTAGATATTCGTATACTCAATAAAGTGAAATATTTTTTCATACATATTTAAGGATAAAGATTATAAAAATGAATAAAAACATTCCACATACTGTGGGAATTAAGAATTGGACTTAAAGTATTCAAACCATTATAGGATTGACCCAACCAAAAATTTCACACCTTAGCTGAAAAATACGGATTTTATGAATAAAATTTCCACCATTATAATCCATATTCAAGAAGAACCAACTCATCATTATCTTTAAATATCTCAACATAATTCTATCATGTATTGGTTGAGATTTCAGTATACATGAATAGATTTTGAATCCAAGTAATCAATGGAATGTTACACAAGAATTTATAAAACACACGAGATATTTTTTCGTATGTATTTGGATTCCATCGATATATACCACATTCTTTATAGTCATTATGTCAGATTGATTCCTTGCAAAATAAACTATAATCCTTCAGAAAAAATGAATTTTATTAATAGAAAATCCTAGTGGGCTAATTATCATCCATTCCATAAAATGTTATGAGGGAATATCTTTATCATAAGGAAGATAATCCATCAAAAAGTTAAGAATTTAATCAATTCCTTTATTAGAAATTCCATACATGGGTTTTCCATGATTTATCTTCATTTAAAATTAAAACCTTTTCATTTTAGTAACTTCCTGATGTACATGAGTTTTGGCCTCATCCATTAATTTTTTTACTCTCTCAATGTCATCGTTTTCATTCTTTTATTAATTTATATTTATGTAGTTATGTTATTACACTAAAATACTATCTTTCTAATGATTATAGAAAAATGAAAACCGATCAAATATCAAATTATTCATACCACTTATTTCTTTCTATTCATGAATAATAGAATATTGTATTATATCTCCATTATGATAGAAAACTAAATAGTTTTTTTGAAATCAAGATTTTTTACATGGTATCCAACTTTATCTTTACATAACCAATGTCTTTCAACATAAAGATGACCTAGACATCGTATATGAACCCCTTATAAATAATTGTCAAGTTAAAAATAAAAAAAATCCAAATTCTTTGGAAACATGGTTGAAATATCATCTACATGATGCACCCAAATTATATCCATTCTATCATAGGAAAAAGGTATATTTAAATAAACAATGAACACAATAATTATAAAATTAATTACAACCAACAATAAGATGATGTTCATCAATGAATATTAGTAGCTAACCAAAAAAAGAATAAGAGAAAGAACAAATTCTATAATTATGCCCACAAATAACAAACCAAACAAATTATAAGACATGGAAGGGGAAAAAAACTATTACATAATCCAATTATATAAATATGAATTTATTAGACAAATATTTAAAGCTTCAATATTTTAAATATGAAATTAATCCAATTAAATTCTATAATCTTTATGATGGAAAACATTTTCTGAAGAATAAAAAAATTATTTCACCCAACATCAAAACCACAAAAACATGGTATAATAATATAATGGATATTATATCATAATTTATTTAAATATAATTAATCATCCAATCCTAATATTATTGAAACTAAGGTTTATATAATGAAAAAAATATATCCAGATTTTAAGAATTGAGAGAGAAGTCATAAGTTGTATTATATATGAATCAAAATACAAAATGTTTTAGAAACAATTACTCATCTCTAAGTGGAAATAAGAAATGTATCACTTGTTTCCTTTTATATTGCTAAATAATATCCAATGATCATCCAGTAACTCAAATAGTAACTTTTAACTACCGATATAAAAGTAAATTCGGTCTACATAAACATATAGACTCCATAATTGTGAAAAAAGATAACTTCTAAAAGTATTACACTAAATTTTACATTATTAACCATTATAATATAATTCATTCCATGATAGTATGAAATAAAAAAAATTAATCTAATATTTTAGTTTTTCATAAAAAATTAAAGCATCAAATATGGAATTTTTACACATATCTTAGAATACATGGAAGTAACCAACATTTGAAACATATATTCCAGCATATTTCGTTATATTTATTAAAATAAGGAAATATAAATGAATTATATTTAATTTACGAGGGTGAAAAGCTTATTATAATGAAAATTTCAAATGGAAATAAAAAATATCAAGATATAATTATCAAATTTTTATTAATATAGAAAAAACATTGTGCTAAATTGAAATCAGAATTTCAAATAAAAAATCACCTTAGGGAAAATAAACACGATTATAAAAAATGAAAATACCATTTAAATTTCATTTTATATAATTACTTTGTGAATATAAAATCTAGTGTAATTAATAATCCAAATAATAATTTAAATCATATCAAACCCAATTCACTTAGAAGACCATTAAGTTTCTATCCAAAGTTCCCACCAAGTATCAAAGTTCTCTCCCATAATTATTATATATAATCATAAGAAATATAATAACCCCCAAAAATATTAATAAAAAAATTACTATATTAATTAATTACATAATCCATAAATATATATAACAAAATACGTTACATAGATTTATGTAAAGGTCAAGGATAAATAAATTAAAAAAATGTATATATCTATTTTAGTCAAATTTATAATGAAATAATATAACAAAAATAATCTAATGGTATTTTTTTTTTCAAATAATCATGAATAATCGTGACCTAACATTAACTTTATTAGGTTTTGATACATAGATAAAAATGAAAACAATACTCAACAAAAGAGAAGAAGGATCCAAAACTCACAAATCTGATGTTGAAGAAGATAAAAATCCTAAAATCCTTTGAAAAGGGGAGAACATTAGAGGATAAATAGAACATTATATTTCTAACATAGGTGAGGGTAGATTAGGTATCATGGGTGGTGAGGAGAGGAGGAGTGGATGAGGGTTATATGAAGTGTCTATACAAACAATTTAAGAAACCATTTGTATAGGGTAGGTTATACCCATAGTAAGTAAAAACCATTAGTATAGAATTATATATACCTAAATTTTACAAAAAAATTTTGTATAGAGTGATTCCATGAACCCTATACCAAGGGTTCTACTAATTTTTTGGTACACATGTGTTGGCATAGCCCCACTTTCCATTAGTTTTAAATAAACCTTAATAGTCTCATTACACTAACTCATCGTTAATATCTCAGGGATCTGAATCCTTACTACTCATTATATAGAACATTTATTATAAATAAACCCTAAAAACCACGGGTATGATCTTTAAACCTAGTTTTTAAGGATTTATTAACCCATCATGCTTGAGTTTTTAGTGATTTTTTTTATTCTTTTAATGGGATCCATGATTTCCATTTGTATGTTTCATAGCTGATGAAAAAATGGTTTAAAATATTTGATTTTATTTTATATGACTTTTAATTAGTGATTTTTTATCTTATATAAAGTGGGATCATGTTTTTTTAATTCCATTTCAAGTCAAATGGACATAAATTTTTCTTATTTCTGCTTGTATTACTTTCTCTTTTATAATTTAATTCCAATTCTATTTTAATATTTTTTATCTATTTATTATATGTTCATTTTTTTATTCCCCCAATATTATTCAATCACTATAAATCATGGAAGCTAACACAATATTAATGAACCCAAGGGAGGGAAAATCAATTCTTTCTCTTGAATTTAAATATATTTCTCTTATTATTAATTCAATTTTATATATGAGTTGAGGTAGCAGGTTGTATAATGAATTTAAATTAATTGTTATCATTCCTCTTCTTTTATCACTTCCGTTCTTTTTCATTATCACATATTCACAATATACCTTTATTTTTATTTTTATTCATATGGGGGAATTAGACCAGGAAATGAAGAGTGTTACTTGGGATGAAGATATGTATAATAGGAAATGTCTCTTCCAAATAGGTAATTGGAGGGTTATTCTTTAAACCATATTATAGGTTTTATGGTTTCATTATATGAACAAAGTATGTGGAACAAAATCCATATATGTGTGCAATTTGTCTTTGAAAAAATCCATATGTAATCTAAATGAAGAAGATAAATGAGAAATACATAAAGAAATGTGAAATCCATATTTTACTCTTAATTTTATTATCGATAAAGGACAACTTATTATAATATGAAATAATCTTACATATGAGGGGATTACATTGAAAAAGGGATAACAAATGTACCTTAAGAATCCCTAAATGTAGAAGGGTGATACCACCATCACCTAGAGACAAACTACGTCTTGGGAGGAAGTGATTATCCAAAGTCTTGAATATAATTGGTCATCCCCAATAGGATAGATATCATCCCTTTATATATCCATCCTCAACACATTTTATTTAATTTAGCATTGAAAACAAATTCAAGGTATCGACATACATTTATTACTAATGGAATTATTCATTGAATTAATTTAATGAATGAAACCCATTTAATCAAATTGTAATGAATTATAACTGATGAATTTATGTGGGAATATGCATGCACCTAAAGCCATGCATAGTTGGATGATTCATGGACTCATATTGTGAGGTTGTAGATATGTGCAGTTGGCCTAAAATGTTGTTTGCAACATACTGTATCATTTTTATCAAATATTTATGTTTTAGTGAAAAACCAAAAATCTTCCACTTTCACTAAAATCCATAAAGACCTCATAAAAATCCAAAACCCTTTTTGAATCCATTAAAAACCCCCATTGGATACGGTTTCATCGAAATATCATTATTTTAAAGAAAACATTTTGTACAAAACAAAATAATAATCCAAAATAATAATTGTTTGACCCTATGGACCTTAATATCATTGAAAATAGACACGAAATCCATATTTCGAAGATATAAAAAATGATAGGCCTCTAGTAAAGCATAATTGATATTCAAGATACTAATGGGTCTAGTGTGATATCAATGAAACATACTCATATCCCTATTCCAAAATGAATTCCAAAAAATATATCATATTCATCATATTTATACTTATATAATCCATTTTTTATGACATCTAGTGACCAGGTAGATGAATACATCACCTTCCATTAATATATTAGCTGAGTATATCACATATACCTTATCCAAGTAGCTTAAAACATTATATATGACTCAAAAATGTGTGACCATGAATTTCCTTAGTCTAATTCTGTAATGGAAAAGAATTTTATAGTCAATTTTTTTTAGAACGAGACCCTGGGAGAAAGCATGGTGGTGCCTTGAGAGGAGAGTGAGCTATTCAAGCCACCCGAGGGTCTACTATGCCATGGAGAATGGTGTGGTTTTGGCTGTGGAAGCGTTTCATGGGATACATAACTGTGGTGATTTGGTCCCTGGTATATTTGGGAGCTTGGTGAAATATTGGTAGTGAAAAGCCAATGGTGGAGGGTATATTGTGAAATGAGTTTCTATATGAAAAACAATCAGAAGTAAAGTGGAAAAGTGTCCTTTTAGGTAGGTATTTTGGATGGGGAGGTAACCTGTGTAACATGGATAGTTGGATCCCACCACATTTCGGTCCTAGGCATGGTGAGGTAAAATGACCAAGATTTTTGGGCTATGCCATAGTTAATAATCATCAATGGCATCATAGGATTCAACACACCTTATACAACATCATGGTTTAGGCCATAGTGACAATAAAAATAGTGTTTAAAAAAATAGCAAAATAGCTACGAGATATTCATATATCCTTTTACTCAGGGAGATCATGGCGTAGTAGGCAATCTCCATGCCATGGTGAGGGCATTCAAGATTCCTCTATAAATAGGGGGCCAAACACACTTATTTTGGTTTTCTTTCTCATCCTTAGAGATTTTTTCAAATATATACCCCTGGGGTACCCCTTGATCATCTTTTTTGTGGATATTAACCACTTGTATTGTGATGTTTGAATTACATTCATCCAAGTGTCTTGTTTTGGAAAACTTCTAGAGAGTTTCTTTCAATATTGGTGAAGTTTTATACCTCTATTCATTCTTTTTTAAAAATGGTTTTCTTTGATGCACTATTTAAGTTAGGGAATCTTGAGACTTAACATCTATCTTTTGAAATTAATATACATGTCATTATTTTGGTGTTTTTTACTACATATTCCACTTCGATTTCTTTATATATTTTTTGGAATGGAGAGAACATATAAAATCTTACATTTAATTGATAACGGCAATTAAATAAATATTATAACAATTTAAAATATGTTTGAAAAAATGGGATGGATTTTTTGGTTTGGTTTATGAATTTCATTACATTTCCATGGTTTTATTCTTATTGATCAATTTATTTCTTCTATGAATGCCATATTATTGTTGCCACCTATGAAAATATTTACCTCCCAAAATAGATAATCTATTAGAAATGGTAAATGATGAGTTGTTATTATAAAATCCAAATTATGGTTTTAAAATCTTGAAATCGATTGTATATACTTGGTGTGTTGTGGTATGATTTGTTTTCCCTTGGATGTTGATGAGACCAGTTCCTGGGATAATGTAGGAAATGAGAAAACTAAATAATTTCATTGTTAACAACTATAATGAATTAATAGGTGATTGGGTATTATACTGGACATATATATATGGTGATTTGTTTATAAATTTATGATGTATTAAATTCCACGATTGATTCCAATTTCTATGATTTTATGTAATCATTATTGTTGAAAAACATGTATTCCTCATAAATAGATTAAGTACATGAATATAGTAATGGATTTAAACATGGAATGTAATAGATTTTAGTGTTTATGTATTTTATAGGCTCTAATGGATCATGGTTGGAGTATTAATATAAGCTATCATGGCTTGTGGTTATAAAGAACCAAATTTTATGATTGTTGAGAGGATGAGGTGATTTATAGTAGGGCTTGTGCATTATAGGGGAGGGTAATATTTTTATTCCATACATTTTCATAATATCATACAATAGTTAATGGGATAATGTTTGTGTGGGATTTACATATATTGACTAAGGAATGAGGTTTATGCCTTTAATGTTTAAATTAATATCCCGACAGATGGTTGGGAAGTTGTGGAATTGTATTAATTGTACAAATTTGTTTTAGATGTGTGGTGATGTAGATGGTGATATGTGGTTATGAAATTTTAGATGTATAAAATGATTGTTGATGACATGTTATTGGTGTTAATTCATACTCATGTCTTCACACTTAGTGGGTAGGTGATTCTCTCGAATCACTATTAGGTTGAGTGGGAGAGCCCCATATTTGACAGGTTTATGCCAAGAGGAATATTTTTTACCTATAGATGTTTTGCGATGTTGTGAGTTATAATTTTGATCGTGTATATGGTGATACTTGGAGGATATTGGATATTGTAAGGTTATTTTTTTACTTTGACGATGGGTGGGCCAGTTTGATGACTAAGGAGCCTTGGTGATGGTATTACTTGTGCCATTTTTTAATGGCTTATGGTCAGGCTTTGTTATTATTATTATTGAATGGTGTATGTTTTTATTATGATTTGTTGGTTTATAATAGTGTTTATATTTTTTAATATTTGTTTCACAAAAATGTTGACGTGTTTAGAGAGATAATCCTAATAAGTACTCCTAAGAGATAACCCCACCACAATTTTCTAGTGTTTTCAAGATAGATCACCCAAGTTGAGACCTATTTTTATAGTATTTGGAGTTGATCATATAGATTTAAAGTTACATTATCATGTATGTTTTAAATTTTATTCATGTAGTTTCATTTGATATTGAGAAATGTTATACATTTCACATATTATACATAGTTGACTAAGTGGTCATTCATGTCTTCTATAATGAGAATTAAAATTGTAATACCTCCCATTTAAAAATTTTTATATACCCTTCGTGCCAGTCACCAACCCAAGGCCTAATGGATGTGGGAAATGGGGGTAACTATCTCCCTCCCTTAATTATTTTCCTAATAGGGTTACCTTTGGAGGGAGGGGATCGTAAAAAATCTAATCAAGTGACATATATCATTACTTTCTATACAAGAGAAAAAATACCTTTATAGTTTTTCTCCGACTGACAATATGATCAATAACATATCCAATAATCCACTAATTAGATATATTTCTTTTTAATTGAATAAAAATGTTATAAAATTGTGAAGGTTCTCATGCTAGGTATCTCATTGTATTTAAGTAAGAAGGATTTATTATTTTCATACACCCAAGAGTATGTCATTGACCGTGTGAAATTCCATGTGATATACTTTTTCAGGTCAATCAAAATAATAAGACTCTACTTATTACTTAAGAATAATTTTTTCATATCTCATAAAAAATCCTTTCTAATGGGAACAAAATTCTATTCATTTGAATACTAACATATCAACCAACCCATAGTAATCTATGATGATCATCGACTAGGGACAAATCAAAGTGATAATTTGAGGGGATAATTATCATTTCACTTCATGAAACATCTACAACAATGGGAAATAATATTAAATTGAAGATATGATTTTTATACCCTGATATATGTTACAATCTGAAACCTTATAAGAATACTTAACAAAACCATGAATGAGCGCCTACCTAACATATCACATATGATAGACAGATAAATCAAACTTATGTTTACTACACTTTATGGGGTTCTGTTAACTCATTAAATCTATACGAAAAACTTATCATTTATCTATGATACCATTAGATAAAAATACCCCACTACACTATTTAGTGGGTAACATCTATGGTGAAATCTAGTTCGAATAATGGGGAGATTTAGGAATCATATTCCTAATGATTAACTCCCTGAACATATTTAAAATACTTCACTCTAAAACATATAATTCTATGATGTAAACTTCTTGTTCTATATATAGACCCATTTCCATGTTTATAATAATCATCCTTAGAACCCTTATTACAACAAAACTTTTCCTTAAAATAATGTAACTAGGTACATTATTATTTACCTATACATCATAGACTCCATTATAATAATTTGAAAATAAATTTAATTTTCATAATCCTTTAGGATATAGTGAAATTCGATTTCTCAAAATAAATAAATGTAATTGTTAACATTTTTATTTACATTCACATATCCTAAACACAATAATATATAACTAAAAATATATTTAATTTTAGACTTGTATTTTCCATTATTTGTTAGCTTTGAACTTCTCTAAGTCGAAAGATATTGTAACTAGCCTCCTGGAAACTATATTCTTTTTATAATATATTTATAACATTTAACTCTAATTCATTTATATTAGGAAATAACACTTATATCCTTTTATTAGGAATATCTAAAAAATAATTAATATTTTTTACATATATTTTATAGTATCCTATATGTTTGGATATTTTTATTGAAAAAAGATTAATTTTTATAATAAACCACCAATGGGAGGAAAGAAAATAAAGTCTCATATTTTAACAAATAATTTTATAAGATCTGTATCAAGGATAAAAAAATTTTAACCATATATTTTTAACAAAAAAATGTTATAGAAATTGATGTATCAAAATCCATGTGTATACAATGAAAATTATATTTTTATTTCATGAAAACTTTTGTTAATATAAAACTTCTCTTATAACATAAGAGAAATAATAAAATGATACACATCCTTTCAAGATCCATATGAACTGTATAAAATCCTTTATATTGAAATATTTTATGTTGGAAATTCTTTTCTTAATAATTTTAATAAAAACTACAATATCAATCAATTATTTCTTGGATTTTGAGTAAAAATATATTTACAACACTTATAAAATATAATTTCAGTATAACTTATCAATGAAAATTAAAGAATTGATATATATATCATTGACACATGATAAAGAAATTCTAAGGAGTTTCTCAAAATATTTCAATTATATCAAATAATTCTATCTCAGGGAATCGTTACTCTTCCTTCCCGGTAACTACAAGTTTCAATGAGATTGGATATTAGAAGAAACATTTTTTTACTCTATAATAAATTTTTCCTTCTTCATGTATAAAAAAAAATTAATTCCTATACATTGCTCAAAACTAGACATCAGATTCCAATTTCATCAATTATAAACAGTTGATAACATTAGGTAATCATCACTTGAATTTATCCACGTTTTTTATACATTTCAATCAAAGGAAATGTGATAAATTACTTAACCAGAACAAGAATTAAAGTGACCTTTAGTACTGCATTAATAAACTCAATATTATTAATTATATAAGTAGATACCAAAATAACATAGTGTATTTTCTCATAAAATGCTCCAGAAACTTTTATAGAATCATTTTATACTTCATGTAAGAATCTATATTCTTCTGTTGTACTAATTCTACATTTTAGTCACTCAGAAAGATATTTCTCTAACAAATTAATTTTTTTTACTTAAATTTGTTTCTTTTGTTAAGTGTTCCAAGATTTTCTAGATTAATATTATCCTCTATATTAGATTGATTAAAAAGTTATGCTTATTGATGATGATGTTATTTTCTATAAATGAAACTTTTTCAGATTAGTATCAGGTTATACATCTTCTCCCCAAGGAATTTTAATGAAATTAATCTCTGTAAAAATTATGACCTAGTATATCATATCTATTTAGTAATCCTATATCTATATTTCACTAAGTAATGAATATTATATGATTTTTCTCTTATAAATTGGTTATTTTGGCAAGGTATCAAATCAATTCCAGCAGTTGTGAAACTTATATAGTTTATTGGATAACCATTTATCCAATAAACCTTTATGGATATACTCTACTCTATTCCTTTTGTAACCTATTATTATTAATGTTCCATATCTAGTGTAACCCAATAATCAATGCCTTGAAATTTATAGAAATTGACAATCAAGGGGAAACCAGCTATGTAATTACCTACACAATAAGATAATCTAAAGGTACTTATCAATTTCTTTCCATAAACAAGATATTATAGGGGCACCCAGATATGGAATGATCTACCCTATTGGATTATTGAGGTGTTGAGGAATCCCACACTCTGTAATTTAAGGGTTATGATTTTAAGTCTCACAAGTTTAATATACATCATATGCATATTAAATTCATTAATATTTCATATTATGAAATCTTTAAATTCTCATGTTTTGATTCCTTTTGTAGGAATAATTATAAAGGTTCAGATTTATAATCCATTTTCCATCCACCAAGTTAATGTGTTCACACCATATGCACAATGACATTTGATTTATTAATTGATTATGTTTTATGTTTATTAATTTTCTTATCCTTGAGTTTTTGACCATTATGTTTAAACTTTTTTTAAAACAATTTTCCCATGTAATGTGTTTTGCACAATTAGTAGAAATCATGTAATAACTATTCAAGTGTGCTAGTGGTTTTAACAAATCCATTTTGTGTGGTTGGTGAATGGTTTTCACAACCATGTGGGAAAACAATGCGTTGTACCCAGGTTGATCCGGTGAGACTCACACTGTAACACCCGAGATTTTTATGAGTAATATTTTGTTTTTTATATATCATCAAAAGAATCTTTCACTACACACTTGCTTGGCTTACTTTACATGCAATCACGACCTTCCTCGATAGCTTGTGTCGTACGCAATACCGAGTTTCACTAAACAACGATATGCTATTAAAATATTATTAAAACTAGCCATTATGAATAGTAATAACCACTTTTTGAAATTTTATAAATTTTATTTTTCAAAATGGACTTAATTTTTGGATTCGGAATACCGAAATTAGCCTAGGGTGAAATTTTGGTATTTTTCCGAAAACTTTCAATTTTTGATGAATAGTGAAACCACTAAGTGGTAGGTTAAAAACTGAATTTTGCATAAAACTTAATTTTACCACTTCAGTGAATGGAATTTCGAAAATCCGACAGACACAGTTGATATCAGTAAGTAAAATGTTGTTCAATGAGATAAAAATATTTTTTTGGTGAATAGTAACTTTTTACTTTTTTTACCGTTATTAATAGTAAATAGGGTAACTAAGGGTAAAAATGATATTACTATTACCCTAACACATGTCCAAATTCTATTGGATAAGTTTAATTCGACCAAAAACAAACTTAGGAATAAAATATGACCATTTAGGCCCACTTGGGTTAGATTAGGACATTTATTATTAATTTATTTAAAGAAGGGTTAAAATAGTTAAAATCAAAGTTTAATAAGTAAATCATTTTTAATACGGGGTTATACATAAGATAAATTAGACTATAAAAATTCATTAGAAATCTAAAAATATTTCCTACATAATAGTATTTTATTTTTAATTTTTAGAAATAAAATAAGTTAATTTATTTATGACACAATGATGATGCAGTAATTATCTTATTAATGAAATATTGACATAATTGATTTTATAAACACCAAAATAAATGTAATTTGAGACTTTTTATGAATTACACTAATTTTCTAGGTTACTATGATATATTAGTGTTGATTTAATCAACTTTGTTCGAACATATAATTCTGTTATGACTTTCACAAAAAATCATATATCAAATAGTGTCAAAATTGACACAAAATAGTTTTTAAATAAAATATTATATTACTAATTGTTATTTTATTCCTAAAAATCTAAGGTTCGGCCAAATTACTTAGATAAGGATATATATATTAATAATAAACAATTTGGGTTCGTTTGGCATGTTATAGTAAGTGTTTTAACCATATAGTGAAAGAAAACAAAAAGACACGGTAAAAGTTAAATTATTTAACTTAGAGTTAAATCTAATTGATAAGGTTAAAATAATACCCTAAACTTGTCTAAATCCTAATGGTTGATAGGATTTCGACCCATCCCCACTTTTGCTACGAAATAAGACCCTTTGGAACCATTATAAACCGATTTTGACTTTAATATAAAATAATATTTTGAGATATTCCTAAGGTGCCCCTCTCCTCCCTTATAAAAGGGCACCTCCTCCCCCTCCTCCTCACACCAATTTGATCACTCAAGCTCAGCCAACCCCTGCCATTTTCTCCTCTCCACTTCCCTAGAATAATCCTAGAGGTCCTGGTCTTCTTCAAAGACCAATCTTAGTTCCCTAAGTGGAGGATTCAAAGAGGCGTTCCAAAGAAGAGGTGATATCCCTTACCGATCTTTTCAATTTATTTCTTCTTCAACTTCTTCTTCTTTAGTTGTTTAATTATAAAGTAATAACATCAGTATTACTTACATACTGATATTTTATTATAAATATGAAACAACCCTAATTCACCTTCTATCCATCCTACTGAAAAATGAAATCACCGCGCGTGCGTACGTACGGAATACCGTCTCCACGCCGTGGTGTAATCTATTTTCCACCATCACCTTAAAAGGATGGGTATAATGCTGTAATGAGTAACTATTTATGATTATTATAATGTAATATTGATACTGAAATAATATATATATACTCAAATACAATTCCACGATCATAGGAACGATACCATCACTCGTGCGTACGTACGGAATACCGTCTCCACGATGTGATGCGACTCGTTGTACATGATCATCATTACATAGTAATTATATAAATGAATTGAATGAATAAATATGATATATGTTACACTAATACCATTTTGGATATAAGGTATCTATAACCTTAAAATAAGAATAAGAATTTATTCGGCAAAACTCGCATAAGAACAAAAGGCAATAAGGACCCGAGTAACGAGTAACAATGAAATATTACTAACAAGAAGCTAAGAATATAACCATATATGATATAATATCAATATGTATGATTCTGTAATAAGTCAATAACATTATTTAAACCATTATACAGGAGCTTCGGACATGTACAAAGCAAATCGGACCTAAGGTAAGGGAAATATCACCATCTCATTTTTATCCGAGATTGTTTATTCGTAAGTATTTATTGGGGTGTATTTTATCATCCACATCCATGTTCCCTCAATATATAATATTGTTTCCATCTAATTACACTAGTTTAAATCCAATTTTACCCTTCGGTGAGTTTTTAGTAAAGAATATGAAAGGAATCGTTTGTCATTTTTTCGTACGAGGTACTTTTTTGACTTTTCTGACAAAAGTACGAAGAATGTTTTTTTAACTTATACGGCATGAATGGATTTCTAAAACATTATTTCCAAGAAGCTTCCTTTACAAGTTTTCAAGTTTATTTTTAATCAACTTCTTTTAGTTTAAAATTGTATGACATGTTAAGAAAGGAAAAGTATTTTTGAAGTAGAAAGGATATTTTCCTCAAGAATGAAGTTCAAGTATTTTATCAAAATTATTATCTATCAAAGATAATAAAAAGGGTTCTGATTTTATCCCTATTATTACATGGATATTATTATGTTGTGATGGAAATATTTTTATGAATTCTTTTATCTTATATGAATTGTTTTATGATGTCATGTTGTTTAAGAATCCCATTTTTATTACATGGGTTACGCTATGATGTATGGTTTATGATTATGTGGCACACATAAGAAAGGATTCATTATAAGATGGGTGGGACCTATATCTCTCTCCAATGCATTGGGTAAAGATCTTATATCTCATGAGATAGACATGGCTGGAACGGTAGGTTATACCGGTTCAGTGAAACAGGACTGGAATGAGGGTGACTCGGTTCAGAAAGGGACTTTGTCCACTAAGATAGTCTTGGAAATGAGTCATGACTAACAAGAAATGATTTTCCATGATTATGTGTGCATGCCACAGAGTTTCAAGTTTCATGATATGATTATGGGGATCTCATTTTCACTTCTATGATTTATTCCATGTTAAGTTATTATGATCTCTTTTGCAGGTTATGATTTTCAAAAAGTTATGATATGATTTTTATTTCCTTTATTTGCCCTTGCTGAGAATTTGAGCTCACCCTTTTATGTTTTCTTTTCCCCAGGTCAGGAAGATGGATATTAAGTAGAATATGCTAAAAGGGACCCTAGATATGATGAAATAAATGGGAGACACTGTAGAAGATTTATGAACCAGTTGTTTATGTTTCCCAGTTTCTAAAGACACTATACCTACACGGTCCTTTGTGGTTTTGTAATATGTTGTAATAAGGGTGCTTCAATTTTGAAGTATTAACAATGTATTTAAAGTATGGGTCATTATAGTTGGTATTAGAGGAAAGGTATAGTCAACCTTTGTAAACTTGGATGTGAAAGCCATAGTAAGAACCCTAAGGATAAGTCTAAACATAGAACACAATCTTAGTGTTTTAGAAATGGCCATGAATAACCTAGGATAAGACCTTAAGCATGAAAATTTTATTCTTGAATTATGTGGTTTTCCTATTATAATTAGTGTTGCTCACACTATTCTTCTTGGTTTTAGTCAATGGCTGGAACCCGAAGGAACCGTATTAATGCGGAATGCGATGGGCAATGCAATGATTGTCCACCTGAGCAACCAAACGATATGGGAGCTGGATTGCAAAATCTTGTAGCCATGCTCACACAACTTTCTCAAGCTATGAATCATGCAGGACTTCCAAACGAGCAAAGGAAGGAGCAACATTCTGTTGAATCCTTCATGAGGCAGCGTCCACCTTCTTTCAGCGGGTCTACTGATCCATTAGTTGCTGAACAATGGATTAGTACTACTGAAAAGATATTTTCAGTTCTTCAATGTTCTGAACATGATAAAGTCATCCTAGCAGTGTATCGTTTGGAAGGAGATGCTGATCAATGGTGGAATCTTATTAAGAATACGAGGCAAAGGGATGAAATTGAGTCTATGGAATGGGAAGAGTTCAAGAACTTATTTTTCAATAAGTACTTCCCTCTTATTCTCCGAACAAAGATGGAGAAAGAGTTTCTTGAACTGAAGCAAAGGGATGATGAATCTGTTGGTACCTATGAAGCAAATTTTACAAGACTTGCAAGGTACGCTTCTGGTATTATTATCCAACCTGAGAGTAAGATCGATCGATTCTTTAGTGGCTTAAAACCAAGTCTTCGAAGGGCGTTAGCCATAAGGGACTTCAATGGCTACGAGGAAATCTTTCGATGTGCTCTCAAAGTCGAGATGGATATTGGAGTAACCCATCAGTCACATGGGTTTGATAAGAAGAGGAAGATGGAATTCAAAGGAAAATCTAAAGAGCACACTGAAAAGAAGATGAGCTTTCCCTTATGCTCAAAGTGTGGAAAGAAACATGGAGGGAGTTGTCTTAAAGGTACAAGTAAATGTTTTAAATGTGGAAAGGAAGGTCATCGGGCATTTGAATGCCGCGATAATGGGAAGAATATGTCTAATAATGCAAACAAAGGAGGGGATACACAGAATGAACCTACTACACTTCAATGTTTCAAGTGCAAGGAGATGGGGCATTACGCCAATCAATGCCCAAATCCAAGGGTTGATGATGATGGTCGACGTCAACAAAATCTTAAGGCTAAAGACAAAGGAAAGTCACATGCAATTTCTATCAGCGATGTGGAGTACGATAACAAAGTGGTGAAAGGTACACTTACCATCCACTCTAAAGTAGAAAATGTTTTATTTGATTCTGGATCCACCCACTCTTTTATTTCTGAAAACTTTTCTAAGGGTATCACCGTATTACCTCAACAATTAGATGTTGAGTTAGCTGTGACAACACCTAATGGCACAACAATCGCATCAAAAGTTTATAATTCTTCTCCGATCGAAGTTTGTGGGAAAGTGCTTGCTGCAAATCTTGTGATCCTTCCTTTAGTGTAATTTGATGTGATTCTTGGCATGGACTGGCTTTCTCTACATGGAGCTCATATCAATTGCCAAATAAGGGAAGTCACATTTCATATTCCAGATCAATCTACGATCGTCTATCAATGCAAGGATGAACATAACCTTCCAGTGGAAATTTCTTCCATCTTATGGGTATTGATTCCACTAAATGAAGGTTATTTATCTCAAATGGTTGGTGAGAAACTCACGATTAAGAATATGCCCATTGTACGGGAGTTTGATGATGTATTTCCGGAGGAATTACCGGGTCTTCCACCAAATCCTGAAGTTGAGTTTTCAATAGAACTCGTACCGGGTGCTTTGCCAATTTCAAAGACACCTTATAGAATGGCCCCAATTGAGTTGCAGGAATTGAAGAAGAAACTCCAAGAGAATCTTGATAAGGGATTCATACGCCCTAGTGCGTCACCTTGGGGAGCACCTGTGCTATTTGTTAAGAAGAAAGATGGATCAATGAGACTCTGCATTGATTATCGAGAACTTAACAATATCACTATCAAGAACAAATATCCTCTCCCACACATTGATGACTTATTTGACCAACTACGCGGAGCTCAATACTTTTCCAAGATTGATCTTCGTTTAGGGTATCATCAATTAAGGGTCAAAAGGGAGGATATACCAAAGACGGCTTTACGTACAAGGTATGGACACTATGAATTTATAGTGATGCCATTTGGTCTTACTAATGCCCCTGTTATCTTCATGGATCTAATGAATAGAGTCTTTAGAGACTATCTTGATCAATTTGTGGTAGTCTTTATAGACGATATTCTTGTCTATTCAAAGAGAAAGGAAGAGCATGAAGATCACTTGAGAATTATATTGAAGACCCTGAGAAAGGAGAAGCTTTATGCCAAATTTACCAAGTGTGAATTTTGGCTTCAAAAAGTTGCATTTTTGGGTCACATAATCTCAAAAGAGGGGATATCTGTGGATCCAGCAAAAACAGAGGTTATCGAAAGATGGTCAAGACCAACAACAGTAACTGAGATCCGAAGTTTTCTTGGTTTGGTTGGATATTATTGACGTTTTGTAAAATATTTTTCACGATTATCTAATCCACTCACCAAGTTGACTCGGAAAGGAGTTAAGTTTGTTTGGATAGAGGAATGTGAAGATAATTTCAAGGAGTTGAAAAGAAGGTTATCCAGTGAACCTGTGCTCACACTGCCTTGTAGTGGAGAAAGGTTTGTGATCTACAGTGATGCATCCAAGAAGGGATTAGGGTGTGTTCTTATGCAAAATGATATGGTGATAGCTTATGCCTCATGACAGTTGAAAATCCATGAGCAAAATTACCCAACACACGATTTGGAGTTGGCTGAGGTAATCTTTGTATTAAAGATTTGGAGGCATTACCTTTATGGTGAAAGGTGTGATATTTATACTGATCGTAAAAGTTTAAAGTATATTTTCAAACAAAAGGAGTTGAATATGCGTCAAAGAATATGGTTGGAGCTGATTAAGGATTACGACTGCTCAATCCATTACCACCCTGGGAAAGCAAACAAGGTGGCAGATGCATTAAGTCGACAAGACCATGCTAGGTTATCTATGATGAGGATCACAAAAGATCCAATATTTATGGATTTACAAAGGATGGATCTTGGAATTATAATGGAAGAGGAAAAATCTTATCTTTCTCAAATGAATGTTCAACCATCTATACATGTGAAGATTAAAGAGGCACATAAAGAAGATGTTGAGTTACAAAAGAAGGTGAGAAATGTTCGTGAATTTAACCTTGATTGTGATGGGATAATAAAGTTCAGGAATCGGGTTTGTGTTCCTCCCATCCCCGAATTAAAGAAGGAGCTGCTGGATGAGGCTCATAGTTCATCATTCTCTATTCATCCTGGAAGCACGAAGATGTATAGGGACCTGAAAGAGTACTTCTGGTGGGATGGCATGAAAAGAGATGTTGCTGAATATGTCTCTCAATGCTTGGTTTGTCAACAAGTTAAAGCTGAGAGACAGAAGTCTAAGGGGATGTTACAACCATTACCCATACCCGAATGGAAATGGGAAAACATCACTATGGACTTTGTCACAGGACTTCCTAAAACATCCAAAGGCAATAATGCTATTTGGGTCATAGTTGATCGTCTTACAAAGTCTGCACACTTCATTGCTATTAGAGATGATTTCTCTCTAGATCAGATTGCCAGGATATATGTAAAGGAAGTGGTAAGATTGCATGGAGTACCACTTTCTATTATATCTGATCGGGATCCGAGATTTACCTCGAAGTTCTGGCGAAGTCTTCAGCATACTCTGGATACAGAGTTGAGTTTCAGTACTGCTTATCATCCTCAGATAGACGGTCAGTCTGAGAGAACAATTCAAACCCTAGAAGATATGTTGAGAGCTTGCTCTATGGATTTCAAAGGAGGTTGGGATCAACACCTACCTTTGGTGGAATTTTCTTATAATAATAGCTTTCACTCCAGTATTCAGATGGATCCTTATGAAGCTCTCTATGGAAAGAAATGTAGGACTCCAACTTGCTGGGATGAAGTTGGGGAAAGAAAGCTATTAGGACCTGATCTCGTTGATGAAATGGCAGAAAAGGTCAGATCTATTCAACAACACATAAGAGTAGCTCAGAGTCGACAGAAAAGTTATGTCGACAACCGAAGAAAAGACCTAGAGATTGAAGTGGGTGATAAAGTGTTCTTACGAATATCTCCCGGGAAGAGGGTTATGAGATTTGGAAAGAAGGGGAAGTTGAGCCCTAGATATATCGGTCCTTTCGAAATACTGGTTCTTGTTGGAAAGGTAGCTTACCGATTGGCGCTTCCACCGAATCTCTCTCAAGTTCACGATGTGTTCCATGTATCTCTCCTGAGAAAGTACATACCTGATCCTTCACATGTACTCAGTTCAGAAGTTGTACCGCTGGAGCAAGATCTTTCTTATGAAGAACAACCGATAGAGATTCTGGATCATAGCGAAAAAGTCCTAAGAAACAAGACCACTCGATTGGTGAAAGTTTTATGGAGGAACCACCAACTTGAAGAAGCTACATGGGAGCTTGAGGATATGATGAGGGAGAAGTATCCTCATCTGTTTGTTACAAAGTGACGAATTTCGAGGGCGAAATTCTTTTTAAGGGGGGTAGAATGTAACACCCGAGATTTTTATGAGTAATATTTTGTTTTTTATATATCATCAAAATAATCTTTCACTACACACTTGCTTGGATTACTTTACATGCAATCGCGACCTTCCTCGATAGCTTGCGTCGTACGCAATACCGAGTTTCACTAAACAACGATATGCTATTAAAATATTATTAAAACTAGCCATTATGAATAGTAATAACCACTTTTTGAAATTTTATAAATTTTATTTTTCAAAATGGACTTCATTTTTGGATTCGGAATACCGAAATTAGCCTAGGGTGAAGTTTTGGTATTTTTCTGAAAACTTTCAATTTTTGATGAATAGTGAAACCACTAAGTGGTAGGTTAAAAACTGAATTTTGCATAAAACATAATTTTACCACTTCTGTGAATGGAATTTCGAAAATCCGAAAGACATGGTTGATATCAGTAAGTAAAATGTGGTTCAATGAGATAAAAATAATTTTTTGGTGAATAGTATGTTGTGGTCCCTGGCTAGGATTGTTAGCCCGCTGCCCGACTGAACCAATCCCACATCGGTTGTGGAAGGAGATTGGTGGGTGTTTAAAATCCCGTGCCTACCTTCCCCTCATCGACGCGTTTTAAAGCCATGAGGCCCAGGGTAGAAACTGGGCCAGAGCGGACAATATCGATGGGCCAGGATTAACCGATCCCACAATTG
This sequence comes from Viscum album, assembly GCA_963277665.1. Classification (NCBI taxonomy): domain Eukaryota; kingdom Viridiplantae; phylum Streptophyta; class Magnoliopsida; order Santalales; family Viscaceae; genus Viscum; species Viscum album. The sequence goes on from OY728164.1 coordinate 286,980,374, forward strand.
GTATCAAAGGGCGTTTTTGAATAATTCCCTAACCCGGTTTCAAATTTAAGATCCATTTAGATGGCATCAACCTCTTTCTCCCCCGAAGGTTACTCATTGGGTCGGGCTCCATTTTTTGATGGGACCGACTATAATTATTGGAAAACCCGCATGACTACTTTTCTTAGAAGTATAGGATATCCCATTTACAAAATAGTCATGCAAGGTTACACTTTGTCTACCCCCGACGAATCCAAATGGACCCCAACCGATATTAGAAACTTTGAACTTGATGGCAAAGCCATGAACGCTCTCCATTGCGGCTTAGATAGAAATGAGTTCAATCGTGTATCCACTTGCACCACTTCACATGAAATTTGGAAGCTTTTAGAAGTGACCCATGAAGGCACTAACAAAGTCAAGGATACTCGGTTAGACATGTATAGACAAGATTTTGAAAGCTTTACTATGCATTCTTCCGAATCTATTACCGATATTTTTACACGCTTCACTGACATTTGCAATGGATGGAAATCTCTTGGTGATGATGTTTCAGCTGAGACGATGGTCAAGAAGATCTTATGGGTCCTTCCGAGCTCATGGGCACCAAAGGTGACGGCGATCCAAGAAGCTAAGGACGTCAAAAATATGCCGGTAGAAGAGCTCATCGGATCTCTCATGACTTATGAGATCACGATGAGGAGGCAAGCTCAAAAGGAGGGCACACCAATCAAGACACCAAAGAACATTGCCCTCAAGGTACAAAAAGAAGTAAGCTCCTCCTCATCATCCTCTTCCTCCTCATCTCCTTCATCTTTAAGCGGCGACTCGGAAATGGAGAATCTCACCCGCCAAATGCACAAGTTCATGAAGAAGCACAAGAAGAAGAAGAAATCCCGCAAGCATCAAAAGCAAGAACCCACCGCAAGATCCGAGCCCAAGGTGAAATGCTACGGGTGCGGCGAAAAGGGCCATTACAAGCCCGATTGCCCACTCAACAAAAAACGGGCCAAGGAGAAAGGAAAGAAAAAGGTCCTCAAAGCGACATGGAGTGACACCTCATCCTCCTCCTCCTCCTCCTCGAGCGACCAAGGTACAAAATGCCTAATGGCATTCCATGAGGTAACATCATCCGACTCCTCCTCTTGTTCTTCAAATTCCAATTCTTTAAATCATCTTTCCTATGAAGAACTCTCACATGCTAGAGACCAATTAGAAAATGGTTTTCATGAGCTTTCTTCAAAATTCATTGCTTTGAAAAAGAATTTCAAAAAACTCTCTTCCGAAAAAGAACAACTTCTCAAAGAGAAGGAAGAGTTGTCCCTTAAAATCCAAAATTTTCCAAATGTTGATTCCATGGAATCAACCATCAAAGACATAAGGGAGACCCTAGCTAAGTTCACCCAAGGGGAACAAAATTTGAACAATCTCCTAGGTTCCCAACGTATATCTAGAACCACCCAAGGGCTAGGATATACCAATATAGCTTCCTCCTCCCATGCACCCACTATTTTTGTAAGGGGGAGCTCCGATTTTAAATTTTGCAATTATTGTAAGAAAACTGGGCACCTTATTTATGAATGTAATTGTAAAAACGCCCGGTATGGTCAACCCAAAAGTATTTTCTATTCAGACGAATTTTATAGGAGAAGACCCGCTATGAGACAAGTTTGGATTGAAAAATCCCTTCTTGCGAGTCTCTTCGGGCCTAAAATTGTCTCTTTTCAAAATCCCTCTCCCCGGTGATTTGTTGTTTTTATTTAGGGGGAGTTGGGTTTGTTTAAGAATTTTCAAACTTTCAATTTCAACTTTTGGTTTCAAATTTCAAATTTCAATTGGCTTTTGATTCAAAACTTTCAATTCAAACTGTAATTCAATTTTTTTTTTATTCAACTTTCAATTCAATCTGTTATTCAATTTTTCATTCAATTTTTCAATTCAATTTTTGATTCAAAACTTTCAATTCAAATTTCAAAAATTCAATTGATTTTAAAATCTCCATCTTGTTTTTCAACGTCTTCCCCCAATCAAGTTTTATGCCCCATTCTATTTTGATAATCACAAAGGGGGAGAAATTTCTTGATTGATTGGGGGAGAATCTTTTCTCTCATGCTTAGTATTTATTTTCAATTTATCTTTTAAATCATTCCTTTCATTTAAGGTTTTACATTGCTTAGATAAGTGATTGTGATCATCAAAATAGGGGGAGATTGTTGTACCCCACACTCTTTGATTTTCATGATCACAATCAATTTAATATGTGTTTAACGTTGTTTTAAGTGTTTGTGTTTTATAGACAAATGATTGCCAAGGAAATGGGCCATGAAGAACAAGAAGTGGACTGAAATTCAGTCCACCGGCCAACCGGTGTGATAGAACCGGCCAGCCGGTGGACCTGGCAGAGGCATTGCCCACTGCCAGGCTCCACCGGTCGGCCGGTGGCTCTGTCACCGGCCAGCCGGTGGCATCCAGCAAAACAGTGGTTGCTACTGTCTTGCCACCGGCCAGCCGGTGGCTCTGGCACCGGTCAGCCGGTGGCCCCTGGAAAAGAAGAACAGCTACTGTCTTGCCACCGGCCAGTCGGTGGCTCTGGCACCGGTCAGCCGGTGGCCCCTGGACAGGAATCCTATGCCTTTTTGCACACATCGGCCAACCGGTGGGACTGTACCGGCCAGCCGGTGGAGCCAGTCAAACTAGCCGTTGCAGTTTGACCAGGCTGGCCCACTTGGCTCCCAACGGCTCTTTTAGCCTCTCCAATGGCTCCAAAGCCTCCCCAAGGGTTCCATGCCTATAAATAAAGGACAAGGAAGCCCTGGACAACCACCGGAAATATTGTGAAGCCCACGGACATATTTTGCATCAATTGGCCAACCTCCGGCGACTTCCTCCAAGGGAACCCCAAGTGCTCCAACAACTTCCACATCCAAGGAGCTCCTTCAAAGAATCTTGGAAGCAGCCTTCAACATCTCCAATCATCAAAGGCGCCCAAGGCTTCTCCTCATATACGGTTTTTATTGTTTATTATTTTTGAGCTTTAAAATTGGGTTTGTACCTACAAACCCCAAACACTTTTCTCATCCCCCTTTCTTTTGGGTTTCACACCACCACTAAGGTGTGAAGAGGTTTCTTCAAGCCTTTCCTTTTAAAAGGCTTGTGTTTCGGTGAGCTAGCCTTCACCCGTTAAAAAGGCTAGTGGGTTCTTGCTAAACCATTAAAAGCAAGTGGGTTCTTGCTAAACCACAAAAAGAAAGCTGTAATAGGTCCTAGTGCTACCTCAAAGCCTAGTGGGTTTCTTGCTAAAACCATTGAAAAGCAAGCGGTAGGAATCTCTCAACGGTTGAGTTGGGAGCGGAGACGTAGGCCGGGTTTTGGCGAACCTATTGTTGTGGTCCCTGGCTAGGATTGTTAGCCCGCTGCCCGACTGAACCAATCCCACATCGGTTGTGGAAGGAGATTGGTGGGTGTTTAAAATCCCGTGCCTACCTTCCCCTCATCGACGCGTTTTAAAGACGTGAGGCCCAGGGTAGAAACTGGGCCAGAGCGGACAATATCGATGGGCCGGGATTAACCGATCCCACATAGTAACTTTTTACTTTTTTTACCGCGGTTAATAGTAAATAGGGTAACTAAGGGTAAAAATGATATTACTATTACCCTAACACATGTCCTAATTCTATTGGATAAGTTTAATTCGACCAAAAACAAACTTAGGAATAAAATATGACCATTTAGGCCCACTTGGGTTAGATTAGGACATTTATTATTAATTTATTTAAAGAAGGGTTAAAATAGTTAAAATCAAAGTTTAATAAGTAAATAATTTTTAATACGGGGTTATACATAAGATAAATTCGACTATAAATATTCATTGTAAATCTAAAAAGATTTCCTACGTAATGTTATTTTATTTGTAATTTTTAGAAATTAAATAATTTAATTTATTTATGACACAATGATGATGCAGTAATTATCTTATTAATGAAATATTGACATAATTGATGTTATAAACACCAAAATAAATGTAATTTGAGACTTTTTATGAATTACACTAATTTTATAGGTTACTATGATATATTAGTGTTGATTTAATCAACTTTGTTCGAACATATAATTCTGCTATGACTTTCACAAAAAATCATATATCAAATAGTGTCAAAATTGACACAAAATAGTTTTTAAATCAAATATTATATTACTAATTGTTATTTTATTCTTAAAAATCTAAGGTTCGGCCAAATGACTTCGATAAGGATATATATATTAATAATAAACAATTTGGGTTCGTTTGGCATGTTATAGTAAGTGTTTTAACCATATAGTGAAAGAAAACAAAAAGACACGGTAAAAGTTAAATTATTTAACTTAGAGTTAAATCTAATTGATAAGGTTAAAATAACCCCTTAAACTTGTCTAAATCCTATTGGTTGATAGGATTTCGACCCATCCCCACTTTAGCTTCGAAATAAGACCCTTTGGAACCATTATAAACCGATTTTGACTTTAATATAAAATAATATTTTGAGATATTCCTAAGGTGCCCCTCTCCTCCCTTATAAAAGGGAACCTCCTCCCCCTCCTCCTCACACCAATTTGATCACTAAAGCTCGGCCAAACCCTACCATTTTCTCCTCTCCACTTCCATAGAATAATCCTAGAGTTCCTGGTCTTCTTCAAAGACCAATCTTAGTTCCCTAAGTGGAGGATTCAAAGAGGCGTTCCAAAGAAGAGGTAATATCCATTACCGATCTTTTCAATTTCTTTCTTCTTCAACTTCTTCTTCTTTAGTTGTTTCATTATAAAGTAATAACATCAGTATTACTTACATACTGATATCTTATTATAAATATGAAACAACCCTAATTCACCTTCTATCCATCCTACGGAAAAATGAAATCACCGCGCGTGCGTACGTACGGAATACCGTCTCCACGCCGTGGTGTAATCTATTTTCAACCATCACCTTACAAGGATGGGTATAATGGTGTAATGAGTAACTATTTATGATTATTATAATGTAATATTGATACGGAAATAATATATATATACTCACGATCATAGGAACGATACCATCACTCGTGCGTACGTACGGAATACCGTCTCCACGATGTGATGCGACTCGTTCTACATGATCATCATTACATAGTAATTATATAAATGAATTGAATGAATAAATATGATATATGTTACACTAATAACATTCTGGATATAAGGTATCTATAACCTTAAAATAAGAATAAGAATTTATTCGGCAAAACACGCATAAGAACAAAAGGCAATAAGGACCCGAGTAATAAGTAACAATGAAATATTACTAACAAGAAGCTAAGAATATAACCATATATGATATCATTTTGTTAGATAGGTCCAGTATAATTTCACATTTTATCCCAATGATTGCCCATGATTTCTATCCATTTTCAATGATTCTATTAGAGGATTTACACTCCATACTCATATTGTATCCAATTATCCTAATTTGTAAGAGTGGAACCATTTGAAATATGGTGTTTACATTACAACTCTTGATGTGCAGGTGCCTACATTTATTATTTTATTTCGTGTTTATTTTTTTTAATTTTTATATTGGTTTAAAAATGTTTTTTTTGTGAAATTTTCCAAACAAAGTTATATATTTTTGGTTTCTTTTCATAAACATAGAACATTATGATCCTTAAATTATTATAATATATTCAATAAAATCTAGGAATTATTTCATGTTAGGTTCTAGATATATTGTTGGCTTGGTTTAAATTTGATATTGGATTTTTTTTGGATGTGCACTCTGTATTTTTTATTTTTTATGAGTTATCATTTCATCCTTATACAATGTTACTTTATTCTTATTATGGATTTTTCTTATTTCATGTTTTCATAATTCTAAATTATGGATTGGTAATTCTAAAATTTAATGGATAATATTCCTTCCTTTAATATTTATTTATTGGGAAGAATCATTCTCGAAGAAGTCTATTTGAGGCCTCAATATTAATTCCTATCATATGAGTATCGAGAAATTCTCTTATGAGTATTGTAAAATTTAATTGGGTATTAATTTAGTGTTAGTCGAGACCAGTCGAGGATTTCTCAATACCCATATGATAGGAATTAATATTGAGGCCTCAAATAGTAAAGAGAATAAGACCACTAGGGATAATGGGGGAAGTTATGGGAAGGTGCCTAATTACCACCAGTCATGGTGATACTTGGGTTACCAATAGTAGTAGTGTAAAAAACGGGCCCGAGTTCCACTAAAACTTGTTCCTTGAGTTGTTTCATGTAACGCCCTGACCCCAGTTACCCAGAGTCGGTGCATTATTTTAATACGTTGGCATGATTACAAAGAATCAAGTCCCGAAGGACCGATGAGTTTAGAAGTCTTGGAAAATAGATTACGTACATGAATGTTACATTACACTTCATAACATACAAAACAACATAAATAATCCTTCATGAACGCCATTATTCCCTTGGATTAACCGTGCATATAATTCACAATACACTTCTTGGAATCCAGGAAAAAATAAAACATAGAAAGGGGTGAGCTCAGATTCCAGTAAGGATAACAATACAGCGGAAACTTTCATAAATAAGCATAAACATTTTACGAAATGTATAAATAAAACAAAATCCTTTTAAACTTGAACTTATGTATAATATGGAAAAAATAAAATGAAGTAATTCCATTTACTTATTGACAAGGATATTTTACTAGTCTAATAATCACATGAAATATCACTAACCACTTTCATAATGATGGAATGCATAATGGAAGACTATCATAACCACATAGTCAAGGCCTTGTGCCAAGACTACAAATAAGATTTTGTTAAGGCCTTGTGCCAAGACAGTAGTTTGTCTCATGATACCTACCGATGCATTGAGGAGCTATAGTGGGTTCCACCCATCACTTACTAATTCCAATGCATTCCTCATATGAATAGGATTAAACATAACATAAAAATTCATATTAAAACTAGCATATGAAATGTCAATACTTTCTCCATAAACCATGAATGGTATAGACATTTTTGAATCAAAGTGTCCCATACCACTTTGGAACTTTTGAATAGAATTATCATTTCCAAACATTCATTTCCATATAAATAAATCCATAAAATCAATTTGAAAACATTGACATTAATTAAAAATATTTAGAAAGATAAATCTTTAAAACATTTAAAATTCTGATCTTGATAAAGTCTACCTTTCAAAAATACATAAAATATTCATTTTGAAATCATTTTTATGAAAAATGGACATGGATAATAAAAATTTCCCAGTAATTACTTACACATAAACAATCTCGGATAATAATGAGATTGAGGAATTAACCCTTACCAATTTGGTAACATACAAAACATACATCCCATGAAAGCGATATCATACAATGAATATGTAAATTCACATAAATGAAATTTTATTACACAAATAATATAATTATGGTCATCACATACACCACACAAAAGGTAATAGTGGAAATATGGCATGAATCTCATGAGAATAAGGAGTGAGATGAAAACCCCTTAACTTGTATTTTTCCTTGGTTGGGGTAGTTTAACCTCCTGTATAACAGTTAAATCATTGTTATTAAATTATACAAGAATCAAATGTATATATATGATATAATATATGATCTTTTAATATTGTTTTGTTAATAATATTTTAGTATTATCGTCGTTTCGGGTGTTAACTGATTTGTTTTCCTATATATGCTTTGTTACATAAGCTGTGTTTGTTATGGATAGGTTGTATCTTATTTATATCCATAATGATATCAAGTCCTTAAAAATTACTTTTAATCGTCAAATGAGAATTAGTCTTGAATGGATATTATGGGGAAATGAATCTCATCGTGTTCGTGGAGACGATAATCCGTACGTACGCATGAACGCTACTTCCATTTCATTTTTCATTTTAAAAGGAATCAAAACCAAATGATACATATGTATATTATTATTACACTATAATATATCATCTTATATATGTTACTTAATTTCATTAACACCATCCTTTATACGTTTAATGTATGGTATGAACGAGTCATATCACTTTGTGGGGGCGGTAATCCGCACTTCCTGAAATGAAATTATCGTATATATATAAAACATGAAACGATTAATGGTATGATATAAAATGGAATTAAAGAATATTATATAAAAAATAAATATCATTAATATCATATTTAATTACATTTCCATCAAAATTTCCACAATGATAGGTGGTAGGAGATAATTGAACAATCATAGTTTCATGAGGCATTTGGTTTCCATCCACAGAAACATTATGTTCTTCACCCATTAGATGGAGGTGTGTGTAAGTGTAGTTAGAATACTTATCATAACAATATCCTATTATATTTTGAATACTGGTTTTGTTACAAAATAAAATAATATGAAGAGTTTAGGGGTTGGAGAAGTAAAATAAAAGAAGAGAAGCTAAGAGAAGTCGTTACCTTTAATTTGGGTAACTCCCTTTGGTTTGAACCAAAAAGGACTCTTGAAGTGCCTTATGCCTAAGGTAAGGCCTCTAGGAAGAGTATAGGGATGTAGGGAGCTTAATTGGGTAGAGTTTGGATGAGACAAAAGGCTTGAGAGGTGTGAGTAATTGGTTATAAGTGGTTTCCTTTTATAAGGGGGGAGGGTCTCTTTAGAAAAAACTTAAAGTATTATTTTATAATAAATTCATATTCGATTCCTAATGTCTCCAAAGTGGATTATTCAAAGTATAAGGTGGGTATAGGTCAAAAAAAACTTAACCAATATGTTTTATACCGGTTTGGGTCACTTTATTAACATTATCATTTAGTTTTAACTATTAGTTAATTTGTTTGACATTTACCATGTCTCTATGAATTTTTATATTATAGGGTTAATAAACTTATTATAAACTTCAAATAGACCCCAAGTGGTCCATTAATGATACAAATATCATGATATAAGTCCTTCGGAAGTACCTTATATTTTTACGAACTGAATATCAATTAATAATATAATATTTGTTTTAAAAACTCTTTTATGTCAATTTTGGCACTTTTGGGTATTTTGTTTTTGATAAATTCATAACAACATTATTACTTAGAAAACAAATCATATAATCAATACTAATATGTCATATTTACCTAGAAAATTATTCTAATTCATAAAAAGTCTCAAATTACATTTATTTGGGCATTTATAATATCAATTATCTTAATCTTTAATTAATACGATAATTATTGCATCATCATTGTGTCATTAATAAATTAAATTATATAATGTCTAAAAATTATAAATAAAATACCATTATTTAGGAAACCGTTTTAGATTTATTATTAATATTTATAGTTAAAAGGATTACTTATATAACACCATATATAAATTAATTACTAAAAGGTTTTTGTTTATGTCAATTTAGCCTTTACATTAAATTAATTAATCTAAAATGTCATTATCATTCATAAGTGGCTCCATGAGGTTCCAAAATCGACCCAAAGATTCCCATGGTCGGCCATTACTCATAAAATAATTTTAGGACATGTGTAAAGGTAATTTTGAATTATTACAATATTTTTTTACCTTGAATTACCCTATTTACCTTTAACCGCGGTAAATAAAAGTAAAAAGTTACTATTCACCAATAATTATTTTTATCTTATTAAACCAAATTTTACTCCTTTATATTAACCATTTCTCTTGGATTTTCAAAATTAAACTCACAGAAGCGGTAAAATTATGTTTTATGGGAATTTTCAAATTCTCCGAGGAGGTGGGTAAAAGACAGTGAAAAGTTTAATAAAATTTTTATATATATAAAATTATTAAAAACTGAACCCAATGAATTAAAATGAACTTATATAAGTATTATGTATCTATTTTGACATAAATTAATTTAAATAAAATAAATTATTATTTAAATAAAAAATCTGTTTTAACGAATAACTCAATGTTTTTCACTATTCATAAAAAATTGTTGTTTCTCAGAAAAATACCAAAAATTAGGCATAATCTATATTTGATATTATGAATTAAAAAATGATGTCTATTTTACCAAATTCATAACATATAAGTTGCATTAATTAATTTAAATTAATTCTCGTTGTCAAAACAAATAGCATGTTATTAAGAAATACTAACTATCAAAAGATTGACACTTGCTTATGTCCAGTTTAAATGTGAAATTATGTCCAATGACCCACATTGGAGTAAATGGTAAAAATATAATCTAATTATACTTTAAAATCAATAAAATGTATAATTTAGCACAGTTAATTATTTCAATTTAAAAAGTAGTTTTTAATTAAAATTTAATAATTTTCACTATTCATCAAAATATGAAAGTTATCAGAAAAGTACCAAAAATTCACGCTAAGCTAATTTAGATATTATGAATACAAAAAATGAATTTCATTTTGAATGATAAAATGTATAAAATTTAAAAAAGTCTGTATTACTATTCTTAACGGCTAGTATGATTGGTTATGGTGTGTTAGAACTCGAAGTTTCATATAACACACGCTATTGTATTATTCAAAGAGAAGTGTACCATGAAAGCATGGGTTGTTACATTGTACCCTCATTTAATAAATTGTGTCATCGTAATTTATGCTCGGTATTGGAAACTTGGGGTTGACATTTCCAAATATCATAGTTGAAATCCCACATCGAAAAATGGATTAATGAGGCCATTATTTAAAATAAAGAGTGGTAAGTATGAAGGTTACCAAAAATAACACATACTAGGGTTCCATGTAGGGAAACATGGATATGGAAGAGATATATAACCATCAATATCTGATGGAGAGTGGTAGATAACATGGCTATGAAATGTCCAACAATCACAATGCCATAAATTTGTGATGATCTAAGGTACCATCTTGGACAACGATTTTGTTCTATGTTCCTTTTATTAATGTTCAGGAATTTATTTATGATATTGGATAAGATCATAATGATATATAATTACTTTATAATTATAGTTTTATCCATTAATAAATTTCTACTACAAACTCGTATTTCACTACAAAACATAATACAACTCAAAAATACTCTATTTATCCTAATCGTATAGGGTTCCAAATATAATGAATTTATAATTCACATATCAGACCCTTTAAAAAAGAAACTACATTATAAAATCTAGGGACTTCACGTAGTCTAGTGGTAGGCGATAAATCCCAATCGCACTATGGTTGTGGGTTCGATTCTCGCATCTTTGTCCGACAAGACGGGTTGTCACACGGTCTGCGTGTTGTCCTTTTATAAAAATCCAAAAATAACCATTCAAAATTAATCCATTCCAACCATTAGAATTATCCAAAATACTACTATCCAAACTCAGAGTCCAAAATTTATAAGGAAGTTAAACACAATGAAGATCCTTTTTTCCATGTAATAACATGTAAACACCCTCATCATGTATTATTTTAAAACATGGTAACATCTTGAATTACCATAAAACCTTATTGATTACATTCATGCTCCCTTATTCTTTATATAATAATGGATATACTCCTTCTATCCAAAAATTTTGTAAACTCCAACGATGAAAAATCATTAATCCGTTTCAAGGTAGTCAAGAATATCCAATATTATTATTCAAATCAACCATCTCTTATTTCAAAATCACTACCTCATTATCGAGACCATATTAAGGATTAACTTTCCTTCAACCATGTATTATCCAAAACTTGTATCTTACTATTATGTCACTTTTCTTAGAACCATATAATCTGAAATCCTCAATAAAATAGAACTGCAGTACAATCCTTATTTATCTCCATAATTTATATAACCAGTATATTGTTGATACAACACTCAAATGAAATAATACTATAATAAAAACATAAGAACACTAGTCATTCTTCTTCATCTGAGGTAGTATAATAACTTGATTATTACCCAATTGTATCATTTGGGGCATACTATGATGATTTTAACATTGGTTCGCGTAGTGTCCTAAATTTTTACTGATGAAGCATTGAACATTTGAAAACTTTTTCTTACCCTTGCAGTCACGTACTTAGTGTCCTTTTCCTCCATACATATAACAAACTCTCATTCCCTTCAGGCAAGTTCCAGGGTGTTTCTTCCCACAGTTATCACATATGGGAAAATTCTTCTTTTCCCTCTTCCCTTTATCCATCTTTCTCTCTTCCATCCTTTTATTCTCTTGCTTCCCATCAAAGCCATAGGACTCAAAGAATTATTTACTTATCTTTTTGACACATGATACTATTTGTTCATATGTTGAGAATACATAGGAGAGTATTTCCCTTCTTAATGTTGGATTAATTCCGTGAAAGATATGATCCTTCTTACTCTTTGGATCATACATATTTCTAGAGTTCTCATTCCTTCTATTGGGCACCATTTCCAAACAATGGCATACACTAGGTCAGTTTATGAATCACAATTCATAATTCAAAACATGTAAAATACCTAACGTAAATTGAACAGTTTATGGATATAATCCATAATCAAATTTTTTTTCTTTGAGGAGATATATACTCATAAACCGGTCATATTGGTTTGTAAAGAAAACAATAATTATCCTAAGCATATCCCCCGGGAGTGTCGTAACCAAGAGTGTAGAAAGTCCTGTTGTCGTGCACCTGTTCCCATTCGAGTCTAGCTCAAAGCGGTGTTTTTGGGTTTTACCCCTAGGTACATCTGTGCCAGAGCTGCCTCTACCTACTCGTATCCAGACATGTATGTATTTGGTTAGAAACTCACAAAATCTCAATATTACCAAAATTCTAGGTTGTTCTTCTGTACTAATCCTCAAAGTCTATCTTAGGGTAATGTGCTTTAATCAGAGTTTATCTAAATCTAGTTTTGAAGGTTATTGCTAAACTTCCTTTGATACCAAATGTAACGCTCTGACCCCAGTTACCCAGAGTCGGTGCATTATTTGAATACACTGGCATGATTACAAGCAATCAAGTCCCGAAGGACCGATCAGTTTACCAGTCTTGGAAAATAGATTATATACATGAATGTTACATTACACTTCATAACATACAAAACAACATAAATAATCTTTCATGAACACCATTATTCCATTGGCTTATACCTTCATATAAATCACAATACACTTATTGGAATCCTGGAAAAAATAAAACATATAATGGGGTGAGCTCAGATGCTCAGAAAGGATAAAAATACAGCGGAAACTTTCATAAATAAGCACAAACATTTAGGGAAATGTATAACTAAAACAAAAGCCTTTTATACTTTAACTTCAGCAAAATATGGCAAAAATAAAATAAAGTAATTCCATTTACTTATTCACATGGATATTCTTCTAGTCGAATAATCACATGCAATATCACTAACCACTTTCATAATGATGGAATGCATAATTCTAGACTATAATAACCACATAGTCGAGGCTTTGTGCCAATACTACAAATAAGATTTTGTCAAGGCCTTGTGCTAAGACACTAGTTTGTCTCATGATACCTACCGATGCATCGAGGAGCTATAGCGGGCTCCTCCCTTCACTTACTAAGTCCAATTCATTCCTCATATGAATAGGTTTAAACATAACATAAACATTCGTATTAGAACTAGCATACGAAATGTCAATACTTTCTCCATAAACCATGAATGGTATAAAAATAACACATCCATAGTAAAAAATATCACAAAACCTTCAATACAATATGGAAGTTTTGTATCATAATAAACCAACTTCAAATAAGCTTAAAATCCATCAATAGATGTTGACATAGATGAAATCAAAACTATTTGAGAGAAATATCTCTTTTTTTAAATCATTTAAAAGTCACACATTTATAAAGGAAGTAATTTAAAATAGTTTTTTGAGTCAAAGTGTCCCATAACACTTTGAAACTTTTTAAAAGAATTATCATTTCAAAATATTCATGTCCATATAAATAAATCCTTAAAATCAATTTGAAAACATAGACATTAATTAAAAATATTTAGAATGATAAATCTTTATAACATTTAAAATTATGATCCTGATAAAGTTTAACTTTCAAAAATCCTTAAAATATTCATTTTGAAATCATTTTTATGAAAAATGAACATGGATAATAAAAATTCCCCAGTAAATACTTACACATAAACAATCTCAGATAATAATGAGATTGAGGAATTAACCCTTACCAATTTGGTAACTTACGAAACATACACCCCATGAAAGAGGTATCATACAATGAATATGTAGATAATCAATAAATTAAAGTGTATTACACAAATAATACAATTATGGTCAGTATATACACCACACAAAAGGTAATAGTGGCAATATGGCATGAATCTCACGAGAATAAGGAGTGAGATGAAAACCCCTTACATTGTAGTTTTCCTTGGTTGAGGGTAGGTTAACCTACTGTATAATAGTTAAATCATTGTTATTAAATTATAGAAGAATCATATGTACAAATATGATATCATATATGATCTTTTAATATTGTTTTGTTAATAAAATTTTAGTATTATCGTTGTTTCGGGTGTTAAATGATTCGTTTTCCTTTATATGCTTTGTTACATAAGTCGTGTTTGTTATGGATAGGTTGTATCTTATTTATATCTAGAATGATATCAAGTACTTAAACATTAATTTTAATCATCAAATGAGAATCAGTCTTGAATGGATATGATGGGGAAATTAATCTCATCGCGTTCGTGGAGATGGTAATCCGTACGTACGCACGAACGCTACTTCCATTTCTTTTTTCATTTAAAAAAGAATCAAAACCAAATGATACATAGGTATATTATTATTACAGTATAATATATTATCTTATATATGTTACTTAATTTCATTAACACCATCCTTTATACGTTCCATGTATGGTATGAACGAGTCATATCACTTTGAGGGGGCGGTAGTCCACACTTCCTCAAATGAAATTATCGTATATATATACAACATGAAACGAATAATGGCATGATATAAAATGTAATTATAGAATATTATATATATAAAAATATCATTAATATCCTATTTAATTATAGTTCCATCATAACAGCCACCATGAGAGGTGGTAGGAGATAATTGAACAATCATCGTTTCGTGAGGTGTTTGGTTGCCATCCACAGAAACATTATGTCTTCACACATTAGATGGAGGTGTGTATAAGTGTAGTTTGAATAATTCTCATAAAAATGTCGTATTATAGTTTGGATACTGTTTTTGTTACAAAATAAAATAATAATAAGAGTTTAGGGGTCGGAAAAGTAAAATAAAATAAAAGAAGCTAAGAGAAGTCGTTACCTTTAATTTGGGTAACTCCATTTGGTTTGAACCAAAAAAGACTCTTGAAGTGCCTTCTGCATGAGTTATAGCTTCTAGGAAGAAGATAGGGATATAGGGAGATTAATTGGGCAGAGTTTGGACGAGCCAAAAGGCTTTATAGGTGTGAGTAATTGGTTATAAGTGGTGTCCTTTTATAAGGGGGAAGAGGGGATCTTTAGGAAAAACATAAAGTATTATTTTATAATAAAGTCATATTCGGTTTATAACGGCTCCAAAGTGGACTTTTAAAATTATAAGGTGGGGATAGGTCTAAAAAAACTTAACCAATAGGTTTTAGATAGGTTTGGGTCACTTTATTAACCTTATTGTTGAGTTTTAACTCTTAGTTAATTTGTTTGACATTTACCATGTCTCTTTGTATTTTTATATTATATGGTTATTAAACTTACAATAAACTTCCAATCTACCCTCAAGTGGTCCATTAATAATACATATATCATGATATAAGTCCTTTAGGTGTACCTTAGATTTTTAGAAATAGAATATCAATTAATAATATAATATTTGTTTTAAAAACTCTTATAAGTCAATTTTGGAACTATTGGGTATTTTGTTTTTGATAAATTCATAAATAAATTATTACTTAGAAAACAATTAATATAAGCAATCCTAATATGTCATAGTAACCTATATAATTATTTTAATTCATAAAAAGTCTCAAATTACATTTAATTATGTATTTATAATATCAATTTTCTTAATCCTTCAATAATACGGTAATTACTCCATCATCATTGTGTCATAAATAAATTAAATTATTTAATATCTAAAAATTATAAATAAAATACTATTATGTAGGAAATATTTTTAGGTTTCTAATGAATATTTATAGTAAAACATATTACTTATATAACACTATATAAAAATTAATTACTAAAAAGTTTTTGTTTATGTCAATTTTTCTTTTACATTAAATTAATTAATCTAAAATGTCATTATCATTCATAAGAGGCTCCATGGGGTCCCAAAATCGGCCCAAATATTCCCCTGGTCTTCCATTACTTATCCAATAAGTTTAGGACATGTGTTAAGGTAATTTTTAATTATTACAATATTCTTTTTACCTTGAATTACCCTATCTACCTTTAACCGCGGTAAATAAAAGTAAAAAGTTTCTATTCAACAAATATTATTTTTATCTTATTAAACCACATTTTACTCCATGATATTAACCTTGTCTCTTGTAATTTCGAAATTCAACTCACAGAAGTGGTAAAATTAAGTTTTATGGGAATTTTCAAATTTCCCTAGGAGGTGGGTAAAAGACGGTGAAAAGTTCAATAAAATTTTTATATATCTAAAATTTTTATAAACTGACTCCAATGAATTAAAACGAACTTATATAAGTATTATGTATCTATTTTGACATAAATTTATTTAAATAAAATAAATAATTATTTAAATAAAAAAAATAGTTTTAACCAATAACTCGGTGTTTTTCACTATTCGTCAAAAATTGATGTTTCTCAGAAAAATAAAAAAAAAATTGGCCTAAGCTATATTTGATATTGTGAATTAAAAAATGATGTATATTTTACCAAATTCAAAACATATAAGTTGCCTTAATTATTTTAAATTAATTCACGTTGTCAAAATAAATAGCGTGTTTTTAAGAAATAATTACTATCAAAAGATTGACACTTGCTTAAGTCCAATTTAAATGTGAAATTATGTCCAATGACCCGCATTAGATTAAATGGTAAATATATAATCTAATTATATTTTAAAATCACTCAAATTCATAATTTATCACAATTAATTATTTCGATTAAAATAGTTGTTTTTAATTAAAATTTAGTAATTTTCACTATTCATCAAAATATGAAAGTTATCAGAAAAGTACCAAAAATTCACCCTAAGATAATTTCGATATTCCGAATCCAAAAATGAAGTTCATTTTGAAAGATAAAATGTATAAAATTTCAAAAAGTGGTTATTACTATTCTTAATGGCTAGTATGATTGGTTGTGGTGTGTTAGAACTCGAAGTTGCGTATAACACACGCTATTGTATTAATCAAAGAGAAGCGTACTATGAAACCTTGGGGTATTACAGTTCACCCTAAGATCTCAATCATTCCTCATCATACTCTAGAGGGTGTTGAATAGTTGTAATGGTCAAAAAGGGAACTATGAGTAAATTATACCCCCTTATAAGAGTGGACAACTAAAAGTATATAAACAGGAATCACACACATCAGAGTATGAAAATATAATAAATAAATTGAAATTGAAGCATGATATATTAAAGTGAAATACAATAAAGACCTAAAAACCATACCAAACCTATAACATCGATTTCCCACTAGGTTGATCATATATACAAAATAAACAACTAAAAAAGAAATACAATAGGCCATACTTCCAACTCTTGTTTATATCACATACATGATCTCTAGTGCCCTATCAAGATACTCCATCCCAACCAATCTACTCAACACAATAATCCCGATCAACCATACAATATTGGGAATAAACCCTTTCTATTGTGCATTCATGGTCAACCTGAGAAAATAAACCATGTAAAAACATACATCAAACTGCACATGCCGGGGGTGAGAAATAAATATCAGTTGGCCACCCCCAACAGTGAACCTATACCCTACTTCCAAAATTAAATTCTCACAAAATATGCTCTTCCAGTGTCAAAACATAAATTAAATAAATAACAATAAAACCATCATTGATCCTCATGTACATGACTTTGATCAACCACACCTGCTTCATCTAACTCTATGGAGTATCTGAGCATGTCTCTATGACTGTGAACCCCAAAGAACATGGAGAATCCACTTACATATTATCCCCAACAAAACAACATGAATATACTCATTTTCACTTACTCATTACCAAGACACATCTATCTCCGGTACTCATTCCATGATAAAGAACAACCAAAACCCAAAACATTAGTCTAACATATCACCAAAGTGTCTCAAGAAGTAGGGTCAAGAGCATCAGGACAATAACTCAAACCAATGATGTAGAGAACTATTCCAAAATTCTTTATAACATATCAAGTTTTCCATGTATTATTTTTAGGTATTATATAAATTATTTTGTAGACTAGGCATTGAAAAGGCGTTTCATTCTGATCCCTAGTGTACTCGAAACAAATTATTGAAAAATATTAAAATATTTAACAGCATGTGTGTGTGGTTTTCCTAAAATGGTGACTAGATCAAAAATCTGAGGGTACTGTTGAGTTCAGAATATCGGCTTTGCCCTAGGCATGATGTAACATTATTCAGCATGGGTCGTTTGTGAAAACATTTTTGAATACATAAAATGAATAAAATTATTTATTAAAATTATTTTAATTCATTGTGTTGACATAACGACTTATTGTTTCGTAAATTTATCCTTATGTTAGAATTCCATGGCTAACCTAATAACCCTAAAACTTGAGAAGGATTTTTATAGAGATCTCTAGGAATCCTTTCTGAAGAATAATAATTGATCGATGATCGATGCACATCTGTTTTGAAGGATCTTGCCAATGAACACAATGGAACTTCATTCTTCATCATCAATCGATCCAAATAAAGTTAAGGCATGTGTTTCAGTTTTTTTCCCACTCTTTATATATATGATTAAAGTGAATCAATCAATGAATAGATTGATTCACTGATTGTTCATATTGCGGGATTTATTTAATCTAGTTTTCTAAGGAAAATCCACTATTCTTGATCATTGGAGAAGAGCACTTGGCCAATGATGATAAACCTTTGATCTTTTGAATTTCTCCCTTGATGCTCATGATCTTCCCTAGTTGGATCTACATGGTCCCAGATCAACATTTCCGAGTGGTTCTGAACTCGATCAGACCCTCATATTTGAGGAAAATCGACAACTAAGGTTGGATTTGGGTAGATAAAGACCCAAGGAGTTTGGATCTATGATCATTTCAATTTTTGGTCATTGAAGGAGGAATGGTTGTATGTGTAAGGGACCCTCGGCACAAGGAAGCGATGATGGATGCTGACAGTGGTGCATGATGATGCATTAAAGTGGCTCATGTGCAACTGCCAGAGCCATGTGAAGCTACAGTGGAGGTGGACTTAGAAATAATCACATGAGGTGGAAGCAGTAAATGCGAGAATAGTGGTGGAGGATGCAAGAGTAACCGCCAACATAGAGTGGTCCAGGTCAAGATGGTTGGTCTGGTCAGATCTGTGGGTCAGGATGGACTGGTGGGCTGAGTCAGACGAGATGGACCCATATTGGATCAGCAGAAACTAGGGAGAAGCCCCTTTGTGGTCATCTATGTTGGATAACCATGGTGTATTGATATCTCGAGCTTCTGTGGGGGCATCGATCACACAGTTGGATCGTGGGGGGTCAATCGCGGCGATCGACTGCAGTGGTCAGTTGTTTTTTGGGCGACCAACCCATATGGTAGGTGGACAGACCATGATGGTTGGTGGATAGACCATGATAGTAGGTAGACTAACACCAGAGGTAGGTTGACGGACCAAAGTTCTAGGTGGACTGACCGCGTCAGTAGGTATGTGGCCCCCAACATGTCTATGGGTATTTTCTTTCAAATAGTCATAACTCCTAAATGGACCATCCAAATTGTGTGTTGTTAGTGGAATCGTTACCCAAATTGTAAGGTTTTCATCTCAAGATCAATGTTGGGTACCTTATTTGGAGTTTAGGATCTTCTCTTTAGTTTGGACCAATATAGGTTGTGTGTGTTACTTTGGTTCTTTTCCATGAGGGTATAGTGAAACATTACATCCACGTCCCTAGACTGTAATCCCCTCTATAAGATGAGTCTTAGATAGAGTTTTGGTATCCCTTTATGAGACTAGAGTGAGATCCTCTATCATCCCTAGTGGATTTTGTGGAATCGGCATGACCTCCTTGAGCAGAGCATTGATCCTCCATCTAGTGGGCCACATTGATAGGGTTTGTGGAGTCATTTCATACGATCCCTTACATAGTGGGTTGATCTAGATTGGGTTTCTGGTGTCCCTCGTTGGTTCCGAGCATGACCCCCTCCTTGTGTGTCATAGTCCTCTCAGACTAGTGTGTTTTCTTTGGGAAGGGCCCAAATGAGCTATATCTCTTCGTCAGGTGTCTTCATTGATATTATGTCTTGAAGAGTGAGTTCCCCTAGAATGATCTTACTTCAACCATAATTTTGTGGTTGGTAGTTGGTTATGACGAGATGACATCTTGGGCCACTCTTGAGTATATCTTGGTTTTATTTTCTTCTTTTATCTATTTTATAGTGTTAAATATTGTATGGAGATGACTATATATGGTGGTTCAGGTTTATTATTTTCGAGGTGTCCTATTGATTATTTTTAAACTCACCACTATATGGGATTTACCCACATGTGTCGTGTCTTGTGAAGACGGAGAACCTTTTGATAGTGTCCAAGGATGACTAGGAGTGGGTGGAGCATAGCTAGAGCCAGGAAGACCGAGGTGTTTACCAGGAGGGTATCTTGACTTAGTGCTCGCCATTGGAGTAGGTTGGACTTCTATAGATCAGTTTGACTTGTGTGACATACTCTTTATGGTGGGATTGTATTTGTACCTATCTACTTTTCTTTTACTTATTAATGTACTCTTGATATGGGATCTTAATAGTATGCATGAAATCTATCAATTGTTTAAATTTCAACATTGTATGGATTTGAAATGTTTTCATTTGTACAAGTACTTTAGGCTAATGCCTCCAATTTTTGAGAAATTCCTAATCGGTGCTCGTCACCATCTTCTAGACTATCGGGGGAGAGCTTGGTGTACTCCTAGAATGGGCCCCTTTGGGATGGTTCGTGATAGTGTGGTATTAGAGGTTTCAGTTCTGCATTAGGGCTGGGAGTTAATTAGATTGGTTTAGGGAAACGGTGTGAAGTGTTTGGATTTAATATTTCAGGTTAGGGACCCCATTATTAGTGTGGAGACCAACATATACCTACACCAAGACTTTGAGAACGTACTTTAGATTCATAAAATGAATATACCAGTTTCGGGAAAAAAAATGGTACATGCATCATATAAGATTGGTTGTGTATTTAATATCCTTCTTGGCTCAGATCCGAAGATATACTCTATTGACCATGGTAAATTTTGGTTTATTTTAGGATGCCTCCATGTAGACAGCTATTTAGGATTCCACCTCATGATCATGAGGATGATCTTCTTAGTGATAAGGAATCAGTACATGGTCCTATACCAGAGATAGCACCTCCAGATGGTTTACCAGCTATACCACCACCCATTAACCAATAGCTACCCCCAACACTACGAGATGATGTTTTATGAAGGATAAGGGCATTACACAAGTTTTAGAGGTAGCGACCTCCTAGGATTCATGGTGGTCCAGAACCCATATGGATGAGGATTAGATAGAGGTAGTCAGCCGTGTTTTCTACCATGTGATAATGCTTGCCGACTAGATGGTCCCCCTTTCCACAAGTCTTCTTCATGACTCTATAGGGAGATGGTGGAGCTTGGTGACTGAGTCACATGACAAGATAGCTCTCTCTTTTATAGACTATGATCATATCTTCTGAGAGGAGTTCTATCTGGACACATTGCAATCCGTACACATACAAAAGCTTCTGAATCAGCAGCAGAGCAATATGAACATGGAGAAGTATTCAATGATGTTGAATGATCTTTTTTTAAACTCCTTGGATATGTTACGTAACCAATGTTTTTAGGTATTGGACCTTTGATAAGGGCTTAAACTGAGAACTCAGGGCATTACTGGTCTCACTTAGCATTTCTACCTATGCAGGGGTACTTGAGTGATCCCAGTTAGTGGAAATTTTTATGGAAGATCATACACCAATGATTGGAGCTAACAGTGGGAACCTAGTAGCTGAGACCTCGGAAGAAAGTAGATAAAGGAACTCATAGGGATTTAAGTGGGTCAGACACTTCAGGAGGCAATCCCATAACTCAGGGATAGTGGTGCAAGGATGCGAGGGTGGCTTCAATCCGCCAAGGGAAAAGTAGTGTTTCTCTTGAGAAGGTCAAGGACATCTGGAATGAGATTTATCAGCCCATCATATAGCAGATTGACATACGATTGATGTGATACCTATATAGAGATATAGATAAGAGCGTGGTGGGCCACTGGGTAACATACGTGTTAGAGGGGATGGAAGGATAGTAGGAGGTGGTCAGATGTTCGATAATTCACCACCACCACCACCAGGTGGTCCACTCCAAGCTCAGGGATATAGTGGACAAGGATGAAGATAGTGGTAGGATATGGAGGCTTATAACCATGATGCTCTGGGTATGATAAGATGTATGATCTATTTTTTTCTACCTTATCTTTTATATTGATTAACACATGTACTAGTCATTATTTTCTCTACATGAATCTTGTTCGAGAATCATATATTCAGTTTGAACTGGTGACTCAACCATTACTGTTAGAGAATCATACTGGAGGAGACATGATGATGAAACACCGGTGCCGAAAATGTGACCTAACTCTTGGAGGTGAGAGTTTTGGTAGAGATATCTTAGTAGAGGTGTCGAGACCTTACGATGTAATACTTGGCATGGAATGGTTATCAAAAATTCCTACTCAAATTGACTATTTTAGGTTAAGAGTGTGGTGTGCCCATAGTGAGGGAACCAAGTTCTCCTTTTTGGTCAAAATAGAATCCATGCAGTGTTGGGTGGACTCGCACATAGGAGGGTGTGGCTGATTACTCATGAGTCGTGTAGCTTGACCATCATTGTAGTGGATGTTATGAGTCCTTAGTTTCCTGTAGTAGTGGAGGAGTATGAGGATGTCATTATTGAAGATGTTCCAGGTTTACCTCCCCCTAGGGAAAAAGAATTATATATTAATTTACACCTAGGGAAGACACATATTTCTACACCTACATATCGGATTTCTCCCATTGAGCTTCATGAGATGAGGGTACAATTGGAGGATTTGTAGAAGTCGAGCTTCTTGAGACTCAGTGTTTCACCCTAGTCAATCCCAATTTTATTTTCCAAGAATGAATATGAGAGCAGGATGTTATGTGTGGATTACCAGCACTTAAAAAATGACCATTAAAAAAAGTATCCACTACTAGGGATCAATGACCTCATTGGTCAGTTGAAAGTGGTGTGGTGTTTCTCAAAGATTGACCTCAGATCAGGCTATCACCATCTGTGATTACAGGATGAGGATATACCTAAGAAAACATTTAGATGTTGAACTATCACTATGAGTACCTGGTGATGCGATTTGGTATGAGAAAGGCCCCATCAGTGTTCATGGGACTCATGAACCAGTTCTTTCAACATTACTTAGACTAGTTCATGGTGGTCTTCATCAATGATATCCTTGTGTATTTGGTGTCTGAGGAGGAGCACATGATAAACTTAAAGATTTTTATGGACACACTCCTAGAGCTCCAGTTTTATGTAAATCTCTTGAAGTGATAGTTCTGGATTTTAGATGTCTATTTTTTGTGATACATCATATCAAATCCTTGAGTTGCAGTCGATCCGATGAAGGTTGAGGTACTGCTTTCTTGGGAGCCACCCAAGAGTGTCGACGATTTGTAAAGTTTCCTTGGATTGGTATGGTACTATCCGAGGTTTGTATCTAAATTATCCAATGTGGTATCACCATTGAAAACTTTTACTCAAAAGGGGAACCCTTTCGACTCGACAAAAAAGTTCCAGCGATTCTTTGAGGAGTTGAGGCAGAGTTTAACGAGCGCTCCCATCTCGAGGTTACCACATGATGGGGTGATTACATATGTGATGCATTTGAAAATGGAATTTGTTGTTTCCTGATGTAATGTTAAGAGGTTATTAGTTATGTTTCACGCTAGTCGAGACCACATGAGCAGCACTACATGACCCATGATCATGAGCCAGCAGCAGTAGTCCTAGCATTGAAGATGCGTAGATACTACCTGATGGGTGAGTGGTTTATCGTCTACTCTGACAATAAGAGTCTCAAGTATATCTTCTCTTACATTTATCTCAACTTGAGATATTTTTGATTGCTAGATTTCATTCAGATCAATGACTTTGAGATTATCTATACTCCTGGGAAGGGTAACATGGTGGTGGATGCTCTAAGTATGTGATCCAGTTCAAAGTTGTGGAAGGAGGCATTGAAGTAGTTGGCCTCATTAGAGTTTTCCTTTGTGGATAGAGATAGAGCAGCTTACCTCTAGTCGATGGTTGTCACCCCTCCACTCTTACAGCAAGTCATGGATCCATAGCTGGGGGATACTGACTGCAAGACAATGTGTGCTCAGATTTCCATAGGGCACTCTCCTTATTGATATTTAAAAGGTGGGGCCACATCATTATTTTCAAACGATGCACAGTGGTAACAGTGAAGTTGTGGGAGGATATTTTGAGGTAGTTTCATACACCCCCTTTGGCAGTATATCTAGGTGTGGTGAAGATGTGTTGGGACCTTCGATGCCAAAATTTGTGGCCATGGATTAAGAAAGGTGTTGGAGAGTTCATTTTTGGATTTTTTACTTATCAGTACATAATGACTAAACACCAAGTTCCAAAAAATTTATCTCAACTCCTTGAGGTTCTAGAATGAATGTGGGATGAGATATTGATTGGATTAGTTAGGGGTTTACTATGTACATCCGGTGTTCATGATTCCATTGGGGTGATCGTTGACTGACTAACCAAGTCATCCCACTTCATAACTATCTAAGAGAAGATTTCAATATAGAGCTTGGGATGCCTCTAAGTTCAAGAGTGACTTAAACTTAGTATATTTCCATATATGATTGTTTATGATCATTAAACTCAATTTACATCTCAATTGCGGAAGGGATTACAGGAGGTGTTTGGGACCCAATTACACTGGAGCACATCATTTCACCCAAAAATGGGTCGCCAGTCTAAGTGGTCCATTAAGGTTCTAGTGGACATGTTGCAGGCTTGCATGTTAGACTTTGGTCATAGTTGGGAGGATCATCTACCACTGGTGAAGTTTTCATACAAAAAATAAATTACATTCTATCATTAGTATAGAACCATTTAAGGCTTTGTATGGGTGACCCTGTAGGTCACCACTATATTGGACTGACCCAGGAGAGTTAGCACCCATGGGCCCGGAGTGGGTGCGAACTACTACAAAAAAAGGTGCAGATCATCAATGAGTCGATAAATTCAACACAGTTCCATTATATTTCTTATGCTGATAGGTGATGGAGGCCATTGGAGTTATAAGAAGGAGACCACATGGTTTTTTAGGTTTCACCTCGACGTAGATTATAGATATTTGGTCATTGAGACAAGTTATCTCCATGTTTCATTTTCCCTTTTCAGATACAGTGTAGAGTTGGTGAAGTGGTGTTCCACTTCACTCTATCTCCGAAGATAAATCGGGTACACGACATCTTCCACAAGTTGTAGTTGAGGAGGTATGTTAATGACCCATAACATGTTATCGATTGGGGTGATCTGGACATCAAGGATGGAGATACCTTTACTGAGTACCCAGTGAAGATTGAGGATTAGTAGGAGAGGAAACTCTCAAGGTAGATCGATTCATTTGGTGCACATTTGTGCCATCACTAGAATCTCTAGGAGAGCACATGGGATCAGGAGGCTTAGATTCATGTTCAATACCCCCATCTATTTTAGTTTACCATGTTTTGGCTTTTTAGGTATGTAAAGTCCTAATGGTGGAGATTGTAACATCTCAGATTTTTTAAGTATTATTTTTAGATAATATATGGATTATTTTCAAGACCAGTACCTAAGACGTCATGTGATTCCGAGACCCTATGTTTCCGAAACTAATATTTGAAAAATATTAAAATATTAAATATCACACACATGTGGCTTTCCTAAAAAAGTGTAATAACTCCAAAATGGATTCCTAAATCAAAAATCATAGGGCTCCCTTGAGTTTAGAATAACAAACATACCCTAGGTGTGACTTAACATTGGTCGGTGCGGGTCATTTGTGAAAAAATTATCATGGTCATAAAATGAATGATATAATTTAACAAAATTAATTTAATTCTTTATGTTGATGCTACGACTTGTTTTTCCTTAAATATATCCTGAAAAAAGAATTACCCAGTTATCCACATAACCTTGTAACTTTTGAAGGATTTTTGGATAGAATTATAGGAATCCATTCTGATGAAAACAATGGATCGACGATCGAGAAACATTAATTTTGAAGGATCTCACCCCCGAACATAATGCAACTCCATTCTTCATTAGTGATCAATCCAAATCAAGGAAGAGAAAGTTCTTTGTTTTTTTATTCATAGTTATTTTTTTATAACATGAATGTGAACCAATCATTGAACGGATTTATTCAAGGATCATGTGTGTTATGGGATTTATTCTATGGGATTAATTTGATATTGTTTTCAAAACCAAATCCCTCATTCTTGATTGTTGTCTAAGAATGCTTGGAAAATGATGATAATCCTTTGTTCCTGTGAATTTCTTCCTCCTTGCTCATGTTATTCAATGGTTGGATCCCTGTGGTCCAGGTCGGACATTGTCATGTTGTTCCAAACTCAATAAGATCCCCAGATTTGAGGAAAATTGATAACAGTGGATGGATCTGTGAAGATCAGTTCCCACAGATAATTTAGGGAAATTGTTTTTAATAAATTAACTTCACATAAATGGAAACATGTTATAAAATTTATTTATAAATTACCCTTTTGATTTCTCAATAAAAATATTATTTGATTATCATAATTATTTGCATATAAGTTAGTAAAAGGCATTTTAAACATCAACATTTAATATTTGGAATATTTTTTTGATAAATGTTTCATGAAAATTTTTAGAATTCATTATATACTACTTATAATTAATTAATTTACAAACACATTCAAAATAAAAAAAAATCAAAAAAAATACTTTTCTACTATGATTTTTAAAAATTTTATAAACCATATAACTTTGAAAAATATATTCTTAATATTAATTATTTAATATTAATTGAATATTAATAATAATTGTTTCAAAAAAATTAAAACAATTTACCATAAATTCTTAATATTTAATTTAATTATAAAAAAATTAATTTAATAAATATTCCAAAATATTTGATTCCATTAATTATAAACAATTAAAAATTGTCCTGAAACTATAAAGATATACTTTCCCGTAGTAGTTCCCCATACTTATTTAACTTCATAACATAATCCATGAATTAATTTTCACATTAAGTTAACAACTTAATGAAATATTTCCTTACAATCTACACTACGTTAACTATTAAGCAGAATGTCGACCAGTGATATCATCATTAAGTTTTCATATAACATAACATTAAGAGGGAAAATGTTGTTATAATTCCATTAAATATGTTCTTAATTTAATATTTATAGAAACAATTTGATTCAATGATAAAGAAGTTTTTGATACCATTGATGAGTTTTAGGGGTTCATCATATGAACAAAGGCAGCATAAACAAATCCAACTATGTGTATGATCTAAATTCAATAGAACCAATGTGAAATGGAAATGAAGAATATAATCAAGGTATACTAGAAGTAATGCATAATCCATCTTTAAGTATTCATTTCAAAATTGATAAATAATACCTTAGTACTAGATTAAATCCTCCAAACTACAAGGGTTTTACACTAAGAAAAGGATCCTTTGGGATCTATAAATGAAGAAGGGGTTTTTGTGCCTTCAACTTGTGATAAACTGTATATTGCGAGGAAAAGAGTATCAAGAGGATTTCATAGAATAGGTTTTCTCCAATAAGATAGATCTCATACAATTTTATAGATATCCTCAATGAATTTAAATTAATGAAAAATCATATCCAACCCTAGAGTAAAATCAAAATCTAGTGGTATGTTTTAAGAGCTGGTTTTAAAAACCACCAGTAAACATTTTCTACAATATAATTTTACTACTACATAGGAGTAGATTTTGTAAAAGACACTAATTTATTTATTTAATGGTGGGATTAAATGAAATCATCATTATATAAAGTTATTTTATTATTTAGTGGTGGTTTTATTTAAAACTGATTATATTTAAAAAACATCAAGTTGTCCCTGTACCACACTCATATAGGACCCGAACCCCTCACCATAATGAACTGTTGAAAATGGTCAATACTCACCTTAGAAAACCCTCTATAAAATTTATTTATCATAAATTCCACACTATCTCTATGTGTTTATATCACTGAGAACCTTCCAACCCCTTATCACTTTAACTAACTCCTAAACCACATTAATGGACAAATCCATTGACTAGAGCCAAGTTGCTGCTGAGTCCCACTGTCACCAAGATCTCATCATGATAATAAAACTAAAGTTATTTTGGTTTTGGATAATCCTATTAATTTTCATTTTTTTAAATTTTTATCTATTTATATATTTCATGATTCTTTCATTTTGGGTCAGTGAGTGTTTGTTTGTTTTTATTTAGTATTTTATAATCCAATTCAATTTAGTTCAATATTGTTTTATTTTTATCTAGTATGATGGGATGAGTTATGGTATATTTCAATCCTATAAACTATGTTTAGTTAAATTTTTCTGTTTTGGTCAACTCAATTTACTTTTATTCTATTTAGTATAGATCAGTTCAGTTTTATTTTCTTCAGATTGATATAATTTATATGAATTCTATTTGGTTCATTCAATTTTTTTAGATTAAATCAACATACATCTGTTTTAGTTTATTAATGTTGATTCATTTCTATTTGGTATGTCTATTTTTAATATCAATTTTCTTGGATTATCATTATTCATCTCAAATTAGATTGGATTGGTTTGATGTATTCTAATTGGGCCAAGTGGGGTTGAGATAGTTTAGATATATAGGACCCAATTTAGTTCCATTTAATTTTTTACAGTTTGGAATTTTTTTATTATATTTTGATTTTCCAATTGTTTATGTCAATTATGTTATGTTTAACTCCATTTTAGTAAACATTAAATTGATTCTTGAAATAAAATTTTAAGATCCTGTTATGTTTTTGTTAAAACATTCTATCTTGAGACTATAATAACATTTCAAAAATAAAATATTTTCTTTCAAATTTATCATAACAGAATTATAATCCAATTAATAATACATGAATTTTTATGTAATTTCATCAAATAGAAGTTATCGGTTAGGTTGATTGAATGCAATGAATGATTTATTTCTTTAACTTGTATGATTTATTTAATTAATATATTTTCTAAAAGAAATATTTTATTTCAAAATTTGAATTTTTATATAGTTGAAACATAAAATAACGCATGGTAATTTTTATTTAAAATTGATTTTATTTTTTTCATTGTATTTTTTATTTTATATTTTGAAATTTTATTATAAATTTCATTTTAAAATTCCGTTTTCAATTTCAAAATTTATAAATTTTTATTTTTAAAAAATCAGATTGTCATTCGTTTTTAGATAAAATGTATTATTTTAATTATATATATTTATATAAATATATATATTATCTTAATGTGTTGTAAATGGTTTACATATTGATAAACATTAGGTTACATTACCATTAAACACATCTCAACATGTTGAAGTTTTAAAGGTGTTTTTGTGTTTTTCAATTACAAATCAATCTGTGGATGAGAGAAGAAAATGTACATGTCTTACATGTAAATTCAGATGATGGTTTGGGAGAGGTAATTTATTTAAAAACTTGACATTAAAACAAATTTCTCCTCAATATTTTTTTTGAAATTATTATGGATAATCAAACCTTACAGATAGTTTAATTATTTATGTCCAATATCAGAATGAATAGGTTAACTCCATGATATTTGAAAATGAAATTTAGAACATGATAAATGATTCTTTTATCATAATTGGGAAACACCATAAATAGAATAACAAATAAATTAGTCCACTATTTGATGTTTCAATTATGAATGATTCTTATAGAATAGTAAGACAACCAGATCAATATGATAATATCTTATTGGATGACGATCTTTAGACTAATACAATGGAAAAGTTAACTAATAAAATAAATACCTTTTCAGAATTATTTGATGATAGAAATCAATATGTATATGTATTATGTGAAAAGGATTGAAAATTTTTCTTTTCAGTTAATGTCGTACCACATCAAGTGCCTATATACAAATAAAAGTAAAGAGATATTTATGATATTGGAATGGTTCCTTGATGATTTTTCAGAAACTAAGATCCTTACATCATTTTATAAGATTGATATGATTACTAATAATATTGGAATTAGGTATACAAAGATACATACATGTCCTAATGATTGTATGCCTTATTTTGAAGAACATTAAAATAGAGAAGAGTGCATAAGATATTATACTTCTATATAGAACTCAATAAATCATAATTCATGTCCGATTCTATGTACTACTATAAATAAAAAGTATTACATTCCATTAAAACCATGTTTGAGAAGAATATTTATTTACTACAAAATCAATAAATATGTTAAGTTTCATGATTTGTATAATAAAAATGACAAGTTTATATGACATCCAAGAGATTGGAAATCATGGAAGTCCTTCAATTAATTACTTCAATATTTCACTTCTAATCCAAGAAAAGTCATCTTGCAATAGACTACTGATGGTTTCAATCCTTTTCTGGATTTAAGTAGAAATTAAAGTTTATGGATGATTATTTTGATCTCCCTTGGTCTACCTCCATGGATTTGTATTCATTAAACTTCATTCATTATATCGATGGTTATCGCTAGAATTCAAATTCTTGAAAATGAATAGATATATACCTTCATCCTATTATTTTATAATTATAAGAGTTATGGAATTATGGAGTAGAAGCACATGATTCTTCCACTATATAAGTATTTAAAAATATATGTTTCCCTAATTTCGACCATTAACGAATTTCCTAGATTATGATATTTTTTTAGTTAGCGCACAGACATATGTTTTCCTTGTCTAATTTGTAACATTGATTTTAATCCTCAACAAATAACTTGTAGTATAAGTTGGTGTCTTATGTTTCATTATCAATTAATTGATACATATCATAGATTTAGGTTTAACAAGTCATTTTTTATAGGAAAATAGATTTGAGGCTTCCACCAAAATTATTGTATGGATTATATATCCTAACAAAATTATCAAATTTTGATACAAATTTTGGTAAGTAGTTTAAATAGAAATAACACAATTAATTATTTATAGGACTTTCACATATGACTGCAATAAAATAATGGAATAAAAAAGATCCTATTTTATGTACTTATATATTGGGAATTTAATTTGTTACCTCATAATATTGAAATTACGCACATTAAGAATAATGTGTGTGATAATGTTATTTTTTACATTAATTAATGAACAAGTGAAATCAAAATATATTTCAAATGATCATATAAACATGAAAGTATTGAATATAAAAAGTGATCTATAGGAACATAATAATGGAATGTATCAATTGAAATTTATGCAATGAAAAATCATAAAAAGGTTTTTTACATTGAAGATTAATAAATTTGGAATTTACTGATGGATATTCAAGTAACATTTCAAGATTTTTTAATTTTAATCACCATAAAATACATGGGTTGAAAATTCATGACTCACCTAAATTTATATAGCACATATTACCTTTATAAAATTTTAATTTATTACCTAAAAAATAATTGAATTTCTAATAAACTATTTAACATTCATTATATAGCTTTGTGAGAAGTAATTAAAAGTGAACAAACTAGATATACTTTAGGAAATAATTTTAAGGTTGTTATATCATTTGGATATAACCTTTAAACCATTATTTTCCAGTCTAATGATTCATCTAACTATGTGTTTTTTATGAAGATAAAGTTGTAGAGATCATACATTATCATTGGATTTATCCCATGGAGAATTATTTTATTTTATTTTTATTCTAATTTATGAAATATAATTTTCATAGTCAGTACTTATAAATTTTATTTATGAATTTATATTTTTTTCATTAGGTATCTAGGAATTTTTTAGGTGAAAAATAAACTCAACCAGAATATTTTATTGCATGTGGTTACTTTTCTAAAGGTAATTTAACCTTGAATTTTAGATATTTATATTCAATAGAGATAATATTGAATCATATGGATGTGGTGATGATAATCCAAGTCATTCTTATGAAAATAATGAATAATTAATGTTTCTAACTTCTGGGTGAGAAGTTGTAAACCATTTTTTAGTTAAAAGAAGCACAAAAATATGTGTTACTCAATCCTTATTTTATTGATCTATTTATTGCATAATTAAGGAAAAAACCAAAATAATCCTTAGGAGTCGAACTCTAAATGTGGTAGAGATAATAGAAGCATTAAAAAAAGAAATACTTGACTAGATTTCACATTGAATCGGTTTGAAATATAATAAGTGGTTTGAATATGTAAAAAATTATCTAATTTAAGTAACAATATCTTATATCTACTTGTATTGAAAACTAATGGTTATAATCTGCCTTAACTATCCATTGTTTGTTTTGTATTTAGGTCGATGTACTTCAATTAATACTTTTTTATTTTATACTTGCAATATTTTTGGATATTAGGTTTATATTATTGATCATGAGGAAGGTTTAAAAACCTTAAAAAATACTATATTTTTTGTTTATGATTTGAGTTACTATGGAAATTTAGATGATATTATCAGGTTAAATTATAATGGAAAATTTCCATTTGTGATATTTAAATTATAGTGGGTCAATATTAATAGGGGTATAAGGAAGAATTATTTAAAATTTACTTGTATATACTTCTCTTGGTTGATCATTAAAAGGGGTACTAAAGAACATTATCAATATATACTGGATTCCCTATAAAAATTCTATATTAAATTAATGATACAATAGAAGAATGGTAAAGTTTTATTTTATTCAAGAAACTGAGAGACATGTATGATATGGGTGATGATGGTGAAGTAATTTGTGACATTGAATCCAATCACCAACAACAGATTTATTTTTTCTGAGCTATATTATAAGTGTTGATCATTAGGGGGGGGTCAAAAAGAAGGAGGAGAAGAAGGATATGGAGTAATGTTAATAGTGGATGAAAATTACAATATTAACAACCAAGAATTTGATTTATTGGTTTAATTATTAATATTATCAATTTTAAGGTATGTTTTTTATTCACAATTTAATTAAAGAAATATTTCCTAGAATTCCTGAGGCCTTATTTTTTTTTTATTAATTTTGATAATACACTTTGAAATGTTAATGGGTAAACCTTACATAGTTTGTGACTGAGAGTCACTTGGCCCTAAAACATGACCATTGCAGACCCTAAGAATAGATTACTAATAGAAATCCTCACCCAAATGATGCTTAATTTTTCCCAACGCTCAAACTACAATACTGGTTCATTAGAAATTCCGATGTAGGATATCATGGGGCTTGGTACCAATGGAAAATCCATATATACCCTCTCATTCAACAAAATATGAATACAATGTTTGCAGATTCTTTTTTCCTTCTCTGATCTCATTTGGGACTGCATTAGGATATCTAACCCTATTTTTTCCTCTATCCATGGAACCTCCCTAAATCCACTGTTTCACCATCAACAACTGAGGATCATCATTCTTTACCCATCTAAGAAGTCCCACCACTAAGACACTTATTACTGCTAAAGACCAATGTTTTCTCGCCCACAAGAGAGCCCCTCATTATTCCATAGAGGCATAGTCAAAGAAGCCGACATCGAGTACCACCACTCTAGTACCCCTGATTTCTGGTACATAACACTTATTTTTGATTTTTATGTCTATAAATTGTAAGGGTGAAGTAGGGGAGATTTGGGTGAGCTTTAGATATGTTTTTGGGGGAAAAGGGAATGTGAATGGGCAACACATGGTTCGTCTAAAAAAGTCAGAAATCCTATGAGAAACTATGCACAATTGTAGTTTTGAGGCAGTAGCTTTCGCATGGTGGGCACACAGTTAGGGAGACCATGCAAGGAGGCCATGAAGGGGTTACCTTAAAAAAGTAGGTAATGCACATTTAGCACATGTTTTTTTAACCAGGTGGTCTAACCATGCGCATATTCAAATATAGATCGTAAAAAGTAATATCTCACTCATTTTTCCCCTAACTCCCTAATTTTTGCTCCTTGAAAACCCTTACAAGGTATTCCTCTCCATTGGAGGTCGTATAACCTCTCCCAAGCGATTTGGAATCAATTCGAAGCTCTCCCTTTGGGTTTTCAAGCCAGATTCTTGAAGTAAGTTCTATTCGTCACCTTTTTTCAAATTTTTTTAGATTTACTTCATCATTGAAGTTACTTTTTTATTATTAATGATACAAGACATACAAAACTATAATAGGAACAAAAGCCAATAAGTCTAAGGAGGTATGAAATGGGGAAGGCCGAGGGAATCACCACTAATTAGATTGACCCCTTTGGGTTTCAAAGAGAGGAAATCATGTAGGAAAACTATATCATTACATGGGACCCTCATCAACACTAGGTAATCTACCACTTTGTTACCCTCATGCTAGGAATGCATAACTTTGATGTTGTTGGTGATCATGCCTTTTCCCTTTCTAGTAATATAGAAGGTAGAACATGTAGGAGAGAAAATATCATTCAGGACAACATGGTTGATTTTTTAGTCTATTTCAAATTCTAATAATATTAACCCTTATGGTGGAAAATATTGATACCCATGAGCATATTCTTGACATTGACCTGAAGAGAAGAATTGTGGCCCAAGAAAGAGGAGAAGGCCAAGTGGACCGAGCCCCTGGAGTCCGGGACAGCCCCACCCCCATGCAATATGCCCGTCTGGAAGGGCAAAACAGTGTTGAGTTTAAGGCCCATAGAGGGAGGATTCCATCTCACCTAGATTCTGAGGGTGCTACTATCAACTTCCTGGGCATCATGTGAACTGGGGATCATCCAGTGGAAGTAGGGGGCATCCCCCCCAGTTTCCAATGAGTTGATCCCAATTGAGGAGAGTTTTCTTAGTCCTAATGGTGATATACTTTATAGCAGAATAGAACCCCTCATGTATAAGCTTATTCCCGGCATTCCATATTGAAAAACACCCCAGCAAAAGGATCACCGCATGTTCCATCTTCTCATGTCCTATATCTCCCGAACCATAGAACCACTTTTCCAAGAATGACAGCTCCACCAAGTTATTGTCATGGAGCCTTGTGAACTCCCAAAATGAGTTCCACACATCACACACCCATCCAACCCTTAATAATAGGTGATCAACACTTTAATCATTCAATTATTTAAAATAGGGACATCGAGAAGCAAGAGGGATGCCACAACATTTGATATTCTCATCTGTAGGGATGGACCGACGCCTGATCCTCCATAACAGTAAATTGTAATTTGAAGGAACTTCCTTAGGAATAAAAATTTCATTCCCTCTATCCTACTCCTTTGTGATGAACCAATACCGACGATAATATCCAGTGGTGAAGGCACCCAAGGAAGATGGAGTGAAAACGCAATGGGCGGGTTCCTGTGTCAAGACAATGAGATTGAAGATTGCATGTTTCTCCTCATCCAGCACAGCCTTAATGAAGGTCAGATGAATACTAGTCTCCCTGAAGGAAATGGTGGGAGTAGGGAACCTTAGGATGTCGAGCACATCCCCAACCCTATTGAGGTTCCATAAAAGAATTTCCCACTCCCAATTATCCATTGAGAGAGAAAATGAAGCTCCGAAAACAGATAAGATAAATTAGACCATAATGAAGAAGTAGATCTACTTAGATATACTAATTGTATCCTCTTGGTTTATCAGATTTATGTCCGTTATGGGTAGATCTATGTTTTTGGATACAAAATAGGATGATATTTGGTCTTTTTTTAGTAGGATAAGAGATCAAAGGTGTTTTTGTGGAGAATCCACTTGGTTTTCTTTTGCATTCTTAATACGTTTTCGGTTTTCATCAAAATGGTTTAGGTAGGTGGATTAAATCTAGAATCCTCTCAGTCTAACTAAATGGAATGGTTTCAAATTGATTTCTTTCTATTTATTTGATGTTTAATTGGATGATTTATTATTTCTATAAACCCTCTTTGGTGGTGGTTGTGGAAAATCTGGAAAATGGGTGGTTTTGATTAAAGTGGTTGATTCTTGATTTTAAAATGTAGATTCTAAAATCGTATTTCTATGGAATAATGGTAATTGTATTTGATTAATATGTTTTCAATAAAATGTATGGATTTATTGAAATGGAATGGGTGTTTGGAATTGGTTTTTTAATGGTTTTTAATAAAAAGAGCGGTTTTATTAAAGTGGTTATTTGAAATGGTTTTGGTATAATAGTGGTGGATGTTTATAACCCATTTATGAGGCTTGGTTGGAATATGACGTTTTCCTCTATGCTAAAGGTGTAATCAAACATGGGGTGTAATTATCATGTGGGGTCATGGTAGACTGATGAGAGTGCAGTCATGAGTTTGGAATTTTCATACCAAATCATGCATGGTTGGATGTGTGAATAAGTGGAATGGAATGATTATGTCAAAATGAGATTGGGAAATGGTTTTAAAGCCTTGTTTAGTTGGTTTTCTAGAATTATGTCTTGTTGGAAAATGGATGATCATATCACTTTTTTACATTTGGTAATAAATGGTTTTTGGACTTTTTTATATTTAGTTATAAACTCTTTTGGAAAATATTTTTATATAAAGTATTTTATATAAATGTTTCTAACTTTTATATAGTAGTGGTGTGAGTAGGGGGGTAATTGGGGAAAACCTACTAAGTTTTATACTCTCCCTTTCCTTGTAACTTTGGTGCTTTTATAGATGTTATCTTCCTGGACATCAGAAAAGGAAACACATCACGTGTTTTTAGCACCACCTTGTGAGAGCAGTGCTATTTGGTGATGATGGAGAATAGAGCTTGTCGAGTATAGAGTCTTTTTATTTTCTTGGAGTTTATTAGTTGTATTTCCATAGTTTACTTTGATAGTTTCTTTGTATTCCAATTCATTACACATTGGTGTGGTTTTGTTATAAATATTATGGTATATTTTTCTTGTTTTTATCATGCATCATGTAATGGTTGTTTAGTTAGTGGTTTATTTATTAAAGGATAAATCATCCCCCACATTAATTTAAAACCCTTATACATTTATTTCAATCCTTTAGCACCTTGGGGATGTCCCATAATCCCTATTAATGATTCATTTTATTCTCAAGCCAATGTGAATAAGTGGGTCACTGCAAATGGTATCAATTTGTTTGATACAAAAGTTTCTTTGAGATAAATTGTATCAGCTTGTTCTTCACCTTGTAGAACACGTTATCATCCATTTTCTTGGTCTTGGAGTAGAAAGTCATTATTGTCTATTCTTTAGGTTGTGATCTTAGTAAGGAGTAGGATTTTTAGGACATGAATTGTAGAGCATAAAAAGGCTTAGATATCCTTTTAATGTTTAACTTCAAGTTACCAGGGATATGGGTACATAAGTATGTTGGTGACACTTATATGATATATAATATCATTATCATGGGTTTAGTTAATGAGGCAAGCATAACATGCATTTTAGAGGAATTAATTCCAACTAGGATTTCATATTTCATTTTGAGTAATGATTTGTGATTTTTTGAAAAGGTTAATTTTTTGTTTTGAAAAATGTTTCAATTGTTTTCGAATGAATGATTTTGAAAAGAGCATAGCCGATGCATTTTGAAAATAGTTTTATTTTCAAAATCAAGAATAATTTTTTTTCAAAAAATGGTTAAACCTAGAAGAGGTTACTTTGGAAATAAGTGTTATGATAGTTGATGTAATTGAATTTGAACTGTAAAGCCTTTAGTTTATAGATAGTGATCCTTATAGAGTTTATTATTTTAGGAAAAAACACCTGATAGGTGTTGTAGAAACTATAAGGAAGAAGCCACAAAGAATGTGGTTTCACCTAAGCCATAGGAGAACAAAGAGCTGGTTCTAAGTATCATTCAATCATTTCAAGTTGTGGACACATGAAACAATAGGGATGAGCCAAGGCATGTGGATTATTATATCAAGTTCATGTAGAAGAATCCATCCATCTTATGGGGTGATTTTGACCTGAAAAGGATGAGGTGTGGATGAATAGGATGAACCATATCTTCAATTTCATAGGCCCACCATCAAAGATGAATGTCTAGCTGGTGACTTATGTGCTTACGTATCTCCCACACTAGTGGTGGGATTTTGTGGCACATGCTAAATGCGATCTCGGTCATAGTTTGGAGGATTTTGAGGAATTTTTAAACAAAAAATTCTTTCCTCACATGTTTAGGATCCGGAAAATGATGAACTTCTTCATCCTAAAGGAAGAAAATATCTCTGTAACAGAATATGAGGCTAAATTCATGTGTTTAGTGCCCTTTGCGCTAGAGTTTGCGTTTAGTGTGTCTTTGAAGGCATGCATCGTTGAATCAGGGCTAAGGTAGGAGATTCTCATGTAGATTTTGGTGCTATGTATTATGGATTTTACAGAGACAGTGAATAGAGTGATAATGGATGAATGTGATATCTCAAGATATGTGGGAGGATGAAGAATGATGATACTTATGGGAAATGGTGGGAACTATGATGATAGGAGAAAGCAGAATAGGGAAAACTATTTCCATGGTGGGAGCGAGATGTAGAATCATACGACCATATTGGTGAACCTTCCCCCATGACCAAAGAGCCATTTGGGATGTTTCCAATGTGATTTCTTTGACCACATGAAGTGAGAGTGTACATCACCACCTAGAGAATTCCATAATTGAAACAGGATGGACAATCTTAATAAATATTGTCGTAGCTCTATGAGATCTGGTGCTTGAGAAACTTCTCAGGTGTCATAAGAATCGTATGTTTTGACAAGATGAGGTTACCAAAATTAGACTCATCAGCAGAGCATAGATATCCATGGTGATATTTGGAATACCATGACTCCTCCACAAGGGCAATATCAGCAAGACAATAAGGAGAAAATTGCAGCGATAAAGCAGTTGTATGGAGCTGAGATGATGATTGTAGATGATATGGATCAACCATCTCTTGAGATAGGTACGATTCTATTGAATTCTACCCTTATTAAAGTGATGTATGAAATTGGTGCATCTCATTCCTTCATTACTTCGTATGTTGTTGATTTTTTATGTTTAAAACTTGAGATGATGCCCTTTGTAATAAAAATTAAAACTCCTTTTTGGGGGAAGATAATGTAGAGCCTTCATGTGTAGAGAATATTCAATAATTATTGATGGATCTAAGATGAAATAGAACTTCTTAGTGTTTAATATGGATGTCTATGATTTAATACTGTCTATGTATTGGTTAAAAATGTTGAAGGCTCACATCGACTGTTATAGAAAAATTATTATTTTCACAAGAACTTCTCAAGGTTACCACCTATAAGGGGAGTGGGGTTTATGATTGATCCCCTTATGGGGACCTCTCCTTTTCCCTTCCTTTTGATTGGATATCACCAAAAAAATTAAGGTAACTAAAATTGTAGTTGGAGGAGATGGAAAGTAAAGGTTTAATTCAGAAAAACACATATTTGTGGGCAGCACCTATCTTGTTCATGAAGAAATCAGATATAACTCTAAGGTTGTGTATGGATTACCATAATCTTAACCAAGTTACAAAAAAGAATAAGTATCCACTTCTAGGAATTGATAATCTATTCGATCAACTGAGCGAAGCCTAGTGGGTCTCAAAAAATGACTTCCAACTATGATATCATCAATTGTGAGTTTGAAAAAAATATATTCTGAAAATAACTTTCAGAAACAGATATGGATACTAAAAATATGTAGTAATGCCTTTCAGTCTCAGGAATGCACTAGTGGTCTTTATGGAAATGATGAATCAAATATTTTAGTGATATTTAGATTCTTTTGTTGTGGTGTTTGTGGATGACATATTTGAATGTTCAAGGACAAAGGTTGAGCATGAGGAACACTATGTGATCATGTTACAAATATTGTGATACCATCATTTGTATGCCAAATTTTCACTGTTTGATTTTTGGATACAAGAGGTATGATTTATCTACAATTTAATTTATGAAGAAGGTGTTTCTATGGATCCAGTGAAGATAGAAGAAATTATCTCATGGAAAATTCCAAATAATCAATTTGAGATTAAAATTTTTCTTGGTCCATATAGTTATTACTGATGCTTTATGCATGATTTCTCATGACTAGCTTCACCAATGACCTATTTGACAAAGAAGAATGTTCCTTTCCAATGGACTGAAAAATTCCAGAAGTCTCTTCAAGAGCTAAAATTTATTATTACATCTACACCTATCTTGATTTTTACAGAATTAGGATAGGGGTATGTGGTTTACTATGATACTTCGGGATCTGGGTTGGTATGTGTTAACATGAAAGGAGACCATGGGGTTTCTTATGGTTTAAGGAAGTTGATAGTGCATAATAAGAATTACCCGAAACAAGATTTTGAGCTAGTTGTGGTTCCTAATACCTTAAAGACTTGGTGTCATTATCTTTTTTGTGGGAAATTTATTATGTTCTTAGATTATATGAGCTTGAAGAATATTTTATCATAGTGAGATTTGAATCTGTGGAAAAGGAGACAGATGGAGTTTCTCTAGATGTTTGACTTCGACTTGATGTATAGATTGGGAAAAGGAAATTCAGTGGCCGATGCATTAAGTAGGAAGTCATATTCTCAGTTGAAAAAATAATCTTCATAAGAGTGGCCGTTTTTTGGTCTTAGCCTATATGCATGTGGAATGTGAAGACTGGGGTGATGTTTCTATTTTCTTTTTAGTGTTTATGGTTCCTGATTTGGTAAAGATAGTAAAGGAGGAAAATTCATCTGATTAAAATGAATGGTTATGAGTTCAAAACTCAACGGTGGGGAGA
The DNA here is from genome assembly GCA_963277665.1 of Viscum album. Taxonomy (NCBI): domain Eukaryota; kingdom Viridiplantae; phylum Streptophyta; class Magnoliopsida; order Santalales; family Viscaceae; genus Viscum; species Viscum album. Next base: position 287,021,409 of record OY728164.1, read on the forward strand.
CCATTGTGGGATGTAAACATGATGATAGTTCAGATTTTTGGTTCAAAGATCGGATGATTGTAACTATGGGTTTTCAGGAACAACTTCTTCATGCCTACAATCATTTGAGATGGGCTTTACATCTAGGAATACAGAATATTTATATGGTGTTGAAGGTGTAGTTTTGGTGGAGCATCATGAAAATGAAAGTGACTAAGTTCTTTTCAAAGTGCTTAACTTTTCTACATATTAAAGAAGAGAATTAAAGAATAGCAGTTATAATGAATTCTTTACAGATTATAGTGTGGAAATGTGAGTTGATTGTGATGAATTTTTTTATTGGTATACCAAGAATGGTTTTCAAATACGATTCCATATGGGTGGTTGTGGATCGACTCTAAAAATCGTCTCATTTCTTCTCTATTTGTGAAACTCATACGGTGGAGGATCTATCTTAAATCTATATCTGAGAAGTGGTAAAGGACATGGAATAATTGTCTCAATAGTATCAGATATATATCAAAGGTTTACATCCTTTTTTATGGAAATCCTTACAGAAATCTCTTGGGACTTAGTTGAATATGAGTACAACATATCATCATCAAACAGATTTTCAATCTGAAAGGATGATACAGATGTTGGAAGACATGTTTTGGGATTGTGTAATATATTTTTGTGGATCCTGGGAAGATCATATACCCTTATTGGAGTTTTTATATAATAACAACTATTAGGCCTTGATACATATGTCTCCCTTTAAAGTATTGTATCAGCATCCTTGTCATTTTACAATATGTTGGGTGGAAACAAGTGACACTTCATTAGTTGGGCGAAGCCTTTAACATGAAATTATGGAGAATATTTTGTTGATCATAAATAAGATGGATACAGCTTATAGTCATCATAAATCATACGTGAATCATCAATGAATACCATATTCATTCGCGATGAGTGGTAATGTGTTCTTTAGGATCTCTCCAAGTCTTGGACATTGTCATTTTGGGATATAGGGAAAGTTATCCCCAAGATATATTGGTCCTTTTGAGATAATGGAATAGGTTGGAGAGGTGGAATACCATATAGCACTTCTTCCACAATTCAGTTCGATGCATAATGTGTTTCATGTTTCTCAGTTGAAAAAGTATCAACCAGATAATGACCATGTGATCAGATGAGATCACATTGACCTAGAGTTGGATGCTTTGTTGGTACATATCCCAGTGAGGATTATGGATAGTAAAGATAAAGTATTGTGCGGGAAAAATTGGTTTAGTGTGGTTTTTATGGAAACATTTTCAGCTTCTGGAAGAGAATTGGGAATGTGAGAAGGAAATGAAAGTGTAATGGCTGAAACTATTTTAGTGAAATATTGGTTTTCTTCTTTCCAAGGACGGAAAAATCAATGGTGGGGAAAATTTAGTACACCTATTTTTCCATATTTAACCCTTATTTGTGATTTTTATTTTTATAAAGTGAAAGGGTGAAGGATGATAGACTTGTGTGAACTTTTGATAAGTTTTTCGGGAAAAGGGGGATGTGCATGGGCTGCTCGTAGTTTGTCTAAACCGTGTGGAAATCCTAGGAGAAACCATGACTATAACAGTTTTGAGGTAGTAGCTTCAGTATGGTGAGCGCATGGTTAGGGAGACTATGCGAGGAGGTTTTTCAAGGGGTTCCTTATGGTAGTAGATAATACACAGTTTTTCTAATCGTGTGGTCTAATCATGTGCAGAGTCAAATGTAGATCCTAAAAAATTGGATCTCACACATTTTATATCTAACTCCATCATTTTTCCCCTTGGTAGACCTAAATCTGTATTCCTCTTCATTAGAGGTTGAATAACCCCTCCTATTTGATTTATAATCAATCTAGATCCCTCCCTTGGTGTTTTCAAGCCTGATTCTTGCGATAAGTGTCGTTCTTCACTGTTCTTGTCGTGTTTTCTTAGATCTATTTAGATTTAATTCTCCTCTCCTATCAGTTTGTCAGATAAACACCCACTATGTGTAGATATACGTTATTGGATTCCAAATATGTTGATATTTTGTATTTTTGTTGGAAATATCAGATATCTAAGGTGATTTCATGGAGAATCAACCCATTTTTCTTGAGAATTTTTTATCCATTTTCAGTTTTCAACAAAACAGTTGAGGTTGGTGGATTCACTCTTGACTCTTATTAGTAGATCTGAATTTCATGGTTTCAAATTGATTGATTTGTTTATATTTTATTGTGAATTTTCTACTTTATGATTTCTATAAACCCTCTTTGTTGATGGCTGTGGAAAATCTGGAAAATGGGTGCTTTTGATTAAAGTGTTTGATTATTGATTTTAAAATATGTATTTTAAAATGTTATTTATCTAGAATAATGTTAATTATATTTGATTAGAGTTTTTTCAATATAATGGCTGGTTTTATTGAAATTTAATGGTTTTTTGGAACTGGTTTTTTAATGGTTTTCAATAAAAAGAAATATTTTATTGAAATGTTTAATTGAAATGGTTTTGGAATAATAATGGTGGGTGTTTATAAAATATTTTCGAGGCTTGGGTGGAAAAAAACCTTATACTTAGTGCTAATGGTGTAATGTCAAATGGGGTGTAATTAACATGTGATGACACAGTAGATCGGTGAGAGACAACTCATGAGTATGAAACTGTTAGAACAAAGCATTCATGGTTGGATGCGTGAATAAGTGGAATGGAATGATTATGTCAAAATGAGATTTAGAAATGGTTTTAAAGCCTTGTTTGGTTGTTTTTCAGACATTATGTCTTTCTAGAAACTGGGTAAACATAGGACTTTTTTCAATTTGGTAATAAAATTTTGTGGACCGTTTTTATATTTAGTTATAAACTATTTTGGAAATTTGTTTTATATAAACTAATTTATACAAATATTGCTAATTTTTCTGTCCTAGTGGTGTTAGTAGGGAAGTCATTGGGGAAAACCTACTATGTTTTATACTAACACCTTCTTTGGCACTTTGATTATTTTTTAGATGCTATCTTTCAGGACTTGGTCAAAGGTAACACATCACACATTTTTTGCACCACCTCGTGATACTTGGGCCGTTTGGTGATGATGGAGCATAGAGCTTGTCGGTCATGGAGTTTTGTTATTATCTTAGATTTTATTAGTTGTCTTTATACTGTTTACTTTGATATTTTCTTTTTCTTCCGATTCAGTACACTTTGGTGTGGTTTCATTATAAAGATGATGGTTGCGTTGTCTTATTTTGATCACAAATCTTGTTTTGGTTGTTTGGTTAGTGGTTTATTTATTAAAGGTTAAATCGCCCCCCACTTGAATTTGAAACCATTTGGAAGTTACTACTAGCCTTTGGCACCTTGGGGACATTACTTAAGTCCTAGTAATGATTCATTGTATTCTCAATCCAATGAGAATAAGTGGATCATTACAAAGACACACTAAGGAGCCTACAACTTTCTCCCCCAAGTACTCCTACCAACATGCCTACACCACCTAAACTTTATCAAAGATGTCATCACATTGTCAATGAATGAAGAACCATATCCTTCTTTGACTAACCATCGACCCCATGACTCACATGCACTGAAAGTGGACTGAAAACCCACTAAAATCTGAGTACACCAAATATTTGGGGTTCTTCCCGGATTTGGTCATGGGATTTATAAAGGTTTTTGCAGTGTTCATTTTACAACTATGTCAAAAAACAACTAGAATTAAATAAATATAATGGTAATTGTCTTATTCTAATAAGGGGTAAAATGATGATGTGGTTAAAGGTATGCTTATCATCCACTGTAAAACTTTTATTATTTTATTTGACTATGGATCTACCCATTATTTCTTATCTCATTAATTTTAGAATGAGTAATGAAAAAACCTAATGTTGTGATGATCGCATCTCATGTAAATGAGTCCTCTTTAATTTATGTTTGTGGGAATTTACTTCCCACAAATATTTTTATTATTCCATTGGTTGAATTTGATTTTATATTAGGAATGGATTTGATTTATCAATATAAATCCCACATCAATTTTCAAGGAAGTGAAGTGACATTTGATATTCCAATCTAACCTATGATTTTTTATCATTGTTAAGATAATTAAGAACTTTATAAGGAGATCACATAAATTTTAGGGGTCTTAATACGCATTCATAAGGGGTTTTTATCTCAAATGTTCGGGGAGAAATTTTACAGCAATGATATTCCCATTGTGCAGGAATTTGTTGATGTATTTCTAGGATATTTGTCTAGTTTTCAAGTGAATAATTATTTTTTTCAATAGAACCCAAATCTGGTTTTACACCAATTTCAATGAATCCCTATAGAATGAAACTGATTGAGTTGAAAGAATTAAAAAAAATCCATGAGATCTATGAAAAGGGATTCATTCGTCCAAGTGTGTCACCTTGGGGTGAACCAATTATCATTATTAAAAATAAATAGGGATAAATGAGTCTCTATATAGATTATTGGGAGTTGAACAAGATAACAATCAAGGAAAAGTGTCCTCTACCCCGTATTGAAGACCTATTTAACCAACTAAACGGAGTACAATACTTTTCCAAGATTGGAATTTATTCTAGATATCAAAAATTGAGGGTCAATAAGGAGGATATAACAAAATATCATTCCATAAAAGTTATATACTATATGAATATATAGTGATTCCATTTGGTCTTAATAATTCCTCTACAATATTCATGAATTTAATGAGACGAGTCTTTAGAAATTACATTGTTTTCTATTTTGGTATTCTTTATAGATGATATTATTATCTATTCAATGAGTGGTGAAGAGCATTAATATCACTTGATGATTGTAATAAAGATCCTAAGAAATGAGAATATAAATGATAAAATTTAAATTTTTTAATTTTTTCTACAAAAGGTTTCATATTTGGGACATATAATCTCAAGAGAGGGCTAATTATTGTATCTTTAAAGAAGGAGGCTATTGAGTGTTGGCAAAGACCAACCATAATGAAATGTTTTCATAATTTCTTTGGTTTAGTTGGATATTATCAAAAATTTGTGGGTAATTTCTCATTACTCTCTAATCCACTTTCAAAGTTAACTCAAAAGTAAGAAAAGTTCCTCTAGACAGATGAATGTGGGGAAAATTTCAAGGAATTGAAGAGAATATTTGTTAGTGTACCTGTAAAAACATTACTACATAGTGTATAAAGGTATATAATCTATAATGAAGCATCCAAGAAGGTATCGGTATTTCTTATTAGGAATAAGGACATGGTTATAGGTTAAGCCACATGAAAACTTATGGTTCATGATAAAAATTAATCAACTCATGATTTGAAGTTATCTTTGTTGATTTTTTCATTAAAGATATAGAAGAATTATATTTACTGGGAAAAGTGTGATATATATACTAATAAAAAAATTATGAATTATATATTCACATAGAAGTAGTCGAATATGCTCTATAGAATATGTTTAGAGATGATTAAAGATTATGCATACTCAATACATTACCACCCTGAGAAAGAAAATAAGTTGGATGATGCTTTGAGTTGAAAGGATCATGCTAGTTTATCCATGATGATGATCACAAAAGATATAATATATCTAAATTTTCAAAGCATGTACTTGGAAATATGTAAGTAAGGGGAGAAATATTTTCTTTCTCAATTCAATGTCCAATAATTTATCCATGAGATGATTAAAGAGAAGCATAAGGAAGATTGGGAGCTAAAAATGAATTTTATAAATGTTCCTTAGATTGACCATGATCATGATGTAAGTATCAGGTTTTGGAACCATGTATGTGTTCCATCCATACCAGATTTGAATATGGATTTTTAACAGGAATCTTATAGTAATTCATTCCCTATTCATTCAGGAGGGATGAAGATGTATAATGATTTGAAGGAATACTTCAAGTGGATTAGCGTAAATAAAGATATCCTAAAGTATGTATCTCAATGATTGGTATGTCAAGAAGTTAAGGTTGAGATATAAAATTCTATAGGGATGTTATATCCCTTACCCAAACCAGAATGGAAATGGTAAAACATCACCATGTATTTTTTAATTGGACTCCCCAAAATGTAAAATGGTAATAATACTATATGGGTTATATTTGAACTTATTACAAAGTCAGGACACTTTATTAATATCAGAGAAGAGTTTTATATAGATTATATTTACATAATTTACATCATATAATTGTTAAGGTTTCTTGGAGTACCATATTCCATTATGGTTGATCAGGATCTAAGGTTTACCTCATCATTCTAGAGAAGTCTTCAGCAAAATCTTGATAGAGAATTATGTTTCAGCACTCCGTATCATCCTTACATAGATGGTCAGAGTGATAGAATAATTCATACCCTATATGATATGTTGAGATCTTTTTCTATGGGTTTCAAAGGTGGTTTGGATCAACACCTTATTATAGATGAGTTTTCATAGAATAATAACAGTTGCCTGAGAATTTAGACGGCTCATTATGAAACCCTCTATAGAAAGATGTGTAGATATCCAATGTATTGGAATGAAGTTGGAGAAATAAATATATTTGGATCAGAGATACTAAATAATAGTTTAGGAATATTAGAGACATTCATAAACATATCGAGGCATCTAAGATTCCGTATAAAAGCTATGATGAAAATCACTAACAAGATCTGTAATTTCAAGTTGGTGATAAGTGTTTCGAATAATTTATCTATGGAAGAAGGTAAAGTGATTTGGAAAGAATGGATAACTAATCCCTAGGTATATCAATCCCTTTGAAATTCTTGATCACATTAGGATGATAACCAATCATTTTTAACTTCCACCAAACCTCTCTCAAGTTCATGATGTGTTCCATGTATCTATCACGAGGAAGAACATACATGACCCTAAAAATATACTAAACTCAATCGTCATACTAATGGAGCATGAAATATCTTATGAGGAACAACTGGTGGAGATTTTGGATCATATATAGAAATTTTTACGAAACATGACCTCTCACCTGGTCAAAAATTTGGGATGAATCCACCAATTTTAAGAAGATATAAGGGAACATGGGGAAACAAAGAGGTGAAAGTATACTCATTTATTTGTTTTTGAATGAAAAATTTTGAGGGTGAAATTCATTTTGAGAGGGAAGAATGTAACACCCTAATTTTTTATGATTTTTTTTCAAATAAATTAAATTTATTCTATAGCTTGTGTTATACGCAACAATGAGTTCTAAAAAACCTTAATATATTATTAAAATTATTATTTAGATGTGACTCTTATATCCAAGCTGTTAAACTTACAAATATGAATATTATTACCTAATTTTTCAATATTCAATATAATTCTTTTTTAATGAAAAAATATTGATAATAAATTAATTAATTCTCATTACTCTTTATATGTTTCAAAAATACTATTTTCTCAAAAAAATGTTTTTTATTCGTTTTTGTGAACAATAATCAAATTAATTTTTCAATCTTTAATAAAATTAATTTTATAAATTAAAATTAATTTCATTAATAATCATACAAAAATTATCATGGGGTGAACTTTTAATAATTTTGTAAAAATTAATTTTTTTGATGAATAGTAAAAATAATGAAGTTTAATTGAAAATTTCCTTTCTATTTAAATTATTTATATATATTAATTATAATTTTAATTTATTTTTATGTAATATTAGTTCAATTATATATCTATTAATCCCATTTTGGCCATTGGAATAATATTTATATAGAATATTGACTTAAAAACTTTCTAAACTTTTGAACATTTTTTCTCTTTGAAAACTCGCTTCCTCATCACATCTATGGGATTAATTTTAAATTAATATTTTCCAATTATGTGAATGGAATTTGGTAAAATGGATTACTTATTTTTAATATTCATAATTTAAATTATCTAAAAGGGTCAATAAAAGTTTTGGCCAAAATGAATAGTGAAAATGGTAAAAATTAATTATTGTGATTAAGGTAAGACTTGGTTTATCGTGAATTAAACTAAAAATACATGGATTTAAATGTTCTAAAAACATTGATAAAATTTTGTTTATATCCATATTTCAAAACAATAATGTCTAAGGCACCTGAATAATATTTTTTGGAGCCTTCTATTTTGAAAAAAATATGGGTACACCATTTCCTTTTCAAAAATTCAAATGTGTGCCACTCACCTCACTTATAAAAGGCCACCCCTCTCCTAACTTCATCACACCTTAAAAATATATTTTTTGGTACAAAAAATCACAAATAAACTGTAAAATTCCATATTCTCATCCTAGAAACCTTATTCTATGTATAATTCTAATCTAGTAAGGCTTTTGGTGAAAACCTAAAGAGGATTCCTAAAGAAGAGATAATGTTATTCAAGGAGCATTTTTATTTTATTTTTTCCTCCACCTACTTAAATTATTATTAATTAATGGTGATTTAATAACCTCATTGTATTACATATTATTATATTCTTTTAGTTCATGTTCATTTCCTCAAAATATCTCTACTTATATCAAATGGGTTACAAATTCATTATCCGTGTGTATGATGGACTACCGCCTTATGAACCGATGTCATTAATTTTTCCATTACAACCACTCATGGTTGGTTATAATGATTTATTAATTCCTTATGTATATTATATTTATGATATTATTATACATATTTAATTATTATATCACACATACCATTATACTTTCCACTTTTGGGGATATGATAATATCATTGGTGTGTACGGCAGACAACCATTTTGCTGAGTGATGTTATTTATTCAAAATTTCAATGGAATATATTAATGATGTATTTAATGAAAATATTTTTTATATATGAAATATAAACTATTTTTAAAGATAATTTATTATTTAACTTCCTATTTCTATTTTTATAAAGAAAATTGAAACAACATTCATACATACATACGGCCTACCATCTCCATGAATGAAGTTTTAAATTTTCTATCTATAAAATTTATTGATAACTATAAATAAATATATAGTGAATATATATGATATTTATTTCATGGTTAAAATTCTATCAATTATTTAACATTGATTAATGTAAGAGGAAAAATAATAATAAAAAATCAAAACATACATGAAAAACAAAACAATTATTAACTGAAACATGATTTTAACAAGAAATTGTTGATAAAGGAGTAATAAAAGTTTATAATAAAATAATATATGAAATAATATATATATATTTATGGTTATATAATAGTTTTATACTACAATAATATTTATTATGCAAGAGACTCAAACTATTACGAAGGGAGTTGTAACTTATGGTATGGGATTTCTAGTATCTCTTTTATTTTTTTGGGTCTATATAATATCGCATATTAATTTTATATAATTAATCTCATAATTTTATGATATTTAAATTTAAATTTTATTTTATGCTTTATTGGGAATTACGATTCAAAATTGACCAAAATGGTAAGGTATTGTTATCTCAATTTTCCTTCATTGAGACATACGATTATGATATGCACCTATCTTCTTTTAAGAGGTGTATATATAGACCTTTTGAAATTTAGAATCATGAATTTATTTATCCTCATGATATTAAAAGTTTTATTAAATGATATTCCATTGTGGGGATTATATTACGATGTTACCAAAGTTGTAAATATTTTATGTTACAATCTCATCATTTATCAATATTGTTTATGATTATTATTATAATGATAAAATATTATGATTCTAATGCCAATAAACTTACTAATTATCTTACCCTATGGTTATATCATGTTAATACATGTTTTACCTTCATTTTATACTCCTTATTTACTCAAGAGTTCAAAATAATTTTTTTACGAAAATTTTCTTCATTTATCTCTTCAATTGAAAACCTTTTTTTCTTAAAAAAATAACTTATAAAATAGTTTTCGAAATAGTTTTTAACATTATAAAATTATTTATTAAATAAAATTTTATCCATGTTTTACTTTTAATTTTTTTATATAATCATTATTTTATTTTCTAAACAATTAATGTTTGGAATTTACTGAAAATGTGAAAAGATTCTTTGTTTTTTCATGCATGATGTGAACTATATTTCCGGCTATAAAGTCCACTCAGTTATTTCAAGATTAATTTATAAAATTTCAATTTTACTTTCAGATATTTTTTTCCCTTAATATTCAAGAGATTTTTTCATTTTAAATAAATGATTTAAAATTGAAAAATAATGTGAATTTGTTTTATGTTTTAAATAATTTTTTTCAAAGCAGAAATTATATTTTCCTTAAGAATTATTTTAAATGAAATTTAAATATTAATTTAGATTTTTTTCATGGTTTTCTCAATGAAAAGAATTTTAAAAAAGTTTTTTTGTTTTAAAAAATATTGTCAATGAAAAATTATCTTCCTTAACAAATGTTCCTATTGATTTATCTTTCAAAATAATTTTCTATCCAAGATTACATCCTTTGATATAACTTATGGTTTACTAGGGAAATGAACCAAGGATACCATTATTATTCTTTCTCAGAATGGTTTATGATGAAAATGTGTTTATGAAATCCATTTACCTTCCATTAGTTATACCATGATAATAATTTTTATGAAACCTGCTTCTCTTTATGTGGGTTATTCTATGTTAAATGATGAAATGATTATGAAACATTCCTCTTTCCCATAGGTTATGATATGATAAAATATTTATAAAACCCATTTCATTTCATGGGTTATGATAAAATTAATTTTTTATGATCTTATAGAACATATAAAAATGGATTTCATTATTAGATGGGTTAGACCATTATCTCCCTCTAATGCATTGGGTAATGATTTATATATATAGATATAGACCATACTATAATTGGTAGTGAACCCTATTTATTAAGGAACTTTATTCACTTTGATAGTCCTAGGAGTGAACCTTGAGTACTGTGATGGTTTTGGGAGTGAACGTATTCCTCTATGATAGCCTTTGTAGTGATCCATGACTAATATGGAAATGATTTTTTGTTGTTATATATATAAAAAAACCCTATGTCTTATTCCTATGTTATCCTCTCATGGACCATGTTCTATGATTCCCTTATGATTTATGTCTTATGGAATACAAATATTTAGACCATGAATCAATATTATTATCTTTTATATGCAAGGTATGGTGTTAAAATGTTATTATCATGTTCCCAAACCATTATGTTCATATTATGCATACTTATATCACTATTTTATCCTTACCAACCATCTGATATCACCCTTTATTATGTTTCCTTTCCCCATGATATGAATAAATATATTAAATATGATATTTCAAAGAAGGGTTGTAGTTATAAATAACATAGTTAGATATGATGTAGTTTACCTAGTAACCATTTTTTTTATGTTTCCATGTTTCCAAGGTAAAATACCTTTACAATTCTGAGGCATTTTTTTAAAGTAAATAATATTCTTAAAATTATGTACTCTCTATGTATGAAAATCCTTGTTCACTATAGTTAGAGGAATAAGTTAAAAAATTTCTTGAGGCTCAAGTGGAGGAGGAAAACGTGGGGTAGATAGGATGTATATTATTGGGTCTACGATTTAACGGGTATAATGGGAACTGTGTGTATCTCTAGTTGTAAACCTATTTAATTGGACATGTTACAAACCCCAATTAATAGGATTATTAGACTTAAATTGTGATACAAATGAATTTCCCTAAAATAAATTTGTTAAAAAATAATAACAAGTTAATAAATTTAACACAAAAAAACATATTACAGTTATTATACTCACTAGAGGAGCCAAAAGAGGCATCCCTAGGTTGTATAGTAATGGATTATTGTAAAAAAAATTCTTTCTTTGAACCTATTCAATATATTTCATATTATTCATAATAATAAAATGGAAATTTTAAAAATTGGATGTCAAATATTTTTTCATGTAAATTATAAGTCAAATGAGACATCAATGATATCTTAACATCCTATGGTATACAGTAAGTTTAACAAAAATTATGAAATTGGATTAAACATTTTTTGAAAAAATATTTCAAATAATATTTATAATACCATTTTAAAGTTTTTCATTTAAGAAAATGTTTTATAAACTGTTATTTAAAACCAAGTTATACAAGTTTTCAAAAACAATTTTAATCCCAATTTTTTGAATTTAAATATATTTAATTAAATGAAATATGAGAAAACAAAACTAAAAAAACATACCATTCAAAGAAATAAAAAATAAAGTAATTACTATATTACCTACCTAAGAATCCCACATCAAGACAAAATGAATGACCCATGAACATATATGATTTACTCTATATATTTCCCAACACAAATTTAGGTTGAAAGTCAATTTTGTCAATTGGAAACTTTGTGTCATAAAATGAAATATTTTGATGTACACTAATGGAGGAATTATTATTGTTAATATTTTATCCATGATCATTAAAAATATATATTTGGAACACTTAAATAATGATACTATAATTAGGTCTCAGATAATATTTCACATAATTTTTTTTACCATTAATTGAAAAATATATGTTTCATCAGTGTCTAGGAAACGAGTCATGTAAATGAATCTAAATACATAGGCATCAATAAATATACCACATCATGTCAATGAATCAAACCATTTTCATTTCATCATAGTGACTCGACCATGAGACCAGAAAGCCAATATTTTTATTTTCTTAATAAATCCATAATAATACACATTTTTATATTGAGTCTTATATGATACATTGGAATACGGGTTTTATTTTGTAAGTTAGAATTATTATATTATGTTTTATTTTCGTGATCAGTACTCAATCAGTTGTAAAACAATTGTACACATTTATTATCAAGGATTTTCATTCACATACTAGAGAATTTAGACCGGAAGACAACCGTCTTAATTCTTGAGAAGTAGAGTCTACAAGTGAACTCAATTACTAAAATATATATGACAAATAAAATTAAATGAATATTATATTATAATTTTTTTAAGTTAATGTTCATAGTTTTGATTTCTACCAAGGAAGGAAACTTGTTTCTATAAAAAGTCTCTCTCCTTCTCAGAGTAAAAGAATAATAAAATCTATTTATAATTAGTTTGTGATCCCAGTATAAATTGATAATAGGTATACATGAAATTATATACTATCATATAACATAAAAATATTAAAATTACTTGATATATTCATTGAAAAAATCATCGTCATATAAGGTTGTATAATGTTATATGTCTTACTCTTCAAGGACCAATGTTTCCTATATATATGACCTAGGAAATCATCATGTTTATGGAAGAGATGGAAAATAGTGCTCAATTTACTCATATATCTCGTCATAATTTCTCATTTTATTGTTACATCTCATTATCAAATTAGAAAATATATATTAAAAAATCCATACATTATTGAGACAGATAATATCAACAATGGATCATTTAAGATTATTCGTGTTCTGAAAATTACATTTCAGTGTGAACATATTTATTTCAGTAGGATACATCCACCCAAAATAAATGGTTCCCCCATGGATTATTTATGTTTGAATATGGATTTTTATATGAAACATGAAAGTGAAAAATGATGGTGGTAAAACTTTCTCTTACTCACAAAATTAATAGTACCCCTTATTGCATTTTTATCAACAAAATATTGGATAACCATTTAGAATATAGGTATCTATTTAAATGAAACAATAAAATCACAATAAACCTTAATTTATTGAATAGTAAATAAAGTATTGATAATCTAATCAATTCATGAAGAAGTATGTGATAATCATTAGTATTTAGGGAATTTAGTTTCACCTCTCTTATTTTAAATCATTTAGATGTGTTTCTTGAATAACCATCAATAACATTTTATATTATAAAATAATTACTCATAATGATCTTTCTTTAAAGACTTAAACACATAAGAATCACATGGATCATTTCATTTATTTTCATCCATACACATTAGATGTAGTTCTTGTCTAATACCCCAATCAAACTAGTCACATTGAGATTATAATTCATCCGTGGTATTCCCCCTGATATTTTGAATAATTTGGAGAATACTTTCATATTTTTTTTCTCATGGTTAATTTCTAAATAATGAAGAAACAAATTAGTTTATAAATTAGTTAGTTCAACAAGGATAATTTTATTTTTCTAATTTTATGTTGATTCAATGCCAACATTCTACTAATTTATAGATTTTAACTAAAATTTTCATTGTGGAAAAATGAAATCATTATATTTAGTAAAAAAATCACTTATTAACTTATATTTATGATTATGTTTGGTGTGAAAAATATTATAAAAACTCCTATAATTCTTAATGTGTGGATGATACATTGGAAATAATCATCGATTCCCCCATGAAATTAAAACTACGGTGATATTTATGTCTTTTAAATCATGTATTATTCATAAATATATAAATGAACATTTTTCTATTTTTTATCCAATAATATATAATTACATTAGGAGGGAAATCATTTATAATCCATAAAAGAACAAAAAACATCAAGAATATTTTTTTAAAGAAGCATCAAATGTGCACACACCCACATCTCAAAGTTGTTTCAACTATATTATTAATGGTTTAAAGTGTAAATCTATATCATTTCAAGGATTATAAGATCCATATATGAGTATACTGAAGACAATGAATGGTTTTTTAAAACACATCCATGAATGATGATTATAAACATCAATTACAATAGGACATGTGTTGTGAGAAATAAACATCTAACCAAATAGATTAAAACCACCACATGGCTAGCCCAACCAAATATTATAAAGATTTTATTCAAAATTAGGATGTAATGTGTCAATACTATGCCTTGATAATCCATTTATAGGATAAAACAACTCATAATTATCTTTAATTCACTAATAATCATGCCTTTACATATTTATTTATATTTCAATAGAGACGTATAGATTTTAAATCCTAGGAATTAATGGAAAGTTTGACTTTACATTCTGTGAAACAGAATGTGGTTTTCCATATGAATTTGGATCAAATACTGATAAACCACATTATTTATAGTTTTTTACACCTAAAATTTCAACACAAAATAAGATAATATATTTTAAGAAAATGTGAATTTTATTAGTAGAAAATACGATCTAGTTAATTATCTTCCTTGATATAAAATTATTTGAAATAATATATACATTTTTAAGAATAAATAACTTCATACAGGTAAAAATATAATCAATGGTGGTATTAGAAATTTCATTCATGGTTTTTCCATGATATAACTACAATAAAAATTCTATTTTTTCATTTTGGAACATTCTCGATATACAAGAGTCTTAGCATCATCCATAATTTCTTTACTCTATTGAAATAATCATTTTTATCATTTTCATCATGTGCATTGAAATAATTGACTTCTTACATTAGAAAAGTTCCTTTCCTACAATGATTCACGGATGGAAACTGGTTAATTGTGAAATTCTATATACCAATCCTTGCATTTCATTTACAAATTATAGATAATTTCTTCATACCTCTATTATGTTACCAAAAATTATGTTTTGTTTGAAATAAAACTTTTTATATCATATATAACTTCTTCTTGACATAACCAAGGTCTTCTAACATAATTATAACATTGAAAAAATATAAGACCTCCATAGGAAACATTGGTAAATGAAAAATCAAAAAAAATCAAAATTATTTCAAAACTCAATAGATATATAATCATTATTATACATATAGATTCTATACATTCTATTATAGTAAAAAAATTAATTTAATATCAATATTGTGAAAAATAATTAAAAAATTAACTAACTAATACCATTTTTAATTCATGGAATAATAATCATCTAATACATACAATTTGATAATGTAGGGATAGCGAGTAACTATTTAACAAACTTTTATTCATTAGAAAATTTAATATTAAAACATTTCAAGCCATATTAAATAGAAATTAATTATACAGAAATTTTTTTAATTCAATTATTAAAATCAAATGCTGAAATGAATAATTTCATAAACCCTTTATACATTCACGAAACAAACAATGTATGATAGTAATTAATTTAAAAATTACCTATAATATATGACTACATTTATATTAAATCCATTTGTGTTTAATACCTGAGTAATTTCTACAATCTTTTCTAACCATATCATGGAAAACCATATTGTCTTAGATACATAAATTTTTGTTGGGAAAACATTCATAATAATATAAATTCATGATTTAGTATCACTTGTCTACAGAACATTTCCAATAAGATGATCCAAATACAAATTTAAATATTAATTTAATCCAAGCATGCTAATAGCTAGTGAAAATTAGAATATGAGAGAAAAAATATGCAATAATTGATGCATTAAATTACTTAACCCATAAAATTATAAGGAATACAATAATAAAGAATTGTTACCTAATCCCATTAAATACATATTTCTATATGAATAGTTTTAAAAAAATCATACTTATTTTGAAAATGAAATTAAACGAATTAAATAAATTTGTCTTTATTATAGAAATAATTTTTTTAATAATAGAATAAATGCCTCACTGAACATCTAAAATTTTATCCTTGATAAATATGATTTTATTAGGGAAAAAGTTTAACATAATCAATGCATGATTTCATATCTCTTGTCAACCAATAATTTCCAATAAGATAATCCAAATAAAAATTTTAATATGAAAGTCATGAAACCATACTATTTGGAATCCAAAAAAAGAACATGATATTTCATGATCTATAATTAATTCAAACGAGAAACGACCTAAAAAGTATAAGTCATTAAATAGGAAACAAATGATACTTATAATTAGATTGAAATTAATTATGCATAAATTTTGGTCATTCAATTATAAAAATAAAAAAATAAATGAATAATTACATCCCCCCTAATACATTTACAAAAAAAATAAAAAAATTAATTAAACAATTATTTTATATATATTAAACAAAAAATAACTTTATAATGGATATATATAAAATTATAGAATAACTAAATTAAAATAAAAGACATATCAACTAAAATAAAATTTATTATGAAATACTACAACAAATATAATCTAAAAACCTTCATTTAATAAATTAGGGAGACTCAAGACATAGCAGGATCTCATTTAGGTTTTTAAACAATGATAAAAATGAAAATTAAGCTTGGAATAAGATACGAGGGATTTTTGACTCATGAATTTAATATTGAATTAGAACAGGATCAAAAAAATCAATTAATGAGAGAAGATATCCAGTAGAGAAGAGAGGTGATACAACCTCTTGGGGTAAAGATAATTAGGGATTTTGGATATGGAGGTGAAAAGGGGAGGTCTTGCCTCATATTTCTCATGCCTATAATAATGTTTTTTAAAAAATCATTTGTATAGGTTTCTCTATACTAATGGTTTTTACAAACTGTTGGTATCTAATGTTTGTCTTGACTCTATACAAACGGTTTTAGAAAACTTTTTGAATAGAGGCATGTATATATATTCAAATTATAGTAGTACTTGAGAAAAATTCTCAATACTAAAAACCAATTGTTAACTAATTTGTAGGATATTCCTATTAGTGATCACAATATGATTGTAATTAAGTATTCCAAAGTTGATAAAAAGATATCAAAGGATGAGTATCATATATTATATCATTTGATTAAACACTTTAAATGCTTTTTTTCACATAAAATGGTTACCCTAAACATCATATGTATTTATTGAACCCGTATCTAAATTTCAAGAAGCAAAGAGTCTCTTTTGGCGTTCCTTTCACTATTTAGTTATTTGTGTAACAAACCATGATAATCAAAGTAATTATGATTCTTGGATTGTTGAGTGGATAACCCTTTATCAAAATACATCTTATAGATTAAATAAAATCTATTCATTCAGTATCCTTCCCAAGGGTTTACCATCTAGTGTTACCTATATGTATCTGGACTTTCAAAATATAAATTAGGGGAACCTTTCTTTGGAAGAACCTACCTTATTCAACGATCAAGTTATCGAAAAGTTTCCTTTTAGAAAGAATCTCTCATATAGTATTTAGGGGTATTTAAATCTCAAAAATTCAATATTCATCATATATATATTAAATTAATAACTATTTGATATTATGGAATCATTATATTATATTTTTTTATTCCTTTTATGTATGAAATATTCTAACATTTTTTCTTTATAATACCTATTCCTACAAAAAAAATTAATGTGTTCAGACCACATTACTATGTAATTCTTTACATAAACCACACATTTTTTACTCACCAAAAAAAGAATCTAGATATATTTAAACAAACACAAATGAATAACATGAATAAGATATATGAACTTTTAATGTAATGGAATAGAGTTATATGAGAATGAAAATATCCACAAGAGTAAGACAAGAGTGAAAAATAACCAACACCATTCACCTTTATAGAATAATGAATAATCATCCAGGCTGAAAGGTGGTCCGACCACAAATACCTCTCCCCAAGAAGACTTGATAAAAAATAAAATTCAACTCATGATAATAGTAACACCTAATTTAAACAAACTATTTTCAATAACTATTTCCAAGCCCATAACTCCAATTAAAATCTAAGGTCAAGGTAGATGAAAACTCATATTTATGATACTCGACCTATCATGTCATGTAAATATCTATCCTAGAAGAAACTTATCAAATAATCTTTTCATACAAAATATTCAAATTACATAAACAATTTAATAAACATGTATCAAATCATTTCAACAAATAAACAAAAAAATTATTTATTTTCCAAATTATGAGATAAAAATTAATAAAAATTTCATAAAAATGGTAATTATAAAGATTTTATAGATTAAAAAGAATAAAAAACTCATTTAAACTTGAAAATTTTAATAATTAATATTATATGGAATTTATATGATATATCATGAATTATAATCATTTTAAAATTCAATTTCAGTTATCTAAAAATTTTATATAACCTAAATTTCACAAATTTTGTAATTTATATACACTTTATAATTCATCTCTGATGAAAACTAAACAAACCCTTTTATTTATAGATCATAAATCAATTCATATCTTTTAGTAAAAGGTATTTTAATCTTAAAATTTAATATTTGGAAAGAACATGTTTCTTAAGGATTTAATTAAATAACTATAATCATTTTAGAATTTATTAATTTTTTTATAAATTCATTATAAATTAAATATTACCAAAATACCATTTAACGTGATTTATAAACATTCCATAAACCATTAAAACCATTTAAATTTCCAAATATAATTTTTAAACAATTTTATTTTAAACCTTACGTAGAATCCCTATTCTTTGTAAGGGTGATCACCACTTTACCTCTACACATAGACTATACATAAGGGTATACCACTCTACCATTTTGTATGCCATCTGAAGCCCTTTTTATAAAGGTAATCCAATGTTCACCTTTATGAAACACATCTAACTAAAGTTATGTAGTATACAACCTTTACATAAATCCCTTACATAATGGATAACCTACATTTACCATTATGAAGGTAGTCTCTGTGAGGATATTACATTTACATATCTCATATTTATAAGGGAATCATAAAAAAAATACCTTTATGAATACCTTTTTATGTGAGAGTATAACCTTTACATCCACTCCTTTCATAAGGTTAAATCATTTATACCATTACTCATAACATGTAATGTTTTTTAACCTTCAAAAGTGTTATAATTTTTTTTCATTATTCATCAAAAAAAAGTTTTTATAACCTGATTAAATATTTACGAAACTCACTCTAATACCACATATGGGTTTTTTGATCATACAATGATAATTTAAAATGGATAAAACCAAAAAATATCTATATCTATCTTTATGAAATAAAATCAATAAAATATATTTAAAATAGTGTATATAGTATTTGGATATTACAATAGTTTCCATCTTAGTCCTTTGATCTCAATTGAGTGTGTTTGGGGACGATATTATAGATAAGTGAACAAAAGTAACCTACATTTGAGTTAATACAATAGAAAATGGATCCGGATTTATCACCATAGGACTCCTGAATGCTCGAAGGGGTGATATTTCCTTTGTGAAATGATCAAAAAGATTTTGTAAGTACATGATAGATTCATGAAATTTTAATGAAACTAAGCATAATAAATTCAATGAACAAACATTATTACCACACCCACATAGCAAGAGAGATCATATATATTATATATAAAATTCCTAAAACTCCCCCATTATAATTCATCCAATGAATCACTAATTTTCATTTTCACATTCATTGAACACATAAATGAATTATAAAAGATTAATAAACAAACACTTTAGTTGGTAATTGATGGAAACCCGTGTCGGATGAAATGGCATTGAAAGAAGTTGCATTGTATGAAACTTTTTTGAAAATTAATCAAATGAATATTTAATATAATATATAATTATATATATATATATATTACACATTAATCTTATTCATGTATTTACCAAGCATCACATGCATGTATTCTACATGAACTTTCAATATAGTCAAGACATGTACGAACAATCTCTTATAAGTTGAATTTGTATTGGAGGATATTGGGAGTTTGGTAGTGGAAATTCAGAAATAAGGTTCAACTTAATCTTTATGAATCAACCTAAGCCTAATTTCTTAGTTTAGTGTAGGTTTTTAGGAATAATTTTGGCATTGGTACCCTCCTTTTATGTTTTCTTGGGTATGGGACAGTATGTGGTCATGTATCTATATTTAGTAATGTGTGTGTTGTCTCTTAGAATAGTTGAATAGAATAATTTCTAGATAACTCTTGTAATATCTCCCTCTAATATTATTAGGTTATTTATTATTCATTTTTCATATATTCTCATGTTTGGTTTCATCATGTACTGATCAGACTACTTTTGATAGTTCATGTTTTATTAAGTTGAGAATTTATTTTATAGAAAGTCTCTGGGTGAAAGTTTAGTAAAATTGTGGATCGTATATGATTCAAGTATTGAATCATTGATATAAAATTGAGTCATATGGACCATAATTATGTTATGGTTTTCTATAAGATTTCTCTCATTCAAAACTTGGGTGACCAAGTCCAAGGAGGTATAGTGGTTAAATTTTTATGGCACCACAATTAGGATAAACATTAATGGTGGCTGCCCATCAAGGGTGGGAGGAGGATAAAATTTCTCTATTATTTTTTGGGATCCAATCCCATCTCCTCTTTGTATTGGGATAGTTTCAAGTGGAATTTTCATTCCAAATTGTGATGGTTCACATGGTAGCGATGTCAAACACCGACCTATGGGAATGTTGTGACTACAAATTAAACCTTTAGAGTAGATTTATTTAATTATCAAATATTTTGGTAAAATAATTCATTAAAAAACTTTATTTTTAAAGTATTGTAGTTGAATAACTCATAATGTCTATATTTTTCATTCCAATTTAGAAAATAGTGGATGTGAATATTAGTTGGTGTGGTATATTCCAGAGCTGTTTCCCTTACATCATGTTATAATAATCATTATCTTTTTTTGAGACCTAGATTACTTTGTGGGTTAGTGGTTAATGGTTTTACATTTGGAAAAAGAGTAATCTATAATTACAAGATACCACTGTAATAACCCAGATATTCTTTTCAGCTATGTGACCCCGTGGTAGATGTTTTTATTAGATTTAAAGTTAAGGGTGATGCTTGGGAGAGTCGGGGAAACTTGAAATGAAGTTTTGAGGAAAAATGGGGAGTTACATGGGCGGCGCACGATTTATCTAACTATGCGGCCAGACCATGCGTAGCTGGAACTCAAGGCAATGGCGACCGAACAGTTATCACACGGTTAAGGGAAACTGTGCGAAGGGACAGTGTGAGGAGTGTTGGAAAGGCAGTACAGACCACACAGTTAGCGCATGGCTTATCTAACCATGCGAGCAAAGCGTGCAGGCACTAAAATTAGATCCTTAAATTGTGGATCTAACTCTTTTGGCCTCTAATTGCCTCGTTTAAGCTCCTAAGCAGCCATAACTCGCGATTAATCTCCTTTGAAGGTTGGAAAACTTCTCCCAAGCATTACAGAGGTGATCCGAAGGCTTCTCTTGGCAAATTGAAGCTGGATTCTTGAGGTATGTGATCGTTATAGATCGTTTTCTTAGATCTACTTAGATCTACTTCTCCTCTTCCCTTGGTTTCTTAGATCTACGCCCGTTATGGGTAGATCTAAG
This sequence comes from Viscum album, assembly GCA_963277665.1. Taxonomy (NCBI): domain Eukaryota; kingdom Viridiplantae; phylum Streptophyta; class Magnoliopsida; order Santalales; family Viscaceae; genus Viscum; species Viscum album. The sequence goes on from OY728164.1 coordinate 287,043,458, forward strand.
TGTGTGGATGCAAAATTTGATGAGTTTGGGTCTTGATCTTGTTAGGAGAAAGAATATAAGGCGGGTTCTTGGAGAATCAACCTGAGTTTCTTGTGCATTCTTCGTTGTTGGGGTTTTCGTCAAAACCTTCAAGGTAGGTGGTTTGATGTCTTACGTTAAATGACTTTGAGTTTTTGTGAAAAAGTGTCGGACACCCATGTATTGGGTATCGTGGGTTAGGGTTTTGATCCTGTAATATTATCTTCGTTAGATTTCTTATGTTCTTGAGGTTGTTAGATGAATAATGATTGATTGTTGCATGTATGAGGATCACACCATGGGTGTTTTCCTTGTTTTGTCTATTTATCACCGTTTTACATAGGTTGTCTGTGAGGCGAACTTTGTTACACTGATTTCCTGCCTTGATACAAATAATTGCATGTGTTTCCTGTAGTTTAAATGTTTTTGATGCATTTTATATTTTATCAAAGTAGTTTGTTGAACATACTTAGGGATTCTATGAATCTGTTATGTACAATTGCTTTTACTCAGGGCTGTGGGAACCTGGTGTAGCAAGACCATATGGGGAATTAACATTGAGTGCTTCCTCAAAGGGCATGTTTAGTTATTAAAACTAAAAGACCATAAGGGAGATTGACTTTGGGCTCTCTTAGAGGGTCTGATAATTATCGAATTGAGAATAAAGGGGGAATTAGATGTAAGTGCTTCCTCGGAGAGTCTGTAGTATCGCTACAAGAACATCGGGGGAATTAACGATGAGTGTTTCCTCAGAGTGTCTTTGCATTTGTTGAATACTTGACTATAGGGGTCTGCCCGCATGAGCCACCCAGAGGGTCAGCATGATAAATTAATATTGATTAGTTGTGATGAGTCCACCTAGCCAAAGAACAAGCTTGGGTTTGTACTACTTGTTGTTAGGTAGTCTGTTGAGATACCTGTTTTGTTACCTGTTATGCCTTTGAATTATAAAGCTTTCGCTAGATTCTTTGGTTGATGATTAAATGATTAAATTAAATTAATGAATAAATGTGAACGGAATCTAGTAGGATTGTTTACTCAGCGTACTTCTGTTTCTCTACTACATTTATTTCATTTAATTTTGCTATATTTCTCACTGACAGTATGGCACAGATCTTGTGGTGGTTGCCTACTAGGATTAGTCTCACACCCTGTTTAGGTCCTGCTTTTAGGCCCAAACAGGTTATATGGTTGTAGGTGTGGATAGGGATTGTGGCCCTTCTACCTCAGGTGCTTGATTGCTGGTTAGAGCTGGAGAGCATGGGACTGAGCTTAGGCTTGGTATGCTATTAGAGTTCACTGTTTACTTTTAGTAATTGGGTTTCGGTGGTATTTCAACATGTTGCTTTGTTTACTTCTTTCCAAAGATACATGTACCATGCTGCATCATTTTTATATTATACATTTATTATACTTTTTGGTTTCAGTTGTTGTATATTGTTTACTGCTTCCACTATTGTTTATTACTTTCCTTCCACTACATACTTTACCAAATGAGGGCATAGTTTCCCCACTGACTCACCAAGACGCTCACTACTAGTCGGAAGCCTCTGGAATTTGGGGAAACACACTTGAGGTCATGTGGCAAACCGGGTATGGGGCACCGGTTAAGTGGATCCGGATTCAGGTCATTACAAAGTGGTATCAGAGGATTTTTCATTCTTTTCTATTTCCTTACTATTTTGCAACAATAGACAGGGATATGAAGGAACGGGTAGTTGGTACTTAACTGTGCTCGAGAGTAATTAACCCATGTACAGGAAAAGCTATATTTCCTCGTGATTGCAATTTTTAGTTTTTGCAAGTGTTACAGTTTATTATATTTCAGCTTTGGGTGATGCACTTGTTTTGTGCTATTACAGTTTATATAATTGTGGTTCTATTTTGTTGCAACCCAATGATATGAGGGTATGCTATCTCATTAATCATACATATACAGGTTAGAAAATCACATATCATGCATTTTACCATGCCATCTAGGGTGCATTAGAAATTTCTTGCTGTTGTGATAGATTATGCATGATGTTGTGATAGTTGTTGTGATAGAGATACATGCTATGCTGATGAGTGTTGTTTATCTTACTGCTTATTTAGCATGGACGCCAAGCTTTGGTCTTAGAGGTTTTATGGTACCTCGAGGATTGGAATTTTGTGGATCATGGGATTATCATATTGTTTACTTATTATATGCATTTTTATGATGTCAATATTTTATTCATGGGGAGTATGGCCCCCAACAGATCGAAATTTGACACATAGGTGCTGGTTTTCAGTGTTTTTCAGTGGTTTTGGGGAGTTTTTTATGCCTACTACCTATAAACCCAGATAATATGATGTGTGACCTTATGAACACATGCCATGTGTTTTTATGTTCGAGAAGAACTACTTTTCGTGGTTACACGCCGTGTAACCATGTTTTTCCAGTCTTAAGAGTTTTTTATCTTATATTCCATTTTCACTCTTTTAATTTTGCAATTGTGCTCGTCGTTGATAAAGGTGTGCTTGACCCTGCAAAATCATGCTACCAAGACGTCCTCCCATTTCACATTAGGGGTCTGACAATGATCGCATGCTGGATATGGCACCGGTAGTTATCCCGGATACTAGTGTGGACACAAAGTTCCATGAGGGATTCATGAGGTTCATACAGACCTTGCAGGGAGCTCAGCAACCTGCCCAGTATATGGCACAGCTTACGCGAGTCTTCTAGCAGCATCGTCCTCTCATGTTCTCTGGGGATGGAGGACCTTAGGCTATTGAATCTTGGTTCGAAGCCATGGTTTCTATCTTCGACCATCTCGAGACACCCCCAGACAGAAGGGTGAAGCTCCCAACTTACATGCTATGATATTCCAACAAGATATAGTAGGACGTAGTTTCTCATGCAGGGCGTCAGCAGATAGTTTCTTGGGATGAGTTTCAGCGTACGTTCTATGACTACTTCTACCCGGAAATGCTGAGGGCCGACCGAGACAGAGAGTTCATGAACCTGTGGAAGGGTACTCTATCAGTTATGGAGTATTCCTCCAATTTTTCTGAGTTACAGTGTTTCACTCCCGTTCTGGGTAATGTCATGCTTTTTTTAGGGAGGAAGTTTGTGGAGGGCCTCAGACCAGAGATCAGATCATAGGTGAACGTCTTCTAGTTGACTTATATTTCTTTGATAGTCAAACAGGTGTTGATCACAGAGAAGAATATGAGGGATATTGGAGCAGTGGGCCAGGGGGTTTAGCATCTAGAGTCAGTACTCTTTCTACTGACAGTAGGAAGCGCCACCGAGAGTCTACACAAGGTGGATCAAGGAAGTGAGATGTTCCTTCAGGTAGCAAGGTTGTGTGCTACCAGTGTGGGAAGGATAGCCATAAGAATCCACAGTGCCCGAGGGACCTAGTGGAGTTCCGATCTTGCGGAAAGATGGGTCACCTGCAACGATTTTGCAAGGTTCTTCTTCTAGAAACTAGTGAAGGTGGATCTGTTTCGACTCCGCATACAGGTGAAAGATTACCAGTTCCACAGAAGACTGGGTGATGGAGTTCTTCGGGTTATTTAGGACAGGGTATAAGACGTGGATGCGGTGGTCAGGCTCAGGGAGGATCAGCTCAGGGATCTCAGGCTGCTACACAGGGCCACAGTACATGCTAGACTTTTGCGGTAGAGCAGACTAATCAGGAGCAGGATCCTGGACCTTCTACAGTTTTAGGAACGATCTTATTAGCCTCAGTTTTATCTTCTGCACTTTTCGATACAAGAGATTCTCATAGCATTATTTCTGTGCACACTGTGCAGAGGCTTAGATTTACAATCTTCACTTCTGAGATTATGATGACACTAGACACTCCCTTGGGACTTAGAACTGCAGGTGTACGTTAGTTCAAGGAGTTTCCCCTTGAGGTTGGTGGGTGTCACTTTTTGTGGGATCTTTATGTCCTCGAGATGACAGGTTATGATGTCATTCTCGGAATGGACTAGATAGTTTCTTTTCAGGACTTTGTTGATTCCTATTGCCGCAAGGTGAGTTTCACGTCACCCAAGGGCAGACCTTTTCATCACAAGGGTGAATGGGATGTCCAGGCGATCAGAGCTGGACCATAACATCATGGGTTGGGCGGTGTTATAGCCTAGATTGCTAGTTTATATCTAGAAGATCTGGGGACTTCTCAGATGGATTATCCTCCAGTGGTTGATCGTTTTCTGGGTGTCTTTCCAGAAGAATTTTTAGGGTTTCCTCTTGAGCGTGAGGTATAATTCTCTATTGAGCTTATGCTGGGAGTAGCACCGGTATCTATACATCCTTATAGAATGGCTATTCCTGAGTTACAAGAGCTCAAGAAGCAGATTGAGGAGTTGCAGGAAAAGGGTTTTATCCAAACCAGTACTTCTCCTTGGGGTTCGCCTGTTTTATTTGTGAATAAGGCATATGGTACTTTATAGCTTTGTGTGGATTATCGAAATCTGAACAGTTGACGGTCAAGAACCGATATCCTTTACTAAGGATTGATGATCTTTTTTATTAGCTTCAAGGATCAAGGGTGTTCTCGAAGATCGACTTGAGATCCTGCTATCATCAGTTGCATGTCAGACCATCAGATATACCTCATACAGCCTTCCAGAGTAGGTATGGTCTGTACGAGTATTTGGTGATGTCGTTAGGTCTCAAGAATGCGCCATCAGTTTTCATGGAGTTGATGAACAGAGTTTTCCATCCTTACTTGGATTCCTTCGTGGTGGTTTTTGTGGACGATATCTTGGTGTACTCTCACACTCTACATGTCCATACTGCCCATCTTGAGATCGTATTGAGTACACTGAGAGAGCATCTGTTATATGCTAAACTCTAAAAGTGACACTTCTGGATGAATGAGATTCAATTCTTGGGTCATGTCATCTCAGAGACAGGAGTATTAGTAGACCCATAGAAGGTGAGAGTAGTAGTTACCTGGGAGCAGCTGAAGAATGTCTTCGAGGTATGGAGTTTCTTGGGACTAGCTGGTTACTACAAGAGGTTTATACAGGAATTCTCATCCTTAGCAACACCGTTTATGGGATTGACTAAGAAGGGGGTGAAGTACTTTTGGTTAGAAGCTTGCGATTCAGCCTTTAAGGAGCTGAAGCAGAGATCGACTACATCACCGATTCTAGTTCTTCCAGAATCGGGCAAGAGTTATTCAATTTTCTGTGATGCATCTGGCATCAGACTTGGAGTAGTGTTTATGCAGTAGGATCGTGTTTTTGAAAATGGATCTCGATTGTTGAGGCCACATGAGGAGAACTATCCTACGCATGATCTGGAGTTTGCTACAGTTGTTCGTGCCTTGCGTTTTTGGAGACATTATCTTCTGGGAGAGTATTTTTTGGTATATACTAACCAAAATATCCTCAATTATATCTTCATGTAGCGTGACTTAAATCTGTGATAGCGGAGGTGGGTCGAGTACCTATAGTCTTTTGACTTTGAGCTTGCTTATACGCCTGGAAGAGGAAATGTTGTAGCAGACTCACTGAGTAGGAGGACTTAGTTACAAGTAGTTCAAGAGGTGAGCAGTGAGTGGAATCTTATGGCTCTATTCTCTAAGATTCATTTTTAGGTGCACGAAAAACTGGGACATACGGTTCTTTCTTCTATATTTGTTACCTCTACTGTTCTGGATCAAGTTCGAATGATGCAGCTATCAGACTCATAAGTCCTAGTCCTATGGGAGGGTGTGTCAGGTGGAGACACTACTCCGGGGTGGACAGTGGGCGATGATGAGGTGTTACATTTTCATGGCCTCATATGGGTTTCAGCAGCCATACGTGAAGAGTTGATGTGGGAGTTTCAAGCTTCATCTTGGGTAGTTCATCCATGTGTCACAAAGATGTATCGAGACTTACATCCTCAATATTGGTGGCCAGGTATGAAGAAGGATGTGGCTGGTTTTTTTATGCGGTGTTCCACCTGTCAATAGGTGAAGGTAGAGCATCAGCGACCAGCAGGGATTTTGCAGCAATTACCTATTCCTGAGTAGAAATGTAATGATGTCATGATGGAATTCGTGGAAGGGTTACCAAGTTCGCCTTGAGGGAATGATGCGGTTTGGGTTGTTGTTGGCCGGCTCACAAAGGTTGCTCATCTCTTGCCGATCAAGGAGACCATCAGTGTGGATGAGATTGGGAGGTTGTACATTCGTGAGGTGGTACGACTTCATGGGGTTATGAACACTATCGTTTCAGATAGGGACACCCGCTTTACTTCACATTTCTTGTTGGGTCTACAGAGGGCTTTGGGTATACAGGTACTTCTGAGTACATCTTACCATCCCGAGATAGATGGTCAGTCAGAGCGCACGATTCAGGTGCTGGAGGACATGCTACGAGCATGCGTCCTTGATTTTGGAGGTTCTTGGGAGAAACATATACCTCTAGTGGAGTTTGCCTATAATAATAGTTTTCAAGAAACTATTCAGATGGAACCTTATGAGGCTTTGTACGGTAGGTCGTGCCGATCACCCTTGTGTTGGATGGAGGTAGGAGATGCAGCTATGATGGGACCTCGTCTTGTTCAGGAGACCATAGAGTATGTGGAGTTGATTCAGAAGAGGATGGTTACCGCATAGTCTCAACAAAAATCTTATTCTGATCAGCGGATACGACCTTTGGATTTTAAGGTCGGAGATCAGGTTTTCCTGCCTGTTACCCCGAGGTTGGTACATAAGAGGATTAGGAGACGGGGAAAGCTTTCACCGAGATACGTTGGGCCATTTGAGGTTCTGGAGAGAGTAAGGCTGGTTGCTTATAGGTTGCAATTACCTCAGAGGTACCAGGCTTTGCAAGACGACTTCTATGTTTCTCAGCTTCGACGGTATTTCTCAGACCCGTCTCATGTTTTTCAACCCAAGGAGGTTGAGTTGGAGTAGGATGCATCTTCCGAGGAGCATCCTATCAGAATTTTTGATCATAGTGCCAAGGTTCTCTGTGGCCAGTATGTTCCTCTAGTACAGGTGTTATGGAAGCATGAGAGAGTACAGGACGCGACTTGGGAGAGGGAGGCCGATATATGATTGCAGTGGCCAGAGTTGTTTGAGGTTTCTTCTTCTACGTCGCATTAGAAAATTTGGGGACGAATTTCTTTTAGGGGGGAAGTCTGTAAGAACCTGGATCTTCTTTTCAGGTATGTGACCCCTTGGTTGATGTTTTTCTTGGTTTTAAAGTTAAGGGTGAAGCTTGGGAGAGTCGGGGAAACTTGAAATGAGGTTTGGAGGAAAAACTGGGAGCTGGCACTCAAGGTAGTGGCAACCGCATAGTTGTCACACGGTTAAGGGAAACCATGAAAAGAGACCGTGCGAGGAGTGTTGTCAAGGTAGTACAGATCACACGGTTAGTGCACGGTTTGTCTAACTGTGTGATAAAACCATGAAATCACTTAAATTAGATCCTTAAATTGCGGATCTAACTCTTTTTGCCTCTAATTGTCTCGTTTAAGCTCCTATGCGGCCATAACACGGGATTACTATTCCTTGAAAGTTGGAAAACTTCTCCCAACCATTCCGGAGGCGATCCGAAGGCTTCTCTTGGAAAAAAGAATTCAGAATCTTGAGTCATGTGATTATTCTCCTTCGTTCTTGATCATTTTATTAGATCTAATTAGATCTACTTCTCCTCTCCCCACAGTTTCTTAGATCTATGCCCGGTATGGGTAGATCTAAGTGTGTGAATGCCAAATTTGATGATTTTGGATCTTGATCTTGTTAGGAGAAGGAATCTAAGGCTGGTTCTTGGATAATCAACCCAATTTTCTTGTGCATTCTTTATTGTTGGGTTTTTCGTCAAAACCTTCGAGGTAGGTGGTTTGATTCCTTAAGTTAAACATCTTTGAGTTTTTGTGAAAACGTTCTGGATACCCATGTATTGGGTATCGAGGGTAAGGGTTTTGATCTTGTAATATTATATTTCTTATATTTCTTGTGTTTCTAAGGCTGTTAGATGAATAATTATTTCTTGTTGCATGTCTGAGGATCACACCATGGTTGTTTTCCTTGTTTTGGCTGTTTATCGCCGTTTGGCTTAGGTTGCCTATGAGGAAAACCTTGTTACACTGATTTCCTACCTTGATATGAATAATTTCATGTGTTTCATACAGTTTAAATGTTTTTGATACATTATATATACTAGCCAAGTAGTTTTTTGAACATACTTAGGGCTGCTATGAATCGGTTACATATTATTGCTTTTACTCAGGGTTCCGGGAACCTCGTGTTGCAAGACCATAAGGGGAATTGATGTTGACTGCTTCCTTAGAGGTCCTGTTTAATTATTACCACTATGAGAAAATAAGGGAGATTGACTTTGTGCTCTCCCATAGGTTCTGATAATTATCGAATCGAGACTAAAGGGGGAATTAGACGTAAGTGCTTCCTCATAGAGTCTGTAGTATCGATGCAATACCATAGGAGAATTGACGATGAATGATTCCTCAGAGTGTCTATGCCTTTGTTGAATACTTGAACATAGGGGTCTGCCCACGTGAGACACCCATAGGTTCAGCGTGATAAATTAATGTTAGTTGGTTGTGATGAGTCCACCAAGCCAAAGAACATGCTTGGGTTTGTACTGCTTGTTGTTAGGTAGTCTTTTGAGATACCTGTTGTGTTACCTGCTATTCCATTGGATTATAGAGCTTTTTTCTAGATTATTTGGTTGTTGATTAAATGATTGAATTAAATTAATGAATAAATGTGAATGGATTATTATAGGATTGTTTACTCAGTGTACTCATGTTTCTCTACTGCATTTATTTCATTTACTTTTACAATATTGCTCACTGATAGTAGGGAACAGATCTTGTGGTGGTCGCCTATTAGGATTAGTCTCACACCCTGTTTGGGTCCTGCTTTTTAGCCTAAACAGGTTCTACGGTTGCAGGTGTGGATCAGGATTGTGGCCCTTCTACCCTAGGTGCTTGATTGCTGGTTAGAGCTGGAGAGCATGGGACCGAGCTTAGGCTTGCGATGCTACTGGAGTTTGCAGTTTACTTTTAGTACTTGGGTTTCAGTTGTATTTCATCATGTCGCTTTGTTTTCTACTTTCCATAGATACATGTACCATGATACATCATTTTTATATTATACATTGTTTCTACTGTTTGGTTTCAGTTGTTGTATACCGTTTACTGCTTCCGCTATTGTTTATTAATTTCCTTATACTACATACTTTACCAAATGAGGGCATAGTTTCCCCACTGACTCACCAAGTCCCTCGCTGCAAGTCGGCAGCCTCTGGTGTTTGGGGAAATGCGCTTGTGGTCTTGTGCCGGACCAGGTACGGGGCACCAGTTGAGTGGATACAGATTCGGTTCGTTACAACCACTTTCCATTGAAGGGGTATTCGAGGATACCTTTAGTACATGGGGAATTGTGTCATTAATTTTGGCTGTTCATGGGAGACTTATTTTTATTAATGGGGATTTTTTAGGTTTTCAGTTATCCTTATATCCTTCATAAGATCTAATTGATTCTTTGTATCATTATATTATTCGATCTATGGTTTTTCTAATTATTCCATAATTGTTTTCTATTATCATTGAAAGTAAGGGACCATGTGTTCTTGTGGGTAGTTCTATGACTATAGAGTTATCATCCTGGTGAGAAATGATAGTTATCATATCAATGAATTTTAAAATTTGGGTTTGAAAAGAACATTGTTAAGGTATACTATCCTGAACATTACCCCCATGGTATGTCCATGTGTTAGTATTTTACAAAGCATTGCTCTAGGTGTATGATCTTGACTCTCTCACATGGTTTTTTGTAATCTTATTGCTCTAGAATTTTTTGTTACATTAGCTTATAACCCTATATTGTATCTTGGAATAGTAATGGTAATATATTTACAAGTTGAAGAATACCTTTGATATGCCTTTTATGGTATCATTGTTTGGGTTCTAAGGACTTTTGAGATAGTGATCTGTTTGACTAGCTGACTGAGTTTATTTCTATCCACTACTAAACTCAAGTATTCTGATAAAAGAAATAAAAATTGTGGGGAGAATTTATCACTACCTAATTTGGGAACATGTTAGTTTTATATAATCTTTTTAGGTTATTAGGATTTTGGTTTTGGTTTCTAGAATCTCTAAATTGTTTTCTGATATTTTAGAGTCTTTTTAGAAGGTTCTTTGTTAGGGGAAAATATGATGAATCCCCAAGTAACTGTGTGAAGTAGAAAGGAGACCTAAGAAGAGGCTCAATATTGGAATGAAATTTTGTTTAACCATGTGATAAAAACCCAAGTTTAGAAATTTTAAAATAGAGTATATTCTCATGGTTGACACATGGTTTTCCAAATCTTACAGACAAACCATACAAGCCTTAGTGTTATGTATATTAACTCTTATGATTGGAATATGGTTTTTCAAACCATGCGAGAGAAGTTAGTTATTTACTTATAAAATTCCTAAATTTATATTTGGAACTCAAAACATCCCCCAAATAATTCATTCTTCCTCTTATGACCAGGGATCTCAAACCAAAGGGTAATTCTGGGTTATTTTGGTGATTCTTTTCTCTTAAGAATATGATCTCTTGGAATCAATGAGTGTTGGTCCTATGAATCAAAGGTACAAATATCATTTCCTATAATATTATTCCACTTCTTATATTATACTAGAGGAAACCCCAGTCAATGTATTCTATACCAATATCTATTGGTTTGGTTATGTTTTGATGGTAATTTTTTCTAGGAATCATCATAGGAGGTTTTCTTATTCCCAAATCTATGAGGGTGTGTTGTGATTTAATCTTGGGGACTTGGTTTGAGGTAGGTGGATTTTTTCTTACTCTAATTTGTTAATAAAATAATTTTTTTTGTTCTAATTGTAAAATAATTTTTTTAACTTAGATAAATGTTTCGGAAGAAACTTGGATGAATTTCATCTTGGTGAAAATGGTTTTAAATATGTGTTGTAGGTAACACCAACAACATATTTGAGAAAAGTATTATTTGATGATTTGGTTTGGAAAATGATAATTTTGGTTTGTACTGAACTTAATATATCATGGGTTGGTGTGAGTTCATGATTGAAAATTGAAGTGGAATTATTGATATGGACTTGGATTCCATACCAATTCAGGGGAACTCTGGATTGCATGAGTTAGTATGTGCTCATGATAATTTGTATAGGGACTTGTTTGGTTCATACATAGTTTTAAACATTGAATATAGATGGATTGGGATGGAGGAATAGGGTCCCACTAATGATCTAGTTTTTTTGAATACATGTAGTGGGTGTGTGAGTTCAAAGAATTTCTGAGTGAGTAATGGTGTGAGTGGTTTTTAGAAACTATGGATTCCAAATAAAAAGGGGGTTTAATAATGAGTTACGCATATAGTTCATTTTTTATTATTTTAAGTATTACTCTTATCTCTTATTTGATATAAATCTAAGCTAACTAGTTTTTATTTAAGTGGTGTGGGTGGGAATCCTCTGGTGTATTTACTATAGAGTCGATATAATCACCACCTGCATATGCGTCTTTGTTCAAATGTATTCATCATTAATTATGATACAGGTAAGGTCATGACATCTTACATACAAGAGGGATGTGTTGATGTTGTGGAATATTATGGAGTTGCAATCTTAGTGGTAGTTCTCTTGTGGATATTGGGATGGTGTCATGTGGGCATCATGTATTTTTTTCATCTAGTCCTATCTTAGTAGTGTTTGATCTATTATGATAATTATTTATTGGATTTACATATTGGAGTTTGGACTTTTGTTGATTCATGTATCATATTTATAAATGTTAGTAGTTTATTTGTTATAGGTAGTGTTATATATATAAAGGGAAAACTATTAGCCACAATATTACAAAATCCTAGGTATTTATTTCCAACCTTTAGTGTCTGGGGAATACCACCCAATGATAGTGGAACTATGACTCTTCCCAATCCAATGGGTTGTGTTAGGATATTATAGGTGCAATGTAGTGTATTGGGATAGGGGTGTTGGGGTGATTAGTTGAGGCATTGTGAGGAGGAGGTTTACAGAGGAAATCAGAGGGTGGTTCTTGGGAGATGTTTGAATGGAGGGGTGATGATTAGATGGTGGGATATGAGAGATAATCATTTAATTGGGTGGAAATAGAAGAGCGAGGGAAATAATCAGAGAGTGTTAATGTGGTGATGATTGGAAGGTGGGTGAGTAATGACAAGAGTGAATGGTATTGGGGCTACAAGAAACCGTTTGAGTATTATAGGGGTGGTGGGTTGGGGGAAATAGATACTGGAAGAGTCAGTTGGTTTATAACTATTAGGTATTTGGTTTATCAATCCTTATGCAACCATTCACTATCACCATGGATAATAGGTCGCATGATATTTATTTCACACAATACAACTACTTGTTTTCTAAAATATTAACATAAAATACCTAATTGTTATTATTATCATAAATGTATTTGGGTCTCTAGAACCTTATATTCATAACTTGAATTTAAACTGGGTAATAAATTAGTAATATAATATTGTGAAAACCACTTTGAAAATACATAAATATGGTATAATTAAATCAGGTATTATGGGATTCTAGTTTAATTTGTACCCTTTTACATCACTAAACATGAATCATATTTTACATATTTATAGACAAAAATTATTTTACTAGAATAATATAAATGTATGGAAAGAGATATATTAATTGATCTTTTTATATTCATTATTTTTTATATTATATTTAATTTATTATTTATTGTGTTACATTATTTAAATATGTTTTAGATAGATTAATCTATTAATTCATAAAAATAAAATATTTAATATAAGTTTTAAATATGAAAAAATCAACACATCATGAAATTAAATTCTTTCAAAATTGTTATCATTTATCTTAGGGGTGGAAATAGGTCAGGTACCCAATAAACTTGTGGTATTTGAGCACTAATCCATTTAATTTTATAAAACACTAACATGTTTATTATAAATATATAATTTAAACTCATTGCCTTAATGATACCATATTATATTTTGAAATATCAATTTAGCTATCACAACCCATTTAAATACACATTTTATAATTTCAAAATTCATTTATATGTATAAAATATATGGTTTTAAAATTAAGTAAATTTATTTTCTAGTTTTATTATCTCTTTAAAATATATGGTTAATGAATTAATAATAATTAATTTAATATTATTTTAATTTTTAATTAATTTATAAATATAAAATAGACATAACTCAACATAATAAAATAAGTTATATAAATTTACTATTATTTAAAAATATTTAGTTGATAAGTTGATCATAGTTAATTTAATTAGATTTAGGTACCCTAAACCAACCATAATTTTATTTAGGTATTGAATTCACTACCTTAATCTTACTAAATCCCAATTAACCACTACATTAACCCTACTAAATCTAATTGGGTAGTTTTGCGTACAAAATTAATAGATACTCACTGTCATTCCAAATTTATCCACACCCATTGATCATTAAAAAATATAACATTTAATTGAATAAATAAAAATCAATATATATCAAAAAAAATATTTAAAATTTTAACAAAAACTAATTTTTGATTAAAATTAAAAAATAATTTATCATTAAATTTTATATGAATTCTCCATTTTAAAAATACTATATTTTAATACTTAAATTTCATCTAGAGTAGTTGGTTACGTGTAATATCATTGAATCTAGATTATGTGTGAAGAAACGATTAGGGGTGAAGCATAGATTGTAGGTTTTAATCATATTAAAATGTGTATAATATTGGTCCCCAACTATGTTTTAGTTGGATTTGTTTCTCATAAAGATGCATTTAGTTTTTTTATTAATTGTTTGTAAATTTTGACATACTGGAAGTGAAATAATACTAAAATGGATGACATATTATAGAAAAGTGACTTGATTTGAAGATTAATGTTTTTGTAAGGTTAGTTAATGGAAATATACAAAAAAGAAATTAGGTTTGAAATATTTTTATGAAGTGATTTTTTTGGTTTCAGATTATTTGGAATCTAGAGCTTGGGAAATAAAGTAATGGCGACACTTCTTCATGTAATAAATGGATATATTCATATCTTTAAGGTTGTGATATAGTTTATTTGCTTAAATTCCCTATGTTTTGGTGGATTTTGTCTTCCTACATTATTACCAGTATATGTAATGGCCTCGGAGAAACTTATATTAGTGGTAGTTTATATATTTATATAATTTCAGTTGATATAATAAAATATAAATAAATAAATTTAAAATATAGATGGGTAGAATCACAGTAAAGATAATTATAATAGAAAAATATTGAAAATAAATGAACAAAAGTATTTTACATTATTAATCCAATATATGACCTTATTTCTTGAAAAAAAACTCAACGCAAAATATACATTACTTTACATGAAAAAATAAACCGGAAAGATAAAATTAAAAAATAACAATATAGATCCAAAAGTAGCTATATGAGGTCTAGAACAGGCTAAACAAAGTGGAATTGGTCATCCGTGCAAAGAGGGATTTTTATATTCTACTATCCTAGATGGATTCATGTAATGTAGCAAAAAAATACATTAGATATATAAATAAAAACATATTTTAAAACATGCATAACATAAGTGTTTAGTGACGGGTATTTAAAAAAATAACTAAATCTAAATCATAACATAATATCTAGTATATTAGTATCTAGATACTCAATGGATCAAATACACACAATCAAAGGAATTATGAAAAATGAATACATTTTACCTTGAACGTATATTGAGATACCAACATAATTCGTTTGATATTGAATCTGTGTAGCTTTAAGGATCCAAGTTATAACCCCTCAGGATCATCCAATGATGCATCTAAGTCCCCCGGTTTGTAATTTTACAACCATTATGTGATACAATGAGGGGGTTGGGTGCTTAAATATGCCTATGTGACTACTCAAAGAACCTAGAATCTATCACAGAATAAGGAATTGATCTAATCCAACTCTTCTCTCTTATTTATCTCTTGAAAACATCATAGGAGATATAAGAGTGATCAAATTCATAAAATGATCCATAAAACTATTCATGGTTCTAAAATAAATTTACGTAGCATGGTTTATGTTTATAAAAATACCATTACGTCACTGAAGAATATTAAACCATATTTTTTTACCCATAATGAAAATTATATCCAATATAAATCATCATCAGTTTCATTAATGTTTCATCAATAACTTGTAACACTCTTACATGTCTCATGATGAATTAAGAACCATTAAATTTGATCATTTTATTCTGGAGTGTTTTTATGAACCCTAAACATGTATTGTCTGTCTAAGTATCATTTATGTTCTTCTTAAAAGTCGGGTACAAATCTTCTCTTCATTATGAAAACGAATACCTATTTCTATTTGGGTATAGGGAGACCCATTACATTTCTTGTAGGCCAAAGGCCAAGTGGACCATGAATATTGATTGAAAGCCCAAGGGCCTGAAACCCGTAATTCTAGGTCTCAATGCCCATTTTTGGCCCAAAATCCCATTCAATGAATAATACTGCTACAGTACGAAGACTGCTAGAGTTTCTCTTCCACTGAACCACTATATATAATATCCCCCACTTCTATGATGTTGTTGATGCTATAGTTCATCCACTCTTACTGTACTATTATGGTTTCATACTACTATACTGCTACAGTATTTTAGAAATTGCAACTGCTCAGTTCTATACTTGGGTCTTCTGGATGCATGCTTGCAGGGTTTACAACTCTATCACCACCCCAATTACAAAATGTGTGTATGGGTTAGGCTTGAATCTTGATGGGATCCCGACCAAACTCATAGGGTTCCACACATTCCCTATCTATGAAATGACTTCGAATCACCTTGTGCATAACACAGGCAGGGTTCGAGTCTAGTGGGACTCGATCCTACACCTGTTCTTATAGAGAGAGAGGGGTAGAACTAGTAGGTACTCCTTAACTAACACCCCATGTGCACCATATAAATAACATTTATCTCTTATTCAATTATTTAAAAATAAAAAACATGTGAATACTATGAGAAATAAATTTGATTCACTAAATTGTAAACATGAGTAACTTAAAATCAAATTTATTTGGGCATGATCATTCATAATAGGATGAGCACATTCCCAATAATATGGTACCAATATCATCCTAATTTTTAATTTTTCAATATTAATTGAAATTACTGATACACATTTCATTTGACCCTCCAAGACCATATCTCTATAGTAGTGAGTCAAACTCATAGTCCCAAAGTGATATCTAACAACACATCATGGACTTAAAAGAGATAAGGATAATTCATAACCGTGAAAACTTCTGACAGAAACTAAATATGTAATATAACCTCTTTGTCTCTATATATATCATTACAAAATAGGTAGATTTTTGTGCCACTATTCTTTAATGATTTATTTATCATTCTTTAACTATATTGGTTTAACACCCATTACCTAGGTCACCTACAGATGGTGGGTTATTTATTACATGGTAATCGTTTTTATGAGATCACATATCCAAGGTCAAGGTTTCGTATTCCTTAAGAGATTAAAAATAAAAAAAATCATTAAAATATGAAATATTACATCATTTGTACAATATCCTCAAACCCTCACTCCCAGATCCAGTTCTAAAAACATAAACCTTACATTTTCATCTTTGATACCGAGGAAGGTTACCCAAATTTCACCATCCAAAACATACAATATTAAAAGGAAATTTTAGATCACTTACATTCTCAAGGACTGTTTAGGTTAAGAGTTTTAGATAATTAGGAAGAAATATTACATAAAAAATACCCAAGAATACAAGTGATTATCTTTCCCACTATACCTAGTTTTTCATATTCCATGTTAGGTCATCAACATCATCCATATGAAATCTTCCCAGACATAATTCATTCAACATCATACTTGATAACATTGGGGAAATGGAAACATAAGATGGGTGATATCAAAGGACCATTAAGGGTAAACATAAGTATTAAAAATTAAATGTCATCAGTGAGCATAAGAAGAGAAAAATGGTATGATGAAATAATCTAAGTGAATGAGCATAACATAAGAATTTTCATACTCATCAATACAAAGATCATCAAACATGAAATCATGAAAAAATTATTTAACAAAGGAAAGATCCACAAAAATTTAAAATTCAAACACACCACCAGCCACGCCTCAAACCGCGAACCCTGCATCATGCCTCAAGCAATGAACCCATCACGTCTGACCAACATAGCCTCGATCCATGACATGCCTCGACAAACACAACACAGAAAATCAACCAAGCCACCAGAGAGTTTCATCGGCATCCTTCACCACCATCACCATCGGCGTCTGTCAAAAAACCAGCCATCAACGTTAGCGAAGCCCAGTCAACCACAACCTTCATACCATCCACCAAAGAAACATCCACTGCCTTCCTTGAAACAATAGGAAAAAACACATCAATTGGAATGCGGATGAGCTTCACCAATGTCCGTCGTCACCACCTTCAACGGTTCAGAAGCAAAACAAACAGCCCTCCAAGGCCAAGAAAACCCAGGCCGAAGAAAAATTCACAGAAACCAGCACCAGAACAAATTAAACCGCAAAACAACATTCCCCAAACCAAGTAAATCAACTCAACATTAACCGAAGCTCTGAAAATCTTAAGAAACCCTACTCAAAACGAAAAAGCAAAAAGAAATCAGCAGAAATCACCCATCGCCACCATCTGTAAAGCCCGCAGAGGACACGCTCAATCCCCTATAGCACACATCCATTGACGAATGGCTCCCTCAACCCACAAAAACTGGTACTCGGCTTCTGGATAGAAACACCACCAAGAAACCCTATCCAGATAGAGGAGTCGAGAAAATAACCGGCCAAATCAAGCATACCACCGAAGGAACGAGCCGAGGAGACCGACGTCATGAAAAACGGACCAAGGAGGAAGGTCAGAGCCTGAGAGGGATAAGGAAAGGCGTCGGCAATAGAAGAATACATAGCTCTACTCTGCCTCTCCCCTTGAGGGCCCATCCATTATCTCTATCATAAAATCCTTATATAACCCTTATAATTGTAATAACCATGCGGTTGACTTCTAATATACTTCTCCAAAGAGCATAATCATTATCCAACACATTGGAGGGATATCACAAACCTACTCATCCTTGGGTTTTCAAGGAACCAACCATCCTTAGTATATCACATAACCACCCATCCTTGATTAATATTGTATCCACACGTCCTTGGTTTATATTTTAACCACCCATCATCAGAAAAAATTCAACTACAGTATCATAAATAAATTACATGGAGGAAAAATTTAATCATAAAGTCATTGAAATTTCTTTTATTTTATTATGAACATTATTAACCCATGGGAAAGAAATGGGTTCCATACATATCAATTTGATACATGATTAACTCATAGAAAAGAAATGAGTTCTATAAAAATCTATTTGAAACGTCACTAACTTGTGGAAAAGAAATAGGATACATGTCAATCCCATAATCCATCCAAATAAATAATAAGGATGGTATGAATACCACATATCCCCAATGGAGCATAATTAACATAAAGGGTTGTTGTAAATGAATAATGGAAATACTATCAAAATAGTATTAATAATATTTGTGAGGAAAATAAACTTTTCACTTTCAAAATAAATATTTAAAACCAAATATTCAAAAAATATTGTGAAAATATTTTTATTTAAAAATAAATATAGAAATATATAAAGTAAATACTAATCATATTAACCTAAAATACTATGAGAAAATCAATTCATGTCATAAATGTTCAAAATAAACATTTTTTTGAAAACATTTTGAAAATGGGAGTCAAAAGTGACCCATTTAGAAAACATATAGAATTTAAATTTGAAAATCATTTAAAAGAATATAAAATATCATGTAAATTGGATTTATCAAATAATTTAATTTTTCAAAGAAACATATCTTAAAAAATTTCAGAAAATATGGATATTTAAGTGAAAGATATCTAATATAAATGAAAATTAAATATTAGTACCACTTACAAACAATTTTATTGATATTTCCTTAATCAATATTAGAGGAAATGGATATTAAAAATTTTAAAAAATTAATAAATTGAGGATAATAAATAAGATATTTTTCTAGGAATATCATATTATTTTCTCTAAAAGAAATTTCCACGAAAACAATCTCTAAAGAAAGGATATTGTAACATAAAACATTTTCCACTTTGGTACCTCTTCAATTGTAATCCCATGAAATAATAATTTCAGATTAGATATTAAATATAATTATCATAAGATGATCCATGATATAAAATTTCAAAATGTTAGTATATACACCTCCTAAATAAGATAGCTGCAGATCATAAACATATGTCCCAAAGAAAGGAATTTGGGATGATTAACCCTTACAAAGATCATATCACTGAATTGAATGTTAATGAATAGAGAGATTATATGTAGAAAATATAAATGCATACCCAACAATTGAAATATATAATAAAATAATTTATAGATCAATTCACACATAATAATATCATAACAGAGTCAAAGAGGATGTTTTATAACATAATGAAAGAAAATTGAGTTAATAAACCCTTTTCCAGTTGGTACCTTTCACTTCAAATCCACTTGATTGGAATAGTTAAAATTGAAACATAAAATACCATTATGTATCATGTATTCATGATATAATATGTAAAATGTGGAGTATATAGACTGAATAATTACAATAAGTGGTGAATATATCATATGTATCATAGAAGCAAAAGTAATATGAGAAACCCTTACCTCGAGTATAGATGTTCCATGCCTGTCTTTTACTCCATTATAATTAGTTTTTATCAATTAATTTCTATATAAGTATGTTTTAAAAGTGTAAAACATTATACATAAGTAATTTATTCTATTTATTTACAATGACATAATTGAATAATTAATCAGTTAAGTCCACATTGGTTGTTTTGAGGAAGTTTGATTTATTGTCTGAAAATGGATTCGCTGTATTAAACATGTTCAAAGAGTTCATTATCTCAACATATCCAAAATAATAATCATGAAATAATTATAATATTTTCCATCAATTATACTTTTAAAACTAATTATGAAAAATTATTATGAAAAATTAACTATATTACGATCATGGAGATGGTAGGTCGTACGTACGCATGAGTAACATTTCCATTTTTCAATGATAATTATAAAAATAAGTTATGAATTATTTTACCTTTATATAATTAATATAATAAAATAAATACCTTATTATTCTTTTGAATATACTTATATATATAGTTCTTTCTTTTTGGTGATTAAAAAATAGTCACTTCACTTTGGGAAGGTGGTATTCCACATTTACATGAACGATGTTATCATTTTTCAGTGACTGAAAAGGTAAGAAAGGAAAGGATAAATTATATTTTAGTAATGATAAATATGTAATTAATGTAATAATAATTTCATGTATATCACATATATTCATTAAATTTATCTTTATTACCTTTGATGTAAATTTTTAGTGAAAAATGAATCACATTGCTTTGTGAGGAGATAATCCACCATGCCCACAACATGCATTATCGTATCAGATATGTAATTGAAAGTAATATATATATACGTGTGTGTGTGTGTTTGTGTGATATATTAAAAGAGGGTATAATTTTTTTATAAATATCATATATATATATATATATAATTTATATTAATATACGTAGCTAACCATGAGAGATTTTGATGGAATACATGCAGCATTAGTTCGTGAAGTGGTAGTTCGTTATACACATGAGTGACTTTATCTTTTCCCATTTGAGTGAAGAGGATATGTATATAGTTTGTTAACTTTAGATAATAAAATATCAGTATGTGTTAGATCATTTTGTTATTATATAATTATAAATGTTGATTATTTTCATGATGTTAAAGAAGAAATAAAACTAAAATTCATTGTTATGAATTTTACCTCTTCTAAGACCATATATTTCGGATTGTACCTAAAGTATTACTAGAATGTATTTATGAAAAAGTATTCTAGGATGATGTTATGGAATTTGGAAAATAACTTGTACATTTTTTTCTTGAACCAAAAGGGTTGTAAGGTGTGAAGAATATATGAGAGGGGTGGCCTTTAATAAGTGGAGTGAGTAGCACACTCATAATTTTTGAAAGTAAAAAGGTGTACCCACATTTTTTAAATGACACTGGGGGTATGAAAATGGACAATTATAGAGTATTATATATTGTAATTTTGTAAATGGAAATAAAATATATTTTATAGAAGTTTTTAGGTCTTTTTAACCCTTATCTTTTTTACTTTAACCCTCACTAAACCCATTTTTACCTTAACCATGGTTATTGATTTTGACATTTTTCACTATTAATAATGGTAAGAAACTAATTTGAACTTATTATAAAATAAAAGTAATTCTAATTATAAATATGGAATATATTTTAACAAATTAAATTCAAATATGGGGAAAATTTTAATTTAAAACATAACCCACTGACATGTTGAAAATTTGGGTTTTGAAGAAGTGTAATTTTCAAGAAAATTACAATTTTATATTGACAATTAGACTAATAATAATAACAATTATAGGAATATAAATTACCATTTAGTTACATAAAATATAAAATTGTAATTTAAAACATTCCTCGTTAATGTTTTTTTTAATTAATTAACAAGTACAAAAATCATGAACTTTAAAAATGTTTTAAGAAAAATCCAGTTTTTAAACTCAAAGACAAACATATACTGAAATCCAATATAAAGTTTATTAAAAATAAATTATGCAGAAAAAATATAAATAAATCATATATTTTTTTTCTATAAATCATATTCAAAACATAATCATACTTTTAAATGATTAATATGTCAAAAATAAATTATATTTGTATAAAAATTAGTATTTCTCACTATTCAATGAAAAATCAATATTTTTCAAAAAATCCAAAAAATTCACTCAAAGTAAATGTTGGTGTTCCAATTTCAAAAATGAATTTAATTTTATAAGATAAATTTTCTAAGTGTTACAAAAATTAATTGTAATATTAATTCTTGAAAATAAAACAAACATTTTGGAAGCAAACATATTTTTTAAAAATTAAATTACTCTACTAAAAATTTAATTATTATTACCTATTATTTATCAATATTTTATATTTAGTTGAAGATATATATATATATAATCATATAATAGTTAATACTATTCATAACCTCTAATTTAATGGCTGGGTTATAATGGTTATATATTTCAACGTTAATTTATGCTCTATGTTGCTTTTCAAATATGCTGTCAAGAAAATTTTTATTTTATAAAATATTGGGGTTTCATAGTTTGAGTAAAAATTATTACTCATAAATATTATTCATGGAGATTATGATAAATAATATGGAACTTCATTTCCTAGGGAATTTGGAAACATATAAAAAATGTTACCTCAAATTCTATGTAAAGGGTAGTATAAAACAATATATAACATGGAATAAAAATGGAAGAAATAATATATCAGGAATAAATAACAAAATAGAACCCTATGATTAATAAATGTATTTCATGATAGTTATAATAACTAATCTGATGGATCTCATAATTATGGGAATTCATAATTACAGATGTTATAAATATATCTTAGGGGCCTTGGGGATATACATTATACATAAAGGGTACATACATTATAGTAACCTAACCATAAACATTACATAATTTTGTTTATTTAGATCAAAATTAATTTTTTTCATTAAAAAATATATTTTAGGTTTAAATTTTTAGATAATTATTTCATAACTCTTACATAATAATGTCATAAATTATAATGTTGAAATTTATACAAAGTTTCAATTATTTCTACAAAATAAAAATTTTAGAGTAAAATATGATTTAATTTCAAGAAACACTTTCATGAATTTCAAATTGAATAATTATTTTCAATTAAAAAACTTTAAAACATATGAAAAACTTTTTAAAATATTTCATGATCCCAAAAAACTCAGCAAGGGACATAAAAATAAGGAAACAAGGAAACTTGTTAGACCATGAATACTTATAAAAATATTCTTTTCAAAAAATCTTTTGGGTTAAAAATATTGATTTTATTGCCAAATAAATTAACTTCTCTAAACAAATATGTTTTAAAACATTTCATAATATTTTTTAAATGAAAAAATTAAACTCACAATGGGTTTCTTTTAGTCCTTAAAAACTCATAAAGACTTTTCTTTATCATTGTTATACTTTTCACCCTTAAAAGTTAACCTATACTATTTTTAAACATAAGATCATTATATTAATATGATAATTCATAATATTTCTATAAATCCCATAGAAATAATAGATAAAACTTCTTGGTAAATTGGGATATAAATTCCCATATCACTCTTACAAATGGAATAACCATACTTTCGACTTCCGTACCCAATGTAATGGAGGACTCTCATTGAACCACAAATAATTCGTTTATAATGGAACCCACCATCCTTGGTTAATAACATAAACATTAAACATTTTTATTATAATAAAACCACTAATACATGGTTTATAACAAAACCCCCCATCGTAATAAAAAATTCCCAATAACCATAACATTATCATAAAACCTGGAAGCTTAAATTTCATCATTACACACATAAAAATATTCTTTCCATCCCTAATAAAACATTTTTTGATATTGAAATATACATTAAATTTTAAAAATGTTAATTAAAAATAAAAACAACATAGATAAATATAGTTTTTTATTTAATGAAACAAGGAATATTATAAAGTAATACAAATACCAAATAATAGTTACAATGGTAGGAAAAGTCATTATTGCCATATACCTTAAAATATAACATTCTTTTTGTCTTTTGTAAATAATGTCAAAAAATTATGTAAAAAGTAATTTTGAAACCATTTTAAAGAAATTAAAATGAGGCATGATATATCATTTATAATTATATAATTTCTATATAAATACATCGATAAAATAATTTAAAAAATATGAACTTTTAAGAAAACGAGTTCGAAGATAAAATATAAAAGGGGATTTTTAAAATAAAGATATTTTCCTTAAGTTTGAAATGTCACATATGTTATTTATCTTGATGAATATTAATATTATGTTAATTATTTAATTTATTATGTACCCTATTCAAAATTATTATTCCTTTTTATTTTGTCTCTTATCATGCTATATATAATTATTTAATCAATCAAATTCACGTTGGGCATTTTGATGATATTCATTTTTTATGTCCAAAATGAATTTGATAGGTTCCCTATAGTAAAAGGTGTCATTATTTCATCATAAATAGACTAATAATCATGAAATAATTATCATTTTTCTATATAATTTATAATTTTGAAAATAATCATGAAAAATAGTTATGACAAATGAGCTACAATAAAATCATGGAGATGATAGGTTGTACACATGCATGTGTTACATTTCCATTTTTCAATGATCATTATGGAAGGAAGGTATGCACTATTATATCATTAATTGAATAAAAATTTATCATAAATACAATATTATTTATTTAAATACATTTATATATATCATCTATGTGGTGTGGGGATGAAAAATTAATCAGATCACTTTGTAGAGGTGGTACGCCACATGTATGCACAAACAATGTTATCATTTATTAGTGAATGGAAAGTTAAGAAAATATGTGTTTCATTATCTATCTTTAATGATAAATATTACATGAATATCATATATTTACATCAAATCCATCATTATAACAATCCATGATAGGCGGTGATGGAAAACAAATTTCATTGGTTCGTGAGGCGGTAGTCCGCCGTACACACAAACGACAGTTTCCTCACCCAATTCATCGAAGATGAGTTGGATGTTTGTAATAACAAAAAAATTATCACATATTAGTATATGGTAGATATTGATGTTATTATATCATTGTTGTTGAATAATATTTGGAGATGGTGTCTAAATAAAGAAAACAAAAATTCTTGATTAAGAATGATATGTCTTCTTAAAACAACCTCATAAGGTTTACACCAAAATATTTCTTAATTTGTGTTATTGATCATAAAAAGCCCTATATTCTGTTGTGAGGGATTTAAGGATGGTACTTTTTTAGGTATTATCTGAAAAAAATACTTTCCAAGGGTGATGAAATGATAAGAATGTGTGCCCTT
Source organism: Viscum album (assembly GCA_963277665.1). Classification (NCBI taxonomy): domain Eukaryota; kingdom Viridiplantae; phylum Streptophyta; class Magnoliopsida; order Santalales; family Viscaceae; genus Viscum; species Viscum album. Next base: position 287,068,575 of record OY728164.1, read on the forward strand.
TTTTAAGAGGGATGGGGCGAACTCTTGGAATATATTAAAATATTAAATTAATATAAATTTATTTTTATTCCAAATAGGATCAAAATTGATTTTATTCAATGATAAAATGAGTATGAGTCCAAATTATCACATCTAATAAAATTTTTACAAATTTGGATATATTTTTACCTTGATCATTTTATTTTAAACATTCATCAACCCATTTTAAAAATACAGTGATATCAATGTTTTTTACTATTAAGGGGATAGTATAGTTACTAAAAAAAGATAAAACCACCAATAAATGGACCATGTTTTATTTCACAAACCATACACCATACACTTGGCCAAATATAATATTTTTATTAATTATAAATTATTTAATGTTTTGTTATTTATTACCAAATAACATTGATGTTCATTTTGGAATTATTATTTTAATTTGACATTTTAAATTAAAATAATGTAATGGAATTAAAATTACATGAATACACCTCTATAAAACATTCCATTATAATCTAAAAAAATGTTAACCTAAAAACACAATCAAATAGTATTATTTTTATAGTTTTCAAAATCATTTTAAATATTTTTTACGACTTTTACATGCATTGTGTTAGTGTTTCATAAGAATTTAAGATAGTAATTTATTCATTAAAATTTAAAAATAAATTACCATGATGAAAGAAATAATTTATATTTCAACTGAATTTTTTGAATTTAGTATATCCCATGATTATCCCTATGTTAAAATTTTAAAGATAATATAATAAATACGATGAAATTTTGGAATTTTCATTATATAAATTAATATAAAGGGGATAAATAATTGAAAATGGAAAAAAAGGAAATATATTTGAATTTTTTAAGATTACTAATGAGATATATGTATATTATAAAATTAATGCTTGTTTTAGGGTTATTATTTACTACCAGCCATTTTATTGTTAACTTTAATTATTTGATTCACACTTTACTTTAGAAACAAATATTACTAACGTTACTATTCACATTGACAAAAAATAATAGGGGGATATTTAAAAAAATTATACATAATTATTCTAAATATGTAATCCATTTATTTTGTATTTTATAGATAGAAGTAGTATAATTAAATTTTAAATTAAACCAACAAAATGTGATGAAAAATGTCATTTAAAAATATTTCTTTTTAAGCATACAATGGTTTCATAATAAAATAAAATATAAAATTCATTTAAAACAATAATTTTATTATTTTAGAAAAAAGAGATAATGAAATATAAAAAAATATAATTTTAATTTTTAATTACATTAAAAGAAAATAATTTTTTCAATAAACATCAATATTTTTAAATATTCATTTAAAAATAAAAAATTTCATAAAATTACCCAAAATTCAACATAAGATAATATTAAAATTTAGATTTCAAAAATGAATTTAATTTTATCAAATAAATTTTATAATATTTCCAAAAATTATTTATATTATTTTCTAACAAAAAGAAATAAACACATTTTTGGAGAAAACATTTTTTTAAGAAAAAACTGACTATAAAATATTGAGTGCGTATTTCATAAGAAATAATAAATATATTTTCATTGATTATGACATTTATATGTATCTCATAATTGATTTAATTATATCCATACCTACCAATTGTACAACAATGTTATAATGATCATATTTAATAAATAATGTTTCATGGTTCGTTAAAGCATGTGTTGTGTATTTTGTTTGCTATCAAATATATCCTTTATTTTAAAATATAATAATAATATAGATAATCCCATTACCCTATCTTATTTGTCTCCAGATACATAATGGTTCACTTAGGTTCTATATAATTTTAGGACCCCCCGATCATACAAAATTCCCATACATTCAATCATATACAAAAAGAGAATATGAAATACATGGAATAATGTTAAAAAAATGAACAAAATAGAAATACAATGCATAAATACTAAATAAACCTTATCTTAAAATATTTTCCCATATAAAACAAAGGATTAAATACATACATATATCTTAATATATTTCCCCAGTTAATGGATTTATTAACATGTCTAGGTGATTTATCAATTACCAAACTCAGTTAACCTCTAAACCGAGAACTCTATCCAGGCGGAAATAACCCCGAGGGGAATCCCTGATCCCCCCCCCAAGAAAATAAAAGGCATATTGTGAATTACATAACAGATTGTTTTAATGGTTTTATAAAATAATTGATAATTTACATGGATCTTAAAACTATAAGTTGAGAATGAACATTCCATATTCAGATTGCATACACAACTAGAATAAACAGATAAAAAATTAAACAAAACTAAACTGAGAACAACCAAAATAAATATGAAAAAATTATTATTGAAACAGAAATATACAATGACCAAAATCCTGAATAATATCATTCTTTATACAACCTGAGAACATAAAAGGAATAGCAAAACCACATGACACAATCTCCACATTACCTGTTGGTCACCATCCATCCCAAAAACAACTCACTCCATGGGTGATCCAAAATAGAACCGAACATGAAAAGTAGATTTAGGTCTATTTTAATTGACTATAAGTAGTTGGTTATGATCATAAAAGAGCTTAGTATGAAATAAATAGGTATTCTATTCCTTTACTTTTCTTAAAAAACCATAGATACTACTTTTAAATACACATAGAAGATAAACTGTATTCATTTAAGAAATTATAATCATGAAATTTCCAAAAAATGGTCTTCCAGACCTAAAACAAGTTTTAAAGAAACACTAAAAAATATTCTCAATCCACCCCCTTTTAAAAAAAGACCTTATTATTCCACTTTTATAAAAACACTTGAACTTATACTAATGAAAATAAAAAATAAATAAATAAATAAATTACACCACTATGTAAATGAACCATGTAAAAATTGAAGGAATTATAATAAATAATTTAAATCAATACTATATAACATGAAAAATACCTATAATAAAATGAATTCAAAATGAAATAAAATAGAGGGAAACAATAAGGATATATATTCATGTGGAATTATAGAACATCCTAGTAGGAGACCCTAGATGTACTCAATTTAGAACCATTTTAAGACCTATATATGAAGATCCTAAGTGAGTAACCATTTTATAGCCTTTAAATTTCCTCAAAAATGGAAATCCCCTATGGCCTTGAACACTATATTAGATCTAGACCATCTAATTTGGACTAGGTGGTAACCATCCATCATCCCTCAATAAGATTCTTTGGATCCCAATGTATAATAATTATAGGGGGTGAGGTATATCAATATAGTCAAGAAAAAATTATATATGAAAATATCACAAGCCTATAAAACCTCCACACGCATACAAATATGAATATCCTCCAAATCCAATCCATTATAATCATATAAATGCTTAGGTCTTCCATTGAGAAGTTGCACATTTGTGAAAGAATTCCGAAAGTTCAAACCATGAATTATACTTGATAACTAGTGATACAATCTCAAAATAGGTTTGAAAAATACTTGTAACTAAATTCCATTTGAAAATTCCTTGAAATTTAAAATAGTGTTAATAGTCTTATAAAGAAATAATTATTTGAAAATTCATTTTAAGATACCCTTTGAAAACAAAAAACAATTTGGACCCCATGTTTAAGTGAAGGCCTCCTATAAAATCCCATATATTCCCTCTTATACACCTATATATGTATGTATATGCATATAAATATATGTTCATTTACATTGTCATATATACATCAACATTAATAGGACATAAAAAAGAAACCAATAAGGTGATACATTTCTAGAAACTTGTTAATGAAAAAGGATTCAATAAGGCAAACCTAACAAAACCCACAATAATTAGTAAACCAAACCATTGAATCCTTCAAAACATTAAACTAAGAATATGGAAGAATTGAGAATTCAAAACATTAATTAAACCAAAAAAACCATCTAACACCCATTTTATGCATTTAAAAAACACATATAATATGTTTATTTCTTTCAAAATGTATTAGGAAAATGATTTGATTTCACAATTTATGTGTAAAATCATTCTAAAACATCAAACAAACTTACATTAGATTTTTTTTTATAAAAAGAACTAGAATCCATGTTAGGAAATAAAAAAGTCAAAGATACCAGACCACTTACCTTAAACTAAGTGGGGGTGTGATAAAACATCAAATAAGGGAAGATGAATAATCAAGAAACAATCTACTCACCCTAAAATAACAAGAATAAAAAGACAAAGTAAACCCAAAACCTCTATGTGTTGTTTAAAGAAATAATGTTGGGACCAGTGTTGAATTTGTTTATATAAAACTTCAATATATGTTTGGTAAACTGATGATGACAAGTGGCCATGCCAAAAAAATTGTTATAGATTCATAGCATTAGATTTCACGCTTGAGAAATTCTATATGTTTTCAAATATGATGATTGTTTCAATTTATCTTTAATGATTAAATACATGTTCCAATGAGTGTTTCACATTGGTTAAATGAAGTGAAGTCTATGTAACATGTAATTGCAGGAAGAAGATTTGATGATTTTAGGAGATGTTTCCATGAAATGAAAAAAACATTAAATTCATGAGGATATTGAATTTATGGACTCCATGAAAAAAATAGAAGTTCAAATATATGATTCCTCAAGAATAAGTGAGGAATAAAAATAGAATACGATAATTAAATTTGGCTAGGAATTTTTTTATTAAGGATGGAATTAAATTTTATACTTATATTTATTCTATGTTATTTATTTAAATGACAACTTTTATTAAAAAAAAGTTGACATACTCATAGGCCTAAACTAGCCAGCTAGACCTTAACCATATGTGGGACTCAAAGGGCCGACCACGACCAATGTATCATGGGTGAGAATAGAAGCATGTCTGCATAGGCCCGTGTATAAGTCCCACAGAGCTCATAGAGTAAAGGAAGTGCTGCTATGTGGGGTGACACAATGATAATGGGTTCGATATTTATGACCTATGATAGAGAACCTTGATTGAAATACCAATGCAGAGGTTCTTTGGGAAACAAATGTGGGATAGAGGTGTGTGTTTTATTATTCCTACATCAGTAAAATGAGGATTATTAAATGGTCCATCTGATCACATTCATCTGAGCCATTTGATCACTCGGGGATGTTTTCTCCTTCCTTCAGCCACCCAATGATTTCTAGTTCCCTGGAACAACTGTCCAAATATTAGTTGATTGAAATAATGCCACTATAGATGTTATCTAACTTAAATGAAGAGACTAAAAGAATGATAATAAAAATTCATGTAATATACACCCTTCATGAATGTGGATAATTCAAATAACATATCTTAGATGGATAAAAACCTTATCTGCAGACTAAATTCGAGAAGGGGGAGTTCAATATTTCATAGTGAGGATCACGAAATCACCTCTTTATGTATTTGGGGATATCACCATAAATAAACATCATTAACATGTGAAGTAAATATTCAATGAAATTCAGTGTACCCTGAATAAAGTGGGTGATTAAAGAATAGATGATATACAACATTATTTATGGTTCATTGAAGGAGTCATTAACATGGATTTAAATGTGGATATTGGTGGTGCAATGAACTATTATCCTTTCCTATAAAAGGAGGAGTTCATAGCTAATGAGAAGCAGCCACAAATATTAAAGAGCTCTCATTTTCAAAGAAAAATAGGACCCATGAATCTCATATGTTTGCAACGGGAAGAGGGGACCCATAATTAATTTTTCTTTCATGAAGGAGGAGGTAATAGGAAAACTTCATGTGTATTGAACATTCATAGTTCTTCATGAAGAATCAAATTCCATGAAACATCTTGGGATATCACCTGATGAATCTAAATAGTTTTTTATAAAAAGGATGAGCTATTCACAAGACAGTGTATACATGCATTGTGTCTGACGAAGAATAGCTTGTGCACATCAAAAGCTTATACCCATTTGTGTTTTCATGCAATAAAGAATAAGAACAGTGCAGAAATCCCATGCACATTATTATTTTAGTTTAGTTGCATGAATCAAGATCTTACACACAAAAGGGTTAGAACATAATAATCAAAGGATATGTACATTCATAAATTCATGCTCATGAAAATGTAAAGGAAGATTGAGATAGATCATGTGTGTGCAAAGTGGATAGTGTGGGGTTGTGGTTTCATGTGAAAACACTTACATGCATTCATATCTACTCACATGCACACATGAAAGAATTTAATGTAAATCATAACATATTTAAATAATGAACATAAAATATAAAGAAAAAAAATCTATATATATGATTTTCTTGAGATAACAAAACCTTGATTTTTGGATACCCTAAAACTCAGGTGTAAAGTAGATTTGAATTGAGCTTGGGAAAGTATTAATCTTCAATATGATATTGAAGAACATAGTTTTCAAAAATTTTATACATCCAAGGGATGCTGGGACTTCATATAGAAGAAATAATCAGCCCAAGAATATTTTCACAGAGCAAAATAGTCAACCACATGTGATCAAAATTATTGATCAAGACCAACAGACCAAAATAGTTGTTTTGGAAGGTACTTGAATAGGTACACGATAAAGTCTGATCCCACAAGATTTGTGAGGAATACAAAATAAACATCCTATAGTGCATCAAGAAATTGAACAATGTTGAATTCCTCTGGTTGGTGATTGGAGTAGGTGAAGTCTTCTCGTAGGAGCCAAGGGAAAACAGAGTCTCTTTGTTAGAGCCAGAGCGAGAAGTATTTTGGTTGGAGCTAAAAGAAAACGGAATCTCTCAATTGGATCTGAATAAAAATTCTTTTAGTTGGAGTTGAAATCCATTGTAATCACTTGTATGATTGTGAAGTATAATGGAGTATCCATGTTGGGGTGTAATAACCAACATAGAAAGGAGTAGTTCTTTATGTCAAACCTTGTAAATGTTATGTGGTGATCTTTATGTTGTTAAAAATGAACAAAAGTTGAGTTTGAGAGATAATATTTAGTGGATCAAGATCCTCAACAAGTTCAAGAGGTTTAATTAAATGGAAAATGAATTCATAAAAATAGTCCACTGATCCACCCCTCCCCTCTTTGTAGCCAATCCAGGATGGGGCACTATGTATGGTATTAGATCATAAGTCACCTCTACAAATCCAAGTGAGTATTTATGAAGTGGAGATTTCAAGAAAAAAAATAAGTTCTATGTGAGAGATGTAATAAAGACGGACCCAATTCAAGAGGATATTTTCAACATTACCAGCACAACAAGAAACATTGAAGAGAATGAATATTGCATCAAATGATTCATATTATTTGATGGCTAAATAAATAACTATCCCAAACAATGAAGTGGTATGAGTGATAAGAACCATGTTACCAAAGGGTAAATTAGATTCAAAAATTATATATGGAATCATGAAAATTTTAGAAAGTACATCAACTTAGTTGATAATAACATCTCAACATTTCTATTTACATTTAGGAAATAGTAATTTCTCTCCTAATTTCCTATTATATTATGTTTTTTTAACTAACAATGTAGGTAATTGAAGGATATTTTTGAGGTTGTCACTTCTAGAAAATATGATGAGATCATAGTTCATGGATTATACTAAATTTCATCAAATAGATGAAAATTGGGCATCCCTTAAGGGGAGAAACCTTGAATATTCATATGAAAAACTTGGGGCTGATTCAAAATTAAAGGTCCAGGTGTGCCAATTAAACTTTCATCCTTTATTCTTAATTGTATTATTTTATTAATTAAGGGGGAGTTTTTTTATGAAAAAATAAGACAAAGGGGTAGTTTTTTCTTTTTTAGCAGAAACTTCAGATGTGTTTGTTGAATCATGTGTAGGAATTACAAATTATTGATTAATATAATTATTTATTGTCCCATGGATGATAATTGAGACATTATATATATGATTTCACATGTGTGGTTGTTTATGGATATTATTGAAAACCTTGGTCAAATCTCTCTTATTTTAAACACTATGTTAGCCCAAGTAGATATAGAGTTGATCAACTAAAGGATATTTTCTATGAAAACCATGTGATATTATCCATATATTAGAGGTATTCAATAAATAATATTCAATGGGAGGAGAAAATATTTTGGAGAAAATACCAACTTTTATTTTCATTTTATTTCCAATAAAGGGGACAAAAATTTGATCTCACATATTGACTCCTACAAAGTGTGCTAAAGAGGTACTGAAAACAACATAAAAAGGGGTATGTTGGTGGGCACAATGTATCATTTTTTCAATAACATTTCAATATGTGTTTGGTAAGACAATTATGAGAAGTAGTGATTTCTGAAGAATTGTGATGGATTCATAACATTGGATGTAAAGGTTGATAAATTATCTTTTTTATAAATCTAATGATTGTTTGAACTGATTATTAACGCTTAAATATAAGTTCCAAGGATTTTTTAACATTTTTTATATCATGTGAATTCCATGAAAAAGTAATTTCAAAACGAAGAAATAAATATTTGCGAATAAGTTACTATGCAAAGAGAAAAATGAAATAGAGGAGGATGCTGAATTGATGGAGGCCATGCTATAATAGAAGTTTATATATATGTTTTATAAATAATAAGTGAGGAATAGAAATAGAATAATATAATTTAAGTTGTCTTGGAATAATTTATTATGGATGGAACTAAATTTTTTACTTATATTTATTATAAGTTTCTCATATTAATGGTGGATTTTATTGAAGAAAGTGGATAACTTGCATGGCATCCCTATCTAGCTCATCCTCATCTATATGTAGGACACGAAGGGTCAATTATGACAGAGGGAAGTATCACATGCCAAGATAGTAGATGGCACGAGTGGGAATAGGTGTGCACCCTGTTCCTATCTGGGTGGGAAAAATGAGGTGTGACCCACCTGTGATGACAAATTATTGAGTCAAACCCTCACTACTTAGGTCGTCACGCTACAAAAAGATCTTCTGTATCAGCTGGAAATGGATCCTTCCTAGATAGGGCTCTCTTCAAATTATCCCTTCATGGGGAGGGGGGTTTCCTAGTGTGGAGAGTTGGAAAAGGCCACACCTAGGAAATTCCATTCAAAAGAGAATCTACTATGGGCAATCAAAGTGGCATGGAGTTACACATGTTAATATTCTAGCATCATTAAAATTATTGACATTATGAAGTCCATCCGATCAAGTTCATCAAATCTGTTTGATCACTCAAGGATATCCTGTTCACCGGAACAGTTAACTGAACATCCAATGATCGAACTAGTTCCACCAAGGACGTTCTTTGATCAAAATTAAGGTATGATGATAATGAGAATATATATTCATATAATATAAACATTTCATTCATGTAGATAGTTTAAAGAACATATCTTAACTGGAAGCAAATGTGAGTTGCAAATAACATTTGGGGAGGAGGAGTTTGAGCTTCCTCAGTGAGGGTCAGGTGATCCTCATTGCACGAACATGAATATACCACCAAAAAGGAACATTTCGAACTCACAATGTAAATATTCCATGAAATTCAGCAAACCCGAAATGATCCATTTTTTTGAATAATATCTAATAAATGACATTATTTTTGGATCGTTGAAGGATTCCTCAACGCAGCTTTATATTAATATCTTGGAAGTATAAGGCACTGTGATCCTTGCCTATAAAAAGAGGAGTCTTTATCTGATCAAATAATTCAACAAATATTTAATAGATATCATTTATGAAGAAACCAAACATCCTTGATCCTCTATGGTTCATCAATTTTAGAGGGTATGTGCAAAGAATTATACTTTTGAAGAGGATGAATCAAAGAGAATATGACATGTGCATAGCACACTCATTATGCTTTGTGAATAACCCATTTTTGTGAACCATCTTGGGATATAAAGTTTCTAATCTCCTTAGTTTCTATGAATGTTCTTGATATATCAACAATATAGTGTGTACATACAATGTGTATTGTAAAGAAGTGCTTGGACACTTCAATAGACTATACCCATTCAAGTTTGTGTGAAAGAAGGAATAACAACAGTGCAAGTATCATGTTCCCTTGATTTGTTTGAGTTGGGTTGTATGAATCAAGATCTTACACCTATAAGAGTTAGTGTCAAGAATCATAGAAGCAGTGCTTGCATAAATTTATTCTCAAGCACACATCAAGGAAGACTGAGATAGATTGTGTACATTTTTAAAGTGGATGGTTTGTATTTGGGGTTTCATGTGAAAACACTTACATGAATTTATGAATGCTCACATGCACACATAAAATCATTTGATTTAAACCATAATATGAATAAGTTAATCACATAAAATATAATGAACACTATTCAATATATGTGTTATGATTCTGTTACCCAAACTATGATTTTAGGATACCATACAATTCATGAATGAAGTGGGTTTGAATTGAACTTTTGAAATTATTATAATTACTTAAGATATAGAATATTATTGTGTGCACAAATTTCACACATACAAGTGATGGTAGGAATTTAGGAATAATTAAGAATCATCTTGATAATAATTTCACTAAGGCAACTGGTCAAATATAGGTGAGAAAATATGTTGAAAAATATCAACAGACCCAACTAGTGTCTATTGATGGTACTTTAATAGGTACACGAGAATGTCATACCCAACAATATTGAGGATGAATATCAAAGAATATTCCTATAGTGGATCATGATTTTAAATATAGGCGAATCCTTTTGGTAGTTGTTTGGAGTAGGTGAAGTCTTCTGTTAGGATCCACAAGAAAACGAAGTCTCTCAGTTTGAACTGAAGCAAGGAGTATTTTTGTTGGATCCAAAAATAAAATGGTGTATCTCAGTTGTAGCTGGATAATAAGTCTTTCAATTTGAGTTGAAATCCCTTATAATTAGTTTCCTAAGAGTGAAGCATAATGAAGAATCCATGTTGGGAGGAGTAACCAACATGGTAAGGAGTAGGTCTTTATGCCAAACCTTGTACATACATTATGCTCCTATTTCTGATTCTATTATTATACATGAGGTTATTTTGATAGATAATATTGATTGGATTTAGAACCATAACAAGTTCAAGAGGTTGAATAAAAAAGAAAAATAAATTCATTAAAAGAACCCACTCAATCCCCCCTCTCAAAGTTTAATCCATCATGGAAACTATAGATACCAAGGTAAGAGAGGATGATAAAATAAGAAAACATTGAATTGGAATGGGGGAGGAGATGTAACATGGGAAGAAACACTTGGAAATATATAAAAAATCCCCAAATATCAAGGGAGAGGTAGTGGGTGTGCCCAGGGCCTCCGCTTCATGATCTATAGCTGAATAGGGAGAGGGGTAGGTAATTTGGGGTTTTAAAATCATAAGGGAATCATTATTGAAATAACTTTTAATGAAATTGTGTGTGTCACATGGTTTACCAAACTCTATTCCCACTGTTCACCACTCCAATGTCAAAACCATGAGATGGAGATCCATAGTGAATCTCCCCACCATTTATGAATTTACCTTTATGGTTGATCAAAACAAAAAAGTAGTCACAACTCACAATCCTAACCACAGATACACAAGCAACAAAACCAAATTAAGGAATAATCATAATTACTTAAAGATTCCCACTCACCCTGTAATTGATCACAGAATAATGGGACTTCCAAGATTACTAGCCAAATATTTTAAATAGATAAATGAAGGTGAAAAATGAATGATGAAAATGAAAAATGGAAAAAGATATGCCATAAAAGGGTTCCATACCACTATCCAAATTTCAAGGTTGAAAATAATTACTTCCTATTGTGGTGTTTCTACTTAAATTTCAAGATATTTACCAATTTACTAAAATGGTGATATGTATTCGATATATTAGGGAAAGAGGGATTTTAATTCCCAAACCAATTTCACTGGAAGCATACAAGTGAAATCATTTTCTTTAAGGGAGAAAAAACTAAAGAAAAATTTTCTTCCTTAATTGGTTCCTCAAGATTTTTATCACTTTCTAATATGGGACCTTCACTAGAAACAATGGAGGTAGGGATACCACCCATCATGGGTTGTGATCTGAAATCCAATACACCTAGAAAACATTCTGGCATTAAGTATGTAAATCAGGTCAGTCGAGATTAAAGAACTCAAGTATTGAGATCCGAATTAATACCCATCACAAAGAGAGAAACTTATAAGGAATCACTAGACATGATCATGGAAGAAAAAAATAAAAAATCAATAAAATGATCTATATTCAACTTTACCATTCATTGGCCTTTCTAGAGACTCGTAATCTCCCCTAATTTTCCCAAATTAAATTCTTCGGGGATATATAACTAAGAAAATGAGTTCTTAAATAAACACACATCATCCCCCCTTAAAACTGAGCTGGAATATACACCATCCACTAATGGGAACTTGGTTCCTCGATCAAACCCAAGATATCTCCCACCCTCACAGAATCAGGAGTCCCTTTATATTTAAGTAAGTCTTCAATTTTCTCAACCCACTAAATGTCCTCCATATATCCTTGAAAAACTTGATAGAAAGATGAAAAATGATAAGATTATATCACCACCACTCTAATCAAAATCATGGTATAATTGAATACTAGAATAAAGAAATTATAACTACGGGAGGAAAACCTATTATAAGACATTAATAATTTTCTAGGAGGAATATTATGAATAAAAAAGTAACAAATTTTCTATTCGATAACACCTCAAATATAAATCATACCTATCCAAAACAAAATCTCAACTCAACATAATAACTTGATAGAATCAATCAAATTTACTTCATATAATTTGAAAATTCTCTTTTTAATAAATTTTAAATATTCAATATTCAATTTCATAATTTTAAAAATATACTTGAAATTCATTTTAAAATATACACTTAATTCTAAAACATAATTTCCTATAACAAATCACTTTTGAAAACACAAATTTTCTTTTTTTAATATGTACTAGTCCATGACCTCGAACACTTCTCATTTCATTTCGAGGAGAACACCCCTTAAATTTTAGAGATGAATTTATGTTTTGAAAAACATTTTTAAATTAAAAAAAACCTTATTGAAATCCACACCATTAGTACTAATATACCAATTAAATATCCTATAAACTATATCAAATAGAATACATCAACAATTTCAATGAAATTGGATAAGAAATATCTCAAAGGAAAATTTCATGGGAAACAAGTTGATGTGCATGATTTTTTTAACATAGTTTGGAACAATATGAAGCAACCATGTAGAATTCCACAGGAAGGCAACAAAAACATTTTCATGTTCTCTACATCTTTTTCTAGGCCATGTAGGGTAGTCATGTAGCCTATATTCACCCTTCCAATTCACCTACCAACCACATAAGATATAAAATTAACCCATGAAACTTCTATATAATCTTAAATAACATTAACATAAAACAAAATGCACCAAGATTAAATAAATAAACTTTGGAATTGAACACTTACCACCTAAAAAATCATGAACACTTGAGGATCAAGATGGGTAATAGCTCATCATTATCTTCCATCTCCAACCTCTCAAGTTTTGATGATCTTAATCTCCAGTCTACCATACACCCAAAATGACACAGGGTTCTCTTGGAACCTAGGTCTCCAAAAAAACTATGATTTGATACCATTTTCCAAAAAATAATCATAATAAAAACTAGAACTGGGCACCATATCCAACCCATTACATACCTAGGTGGTGTAACCAATCCCCCTGGGTAGCTGAAAAGCATCACAGGAATCTCCTAAGTGGTCATGGGAAAGATTTATCACCATAAATGACAATGAACATAGATAATCCACCCAAAAGTCTAACATAACCATTTAGTATGTCAAGGTTCATGTCTAAAATGTATAAATAGTTATAAAATATTAATAAAACAAAATAAATCACAATAAAAATAAATAAGAAACAAACATATAATATAACTACATTAGAAATGTACAAAAACTCGATTACTAAAGGCTATCATATCTAATAAAACCATAGAATACAAATATAAAACAAAAAATACTCGATATAACCTCTAGGTGACCTCTTGTTCACCATCCATATATAAAACCATACAGTCCATTAGCAATAAGAAACTAAAAATAACCTTAAAAATAGAATCAGATCCATCGAAGATTAGTGGAACAAGTAGAGTGTGAGAATAACATATCTCAGTACGGAATCACTAGTTATTCTATGTATTTCCTTTTATAAAATAGATCATAAATGATATTATAAAATATAAAAATATGGGACATTTTATTATTTAAAGAAATTTTAATCATGATCTTTCCTTGAAAAGGATCTTAAAAACCCAAAAACTTCTCTTGAAGAAACATTGAGAAACCTATCTTAAACCACCCCCTTAAAAAACTTCAAAGTTATCTTTAAAATAAACACATGAAATCATAACAAAGAAAATAAAAAATAAATAAACATTGAACACCACTACAAATGAACCAAGTCAATATGTAGGATCATAAAAGATTAGAAGAATCGATAATGCATACCATAAAAGAATATCAATACTAAACTAAAACAAAAATGAAACTAAATACTATTAAATATTACTAATATATAGTTATGGTAACTTCCTAAACATAATATGAGGATACCCTATATTTATGCCAGTTGGAACTATCTACAATAGTATCATTGAATCTCAAAGTAAATAACCATCCGGCTTCCCTCAATTAGCCTCATTGGTGGAACTACCTTATGGACTCTAACACCATAGATGATATAGTCCATGTAATCTAGAATAGGTAGTAACCATCAATTATAACCTTATATTGTGCCTAGTATTCCCCTAATTAATGTAATAATAGATATGGTAAAAAAATTTAGTCAAGCATAACGAACATATCACAATATCAAAACTCCATACCACATCAATACACCAAAAAATGAAAAGCCAATCCAAATTCAATCCATCCTAATCATATAATAATATGGGGTATTCTATTGGGGTTCATATATTTTGTGAAAATGTTATGAAAGTTCCAAACATCCCATATATTTGATAACTAGTTATACCTTTTCAGAATCCCTTTGAATAGCATTTTTATTTCAATGGAATATGAAAACTTTTTTAAAATTCTAAATGGGTCTCAGAGTATTATTGAAAATGTATTATTTGAAAATAATTTTTAAAATCCACTTAAAACCCCAAAAGGAAATTTAAAACCCTAATCATCATCATCATATTTTATTTAATGAGAAATAGGAAAAACAAGAAAAAATAAGTAACATAACCCAAATTATGGGTGCTAGAAGTGATGAAACCTGAGGTCATCCCCCGTAAAAATGTCCACTCATAGGGGGGCAAGGATTACATGGGGAGAAGAAAGTGATACCCAAAACATTATTTTTTTAAGAAGTGAGTTTGTCCAAAACCTTGTTACCATCCTTTTAAGTATGAAGAACCTTTATATGGGAGTTGATCATACTCCAGCAACTTCTTGTAATATATGTGACGGACTAAGGGGTTTATTATTCCTTACAAGGAATCATAGAGAATTAGGGAGTCTGTTTCCATTTCCTCTAGAATGAAATGACTTTTGATGAAAAGGCGGAGGCTGGTAAGCAAGGCCATTATTTCATACTAGAAGGATTGTTTGTAGCTGAAGAACGTGTTAAAAGAAAAGATGATCGGGTCTATGAAGTCTCACACCATTCCACCATAACGCATGACCCCTGAAATGCATGATACATTGGTGTTAAGCTTGAGACGATAGCCAATGGCCCCGAGGGGATCAGGGATGGAGAGACTTGGTGAGGCTTCTATTTGCAATAATCTGAGAGTGGTCCATCCTTACAGTTCTTCGAAATTATAATCATATGATGTAGGAGGTTTTTGGTTTAAGTAATCATAGAATCTTCTTTACTAGAAACCCCATAGATATAAACTGCATTCCACACCTTCCAGATTCACCATAAACCCACTAATAAAACCAAGGTTCTTTCCTTCTTTTAGGGACCAACAACACCCATTCCATGGAACCAACTATCTCGAAAGGGGAAGTATCATCATTCTAGGGTTGAGAATCCCATGAAGTCACTGAAATGGATCTATAATGAATGTTTGAATTCAATTTCAAAGAAGAGGCGATCCATTGTCCTCATCCTTCCTTCCCTACAATATAAACACTTGGAGGCCAAAATAATGCCAAAACATCGTATGTTATCATCGGTGGGAACCTATTTGTTTTGGATTCTCCAAACCAAAAATTTTATCTTAGGGGGTTTCTCTCTCCTCTATAGAACCTCCCCCCACTCATCAGAGTTGCTGAGGTGGATTAATAGCCTGTAATAATATATAGTCAAAAAGGAACCTTTTTATGACTCTGTAAAAATGCAATTTCAAGCTCCACAATGAGGTTGATCAGGTCAAAGGTCTCACACTTGTTCTAATTAATAATAGAATTAGTGAAGCTCATAAATCTTCATGCATCCTTTAATGTGAGATCAGGAGTAGGACACCTAGGAAATCCAAATGTGGATTCAGACAAGTTATGGAACCAGAACGAGAAGTCCCCACTCCTCACAATTCAATCAGAGTGATCTTGAAGGACCTGGATGTGGGGAATCACATTAGGCTAGATTGTTGAGTTGTTTCCTCCTGAAAATATTATCTCCACCATGCATTTATCTCCCATAAATTTTTCCCAATGTGTCTAGTCCTCTATGAGATCCCATTCTAATTTTTAAAGCTTACAATGAAGTGTACCCTTAATATTTCTCATGTTAATCCCTCCCTCTCTTGTTGGACTATCCAACCGCTCCCATGATGCCCAATGGTTTTTTCCCTCAAAGTGGTCATACCAAATTAATGAGGTAATAATTCAATCAATGTTGTCTAGAACATTCATTATAACTCTGATGGTGGAGAGGGAGTGAGTCATAATTGAAGAGACGACACTGTAGACTAATGATATTCTTCCTCTGAAGGATAAAGTGTAGTTTTTCCAATTCACATCCTAGATGTGATATTATTGGTTATATGACCAAAATGATGAATGTGTAGTCTTCGTGGTGAGATATGGGAACCCATATATGGCATGGGGAGGCTATTGTGTTGCATGTTTAGGCTGTTTTAAGAGAGATGACAGTCCTGTTCGAGCATCTGTTAGAGATGTAAAAGTTTATCTTTTAGAGATTGATAATTTATTCACTCAACTTATAGTAGTCCTTAGGGGTCTTTGTAAAACCTCCTATTGATCCATTTATAGAATTCAAAAAAAACTAAGTCATCAACAAACATGAGGAAGGAAATTATGAATGGGTGAATTAGGTAGTGATAATGAATGATATTTCCACTGTTGATACTCCTGTTGATGAGACAGTTGTGGAAATATTGTGTAAGGATGATTATTTTTGGAAATAATGGGTCTCCCTACGAGATATCATGAAAAATCATTGAAGGGTCCATGGTATTTTCCATTGATAGAGATAAGGAGCCTTCTTAAGAAAACACATTGTAAAATGAGATCAAATGATCAAGAAGAGAATCTCATCCTTGAAAGAACCTCAAGAATAAAACCCCATTCAACTCTTTCAAAAGCCCTGTACTTTTCAAGATATAGGTCCATTTTTGATTCACAAGTCTAGTAATTTATGTCAGTGACAATTTCCTAGTCCACAATAATCGCTCCAAGTATTGACCTTCCATTTACAAACCCAGGCTACTCAGTTGAGATCCACTGAGGGAGATGTAGTGAGAGACGCGTGTTGATAACACTTTCCAACACATTTTAAGGAAAATTACACAAACTCACCAGTCTGTATTGGAGGATGGATGAGGGATCTTTTATTTTGTGGATGATAACCAAGGTTATGGAATAAGAAATTGGAGGGAGACTCCCACCTCGAAATAAGTGTTGCACAACCCTTACTGGCTCAGTCCCGAATAGGATCCAAGAACCTTTATAAAATGATTCTAAAAATTCATCTAGCCAAGGAATACTCTCCTTTTCAATCCATTTCAGTACTTCGAAGACCTCATCCTCATCCATTTTTTCTGCATATCTCATGTTATCATCACTGGATACATATTATGTTATAACATCAAGAATTTCTTCAGATTCCTTTGTATACCCTTGTCTCATGCATGGATTTGATCCTGTAAGAATCTCCTTGAAGTTTGAAATATTCATTGTTGTAAAAACTTCATGATTATCCAATTGTAAACCATACTTCATAATTATTTTGGTTCTTGTAATGTACCTTCTCACCTTAATTCAGGCATGGAAATAAGTTGTGTTATGATCACCATTATGGAGAAATTTAATGCGAGCTTATTCTCATGAAATGGATCATGCCTAAGGATCATGATTTCTAGGATTTAATTACTGTTGGAGATCTCACTAAATGAAGATTCACTCTAGTGTTCTTCTATACTAGATTCAAGATGCTTGATATCGTCATTCACTACATCCACGTCTTGGTAGCATAGAGGTTGTTTGTTTGTCCAAGACTTGAGATCATATTTAAGGCATATTAGTTAATTATGAATATGTATCCATGAGATCCCATGAATAAACCCCAACTTGGTGATATCACAGATAGGTGATCTATAAATGAGAAAATGAGAACCTTTCACCTTTTTCATTCCTTCATGTGAGTGAAACAATAAGGGGAGTGTGATATGAGATTATTCTAACAAGATGAGTTACCATTTAACTAGGATTGGTTAAAATTGAATGGTTGTTGTCCAGAAACCAATCTAGGAGGCACTGGGTGTGGAGGCTCCCATTCCTATTATTACATCAAGTATAGAAATCTCCAGAAAATCCCAGATCCATCAGACCACTACAAGCCATGAATTAGATGAATGCCTCTATCTCCTTTCTAGGAATGGGAACTCATCCATGCCTTTCTTATAAATCATTAATGATGTTTAAATCCCCTACAATAATCCATGAAAATTATCCAGGATCAAAAAATCCATGTTTATTCTATAAAGATTCCCTGGTATGATCCATAGATATTCTGTAGAAAAAATTTAAAGGAATAAAACCACTTACCATAAAAGGAGTGTGAATGTCATGAACCTGAGAATATGAGGAGAGGACGACCTGAGAAACAATTATCATGCCTTTAAACCAAAATAATCTTAAGACAATATCAACCCAAAAACTCTATGTTTTAGTTAAAGGTTGACCAATTCATGAAAGGAATAAAAATCTATAAATAAAGGAAGATGAAAGGTGGAAGAGTCCTAACCTTACAAAAACCTTTCAAAATCAGAATAAGAAGACCCAAAAACAAGGGTAAAGTATGTAAGGTGTGCCTAGGGAGTCCCCTTCACGAACCATGAATGAATATATATAGAGTTTTAGAAGTTGATGTTTTAAAATTTAATGTGAACAATTAGAAAATCAATTTTTATTAAAACTAGATAAGACACACTGTTTTCTTTCATCATTTACCAAACTTGCACCGAATGTGATCCCCTCACTAGATATAAAAATAAACCAAAATTTGTGTGGCTCATGATTTGGGAAACCATGTCAAATTACTATACTAAAATTTCTAGTCATTTGGACAATTTATCGCATGATTATTACTGATATGTCTCCAACCGTACATCTATTATGTAAATCTAAAATTTTAAAATTTGCAGACCCTTCTAACCCAAAAATAGAGAAAAATATTAAATAAAATAAAATAAAATAAAAATAAAGAAATAGAGGGTTGTTTTTGGAATTAATTCACATCGATATTATTGGAAATAATTAGGTATTCATAATGTTAAAATGATTATCCTTATGATGTAATTAATCGAGAATTTCTGGGGTTAGGTACTTATAAAGGTTAAGATTATCAATATTCTTAGACAGTTGAATCATGTATTTTCAATTTTAGGTAACAAAATAAATGTTTGATAAATCCCCATATAAAATAAGAGTATGTAATCACACATATTTTTTATGATTTAGGGATATAAAATTTCTTTAAGGAGAAACCCATAGGTCGATATTCATTGGTGGAAAAGGTGAACGTGTGAAAAAATAGAGTTAAATTTACTTGGGACCTGGTTGATGATTCACCAACTATATATTTAAAATTATCTATTATATATTATTACCCTATTGAAAATAATGAAATATAAATCCAGAAATTTAAAGACGCTGACCTCAATATCCCAAAGTTAGTGCCTTACTTTATTACATTGATATGATTGTAAATAATCAAATCCAAAAAGACCGAATGGTTTTGTATTTTTGGAAATTTTATTAAATTAATGAACTTTACATTAAAATTTTAATGGAAAAAACAATATATAAACTCCATTGATAACACCAAGGAACTCTTATATTAACCCTACATGTCATTCATAAAATACCTCTCAGAATCCTGGGAAGAAGAAACATATGAAAGGGGTGAGCTTAGTATCTTAGTAAGGGTAAGAAATATAGTGGAATCTACAACTTAAACACTAAGTAATGAAGAATAAATAATAATTCATGCCATTAAAACATAATCTTAAGAATTTTGTTGCAAGAATAAAAGATAAAGAAATAACTCCATATAAATAATCACATAAAACTTCACCATGGATATTATACTAGTCAAATAATCCCATGATTCATCAATTAGTAATATCATAATGAGGGGATTCATATGAATTTTATCATAAACCTATCATCTAGGCCTCGTCTAAGACTTCTAAAAAAATGTTTAAGGCCTCGGCCAAAATCCATTTCGGTTGTCTCGATTGACCTACTGATGAGTTGAGGGGCTATAGCGGGCCATGTCCATCACAAACTTAGTTAATAGAATTCCTAATGTGTAGAATAAATTTATATTTTAAATAAAAGTTCCCCATTCCACTTTTATGCATCATATATGTAATTACTCTAATAAAATCAGTGAGAAAATCTTGATGGAAATAATCATTAAACACTCCAATGTGTTCCATACAACCTTGAAACATTTAAATAATAATCTCTTTAAACATTAAATGAAAGTTAGAATATCATTAAAATAGTATAATTAACTTTATAATATATAAAATGGAATTATATACATCAAAAATAATGAAATAATGGTTAATAAGGCATATATCTCAGATAAGTAAAAGGGCAACGTGAAAAAGCCTTTTTTTCTTTGGAAAGAAGAGTTCTATTGGAAAAAGATTTTAATTTTTTCTGAAATCAAATTTTAAAAATGCGTATCCCAAAAAAGAAAATTTAAGGACACTGAAATTATATTTTAGGCAAAAATGATTTCCAACTAGAGTGAAATAATATAAAAATTGTATTTAATGGGCTTTAGAAATAAAACATTTTAGTGGGGTTTAAGGAAAATATTAAAGAGATTTTAAAGAAGAAAGGATTGTTTGTTTTCATAAAAACATAAATGAACCAAGATATTTTTTCATGATAAAATGTGTGATTTTAAAAAAATAAAAGTTCATTAAAATATATTTTGGAGTGTACTTGGAAACAGGTAAGAAATCGGGATGTTCTATTGAATCAATCTTGTTTATCGAGAAGAATTGAGAAGGCATCCTTTTTAAAACATTTATATACCTATAAAAGAAGGTTGATATGACCTGGATATATTATTTTGTAATGTATACATAAAATTTAAAAAAAATAGGCAAAAATAAATAAGCATTTCATTTAAATATAGATGGAGAAAGAGTAACCTTAAGGAAAAATGGGGTCTCAGGTAGAATCCATTACAACTTTGTAATCAATCAAATCATACGACCAAAAATTAATATTCCTCAAATGATACATTAAATACCATGATAATAAATGTATTAATGAATTTATGCATCAGTGGGAATTATAAATACACCAAAAAAATAATTAGTGTCGAGTAAGGCATATCTCACCGAAATGAATGTGAGTTGAGAAAACCCTTACCTTATAAATGAATGTGTCATACACTTGACCTTAATGTCCTGGATAATAAGATTAATTAATTAATTTATTTATTTATAACCTTAAATATATTTATTTTATTTATCAAAATTTTATAAATTTCATTTATGGCCATTTTTATGAGTTATAAGTTACAATTTTTTTGCTCGGGAGCGATCGTTTCTGTGATTTTTACAATCGGTATACATGTATTTGAGTATGGAATTTCATATAGAATGGGTGTAATTACATAAAATTGAATTTATATCTTATTAATTAAAATCAAGAAGTATAAATGGATATATATTTCGTTTTTTATATGGTATTAGGATGAATCCTTAGAAAAGATATTTAGTGATAATCGTTTTCATTATTACGGTTGTTATTGATCATAAAAACTCATTTGTTTTTATCATTTATTATTATGTAAACATGTTACTTCCAAAACATAAGAATGGATTTAATATATATATTATAGTCTATTTAAACCATAAAATGGTTTTATTTCAAGTCATTAAGGGGATATTGAAGAATGGAAATACATCATTCATGAAGGTTGTAAAACAACACCTCCTGAATGATGATTTCATTTTTAAAAAGAGAGAGAGAGAGAGAGAGAGAGAGGAAGAGAGTGAGAAAGGAGTTTGAATAAGTATATTCCATTAAAATGATATCATTCCAGTATATATATGAAAATGGAGTTATCATTCTCATTTGGACAGAAGAGGTGAGGAGAGAATAGTAAAAGAAAAGAACATGAAAAAAAAACTAAAAGGAAAAGGAAGGGGATTTTGCCTCTCGAATACTCCTCATTGAGAAGCTCTATAGGGGGATTGGTTTTGGTCTTTTGTTAAGACAAATATCCCCTGTACATGGGAGAGATTCTTGGGGAGAATATTGGGATGAAATTTGACAATTCAAAAAGGCATAGAGGTGTGAAGAGAAGGGGTGTTGAGGGGTGGTATTTATAGTGGAGAAGAGGGGAGATTTCCCACTATTTTAATCACTATTTTATTATTTTTATCAATACAAGAAATAATGTTGATTCTTGTGACTCAATATAGTAATATGTTCATTTTATTTATAAATAAGGGTTATTTCATCATCTAAACATCACATATGAATTAATAAATCATGTATTTATCATTTATCGTAAATTATCGTATTTTACTATTTACAAAATATTCATGTATTTTAAAAAAATCCAAAAAATTCACCCTGACAATTTTTTGACATATAAAATTAAAAAAATGAACCCAATTTTAAGGAAATAATTTTCTAAATACGAGAAATTTAATTTTTAATTAAAACTATCATTTACTCAAAAAATACAGATTTTAAATATATAACTGATTTCATAACACTTTAAAAAGTTAACTAATGTCTCATAAAATTATACTAAAAACATAAGAAAAGAAAATGATAATTTATAAATAAATTTTATATAAATAAATTTTATTTTAATCCATCTTATTAATTATAAAATTATAATTAAATATGTTTGACTTACAAAAATACCAACATTTAGTTTAACCATTTTTAAAATATTCATTTACATATGCTATGCTAAAATTATATCAAACCTTCATTTATAAGATTTATAAATTTTATTTATAAATTCCTGATTGAGGATACAATTCATTAGGATTGTTTACTATTTATAAGGGTAATATTACTATTCAGAAGGGTAAAATTTCTATTCCCAAGGGTCAAGTTACTACTCACCCAAAAAATAAGTTGATCCTATCAGACTCTAATTATATTACTGATTATAAAAGTGTATGTTTTTTTATATTCAATTTATAGAAGAGAAAAAATTATGTTTAAAACATGTTCACCATTTTAAATTGGTAAAACTTCTTTTATAAAAGTATAGACTTTTAATTTGTAAAATTAAATTCATTATTGTAAAAACATTTGATATAATATATAAATTTCATATTACAATCCATTCCTTACAATTCAATTTCTATCTTATAAAAAACATTTTGAAATAATTATATTTATTTGTTTATCATTGATCGTTTAATTTTTGTGTTGTGTTAAACCTATGTTGTTGAAGAAATTAAATTTAAGAAGAGTCATATCATAAAATCATGTGGTGTTAAAAAAAATAAATTGAATACATAGTGATTTTTTTTATGATGGGACAATATAATATTTCACAAACCTTATTGGAATTTTTTAATCACAATATCTTATGAATGGGTGTAATATTATCAAAATTCTAACAACTAAACTAAAGAGTGTTAGTGGAGTCAGAGTAAGTTCGGTTTTGGGGAGGGTGAGACCATTAATATTATTATTTTTGTATTCATCTTATAAATTTTAATTATCGATATGATTTAAATTTTTATCAATAT
Organism: Viscum album; assembly: GCA_963277665.1. NCBI lineage: Eukaryota > Viridiplantae > Streptophyta > Magnoliopsida > Santalales > Viscaceae > Viscum > Viscum album. The sequence goes on from OY728164.1 coordinate 287,092,729, forward strand.
ATTTGTGTTATATATGTTCATGATGAGATTCCTTGAAATGGTTTTTTTGGGTATCAATTGAATAAGTTTGAAAATGGTGGTTGTAATAGAATACCACTTGAATCCTACTGGCCGATGTAAGTCCCCTTACCATACCATTGTAAGGCAAGTGGGTGACCAGTTGAACATGGGTTTAATACTACAATTTTGTTAGAATCTAGTAAAGTTTCTATGGAGTTATATTCTCCACACTTTATGTGTGGGAAGTTTTGTAATTTATTGGGAAAGTTTTATTCTTAAATCCCTTACGGGATTTGTATTAATGGATTGACAAATAGAGGTGGATTAACCTCCATTTCTTCCCCTATCCCACTCCCACTTCAATTATGGACAAGGGTTTCTTGAAGCAGGTTTCATTCATCATGGATATGGGTCCTTCTTCTCTTTGTCTGTCCTCTCCTCCTTGTTCCTACACTAAATCCACTTGCTAGGGTTAGAGTTTTTGAGATCTTTTTTCACTAGATCACTATGTAATCATCCCTCTATGATGGGGTTTTTTATTCCTTGGTTAAAGTAGTCTTAGAGAGGATGAACATTTGTAGTTACATGTCGTATTTATTTAGATAAGTCACCATAGTGATCATTCTATAGATTCATTCCAAATCAAAATCTTTTATGTATTTTTTGTGTCATTTTATGGAGATTTTAATTATACTAGGTGGGGATTATCTAAGAGTGGAACACACCCCCATTGGATGAGGTTTTGACAACATTACACCATTCCTTGAGATATCCCTCAAATATTCCTAATTTAATTAATAAGGATTAATTATTTTAATAAATTCTAATTATTTTGAAATTAATTAATATTTAATTTTAATAGAGTTAGGGCCTCATAGAATCATATATGGTGAGGATGTACTTGTTGATTTTTTTCTGATGATGTATCAAGATTTCATAAGGGTATAAATCCATTTTTCTGATAGGTGGTTCAAAATATTACCTCTTTATAAGTTTTTTATTATATTGGTAGGATGGTAATTGTAGTTAAGTGAGTAAGTGTAACTCGAGATAGATATGTGAGTGAGTCCTCTTAAGATAATTTTTATAGGTAGTTGACGAGGCTCTAAATTACACCTTTTCTATTATGAATTTATGATTTACCCACCAATGGATTACTAAGAAAGGTGAAAGTCATGGTTAGAGGGTGATAAAACCTTGAAGGGTGTCTGTTATTTGAGTTAAGTCTCTCTTGAAATATAATGTTTATTTAGTTGTAATAGGTGATCACAGTGAGTGGTGGCTAGGTTTGAGTCTATTTGAGTTTTATGGAATTATTCATATAAGATATAAGAATTGGTGATAATTTAAGAGTGGTCAAGATTGGACAAAAATGTGTTTCCCTTGTTTTTTGAGTTGTTGGTTTAGTCTATCTAGATTGATATTAGACTCGTTGACCATATGTGTCAAGAAAAATACCATGGTTAGTTGAATCACCATAGGAATTTAGAATGATTTATTATGAATGAAAAAATAGATCAATGTCATATTCCCTATCTTATATTATAATCATTCTATAGAATTTTTAAGTATTAGTTGAAAAAAATCTCATGGGTTGGATAAGATTTGAGTTAGCCTATGTGATGAGACTTGGTTATAATGAGTTCCACTATATTATAACCCTTTCAATATGGTTATTTTCATAAGATCCTAAGTCGGGTCTTGGGAGTATGAGCTTTTTGTATATGCACTAGGTGAAATAATTTATGGTGTGAGTATCTTAGTGTGAATATAGGTTAGTCGGTCTAATACCTAGATTCATTACTCACTCATCATGGCTATTATCTATGTTGGTACGCCTCTGTTATAATGTTTATTCAATCAATTAGATTATATTTTTTTTGTGATGATAATTCACTCTATCAAGATGATCATGCTTTCACCAGCCATGTCACTCAGGTCAGCCTATGATAAGTCCTGAATAACATTTCTATTTTCCATGAGCTAAACAACAGTGTAAAAAATTAAATCAAAAAATTATGGGAATGTTTTCCCCATTTAGTAAAAATAATAAAGCAACATTTTCACGAACCGTCCCTCGGGGCCTGTTCCGCGACTACCCCAAGCCCGCCTTCGATAGGAAAGGGGCTGACAACTAGCACTGAAAAGGTGAATCCCTTAAACGGGAAGGCATTTCCTTTTCAACCTGTACAGACACACAGTCCAAGAACATAAAAAAGCAACCACGCAAACTAGAACACAATAAGATGCAAACACAAAGTAAATTGTTGTAGTAAAAGAGTGTTGAAAGTAAAAAAGGGGCTAGAATACAAGCCCGACTGTAAAAGTACAAGAATGATTGGAAGTAAAATACAACTGAAAGAAAAAGGAAAACAACTATTTGGTCATCCTCTGAGGTTACTACCTGAAGGGTAGGTACATATTTCCTCCTCAGCACTCCACGTTTGTGAGTCTCCTCCGCATCACGTCACACTGAATGGTCCACCTCCGGGCACTGTACAGTCCTAGCTCCCTCAGCCTCGATCAATGTTGTACATCATTTGTACTAGACACAACAAGGTGCAGGTGAAGACCGTGCTGGGGTGAGTATAACAATACTCAGTAGCGACCCCAAGACCCCCGTAGGTCTCCTAGAGTTTCAAAAAGGAAAACCACAAAGCAATACATAAACTGTACTTAGGCATATGCCCATAAATATACCTAACTTATCAATATATACTCATCTCATACATGAAGGAAGGACACCACATAGGTAACACCATGAATGTAGAAGTACAACACAAGTAACACCACAAAGATAACACCATTAAGGTAACTCCACGAAGATAGAAGTACCAGATAGGTAACACTGAAAAGATAGAAGTATCACATTGGTAACATCACAAAGACAATACCACAATGGCAGAAGTACCACACAGGTAACACCACGTAGATAGAAGTACCACACATGTAACACCACGAAGATAGAAGTACCACATAGGTAACATCGCAAAAATAGAAGTACCACACAGGTAACACCATGGAGACGATACTACAAAGGTTGACATACCACATAGGTAAGACCAAAAATCTAGAAGTACCACACAGATAACACCATGAAGATAGAAGTACCACATAGGTAACACCACAACGATTGAAGTACCACACAGGTAAAAGACTCACCTCACAATCAGGTATAACTTAAGTACAGAAGTACAAATGATTTTTCATAATTTAGATCATCTTATTCTGTTAAGAAGCACTCTTGTTGACCCACACAGGATCGATAGGTAACTAACCCCCGCTAACCAACATAGGATCTTACCCACATAGGATCAGTATGCACTGACCCACAGAGGATCGCTAAGCAATGAACCACACAAGATCTGACTCACACATGATCGATAAACACTGACCTACATAAGATCAATGTTCTTTATTCATGTTGCATCCTACCATAGGTTTCCTCGCACCCGGTGCACTTGATTTCCATAGAATCTGCCCCTCGAGATATCGGTCGTACCTCTACCACCACTAATCTCTATGAATGAGTAACCCAAAGAACCTCCGTGTTGTAAGGGTTCCAACGTGATAGCCGACGTGTCAATCGGACACCCGGTCTATTAGTTATAATTGTTTTAGCTTCAAGGGCCAGGTCAGATTCGGGTTAGATCCCACTCGTCCATACTCTAAAAATTTCCAAAACATAAGTGGAGCCTACCAAAAGTACAGTCTCGATCAAAGTACACCAAAATTGTAGACAGTTCTTCAAATAGATGTATGGTTCTCATGATATGCCCCTTTAAGAGTTTCCGGGTCCGATAGGGCCGAAGTCTGGTTCGACCCAATCAGACCGACCTGACACGAATCGATCTGGGCTGGGCCAAGGTGGACTCAGCCCGCTAGGCCGATGTTTGGTCCAGCCTGCAAGAGGGGTGGCCTGCAAGGGGGCCCAATCAGAATAGGGTGGCCTGCAAGGGTGGTTCGTCCAAAAGAGGGCTTCCGGCAAGGGGGTGGCCCGGTCTTGGGAAGCGGCCCGCTAGGGGGAGCCCCGCATGTGTCACGGCCCAGTCCAAAGGTGGTGGCCCACTCCAAGGGTGGCGGCATGCTCTGAGGGTGGAATCTCGGTGAAAGGGCGACGGCCCGGTCTGAGGGCGGCGACCCAGAGCAAGGGGCCATCCTGGTGCGAGGGCGGCAGCCCGGTGCGAGGGCGGAGGCCCAACTCGAGGGCGGTGGCCCAGGTTGTGAGCGGCGGCCCGCTCCAAAGGGGTCGGCCTGCTCTGAGGGCGGCGGACAGGTTCAATCTGACATGGGGGGTGTAACCCCCTGGTCACTCGAATTCCCAAACTGCCAAGAGGCAGTTAAGTTGGAGAGGTAGCGATGCCATGTGGGCATCGCTTGGTCATCTCGGAAGCCGTAGGAGGCAGGTTCGACCTCCGCTACGGCTTCATCCTTGGCTTCCGTTCATCAGCGGTGCGGTGGTTGCGCCGCCTTCATTCCCGCAGCCGGGCATCGTCTAGGCCACCTCCTTCATTTGTCGCAGCTGACAAGCCGCTTCCCTCCTCTTATGGCATGCATCGACGTGCTCGTGATCTTCTGAGGCGACACAAGTAAAGCAAGATAGCAGAGGGTTTGGGCTGGTTTCGATAGACCCACACCCTCCGTGTTTGCTATTAATATGGAGGATAGTAAGGGAGTTCAATAAACAGTTGTATTGAACACAATATTAACCCCACAAGATTCCCCGCAATAACCTCCTACAAAGATGAATGAATCATGGGTCAACTCGTTAGCTGGTAGAACCGCGTTCTTCATGTTATTCAAGAATAGAGAAGAGGAAAATCATTTAAATGCATAAATGAATTAAACCCCCTACTTAGAAGAGACGTCCGCTGACGATGGTCGACAGAACCTCCTTCATCATTATCATTGGTCTGTGACTCGGTGGTGCTCATCACCGCTCCTTCGAACCAGTCTCATCCTCCATGTGGGTGGAGTCGTGGTACTTTTCTAGGGATTCATCGCTTAGTGATGCCATTCCAACACCCCTCCCCAAGATCCATATGAATAGGAGAGGAGAAACAGTGTGCATATCTCAAGGAATTAATGAGGGTCATTTAATTAATGAACCTTCCAAATTTCCAATAGTGTGGTTATAGGAAAAGAAGAGTCAAGCCATTTATTGGATTGACACATCGCCGATCCCGCCAGTTCCATTTTTCCGATGGAGGAAAGAAAGAAAATAAAATAACAAAACATGTTATTTTATAAATCTTTCAAAAGTCCAAAAAAATAACGTTTTCACCCGACCTACTGCGGTTGATGTAATTCCCCCCTTAAGAGAATCTCGGCATTGCAGATTCAATGGTGCCCTCATATTTTTAATCCGAGAAATGGTTCAAAAGTTAGAAAACTCCGCTCACTTATTTACTGAACATACCTAAAAAATAGTTCGGAAAATTATTAACAGCCACCCTCAACCCGCGCCGATCGAGGTTAGGCTCTGCCTAATTGAAACAAGCTCCAAAAAACCCAATGGTACTCTCGTATTTCCAATCCGAGTTACAGTTTAAAAGTTATGAATTTTACAATAAAATAATTATCACATAATTATTTTTTTTACGACCAAAAACTAACTTTCACTTGTGTCTTGTGCCGGCCAATGTTAGTATCTGAATAAATAAAGCATACCCTCATGAGCTCAGTGCTGGTCTCATATTTTTAATCCGATTAACCATTCGTTAGTTATAAGAATTTTAAAAATCTACTAACTTTAATTATTTATTTTATTTACGGTTATTCCATTTTCAGGGTTTCCCACAGGAGGCCCACACCAACTAATCTTAAGTTTCACCTTGGGTAAACCCACCATCTTGAGTGCAACGATGCCCTCAGATTTTTGATCTGGGAAACTATTTAGGAGTTATTCTACATTTTTAGTAAAACTGCTTAAATGCGCTATTTAGATCATTCTGAGCACTCTGGGCCTCGGAATCATGAGCCGTCAGATTTTGGGGTCTTGAAATAATTTTTTTCAATTAAAAAAAACATATGGAAATTCCGAGACATTACATTCTCTCCACCTTAGGTCTTTTTATCCTTGAAATCCAAAACATAGACTAAGGAAACAAATGGGGGTACTGATAACGAATATGAGCCTCCCGCTCTCATGTTCTCTCTTGTAGGTTCTCGTGATGTCATTGAACATGCACTAGAAGTATCTATCACCCATGAAGGACTCACTCCTGTCGATCCTCTATCTCCAATGGGAACTCCGTAAAAGTCATCCCATCATCAAAGTTCAACTCGCCCTAGTTGATAATGTGCAATGGATCATTCATGCATCTCTTCACCTGCGACCCATGGAAAACTTTATGCACCTTGTGCATCCGTGGGGAACGATATAGACAGTACGCCACCTCACCCACTTCACTGAGAATCTAGAAAGGTCTAATGAACCTTAGAGATAGCTTGATTCCCAGACAAACCTCTTCAATCCTTGTTGGGGTGAGACCCATAGGAAGACATGGTCTCTCTAAACATCTCCTCCCGAAGAGTCACTGGAACCATGGTCTTACCTCTAAAAATGATGACGTGCTCCCCACCTTCATAAAATCCATCAGGAGACCATCCTGAGGATATCTGAGCACATCGGGACTCACAGTCAACATCCCAAGTTGTGCCTCCCAAATTTGCTGAGGAATTAGGGGAGTGACAGTCCTATTATGGAGGTACGATGATCCATCTTTATATAGGAAGGATATATGAAGAGAGACTAGCTGATCTGATGCCTCACTTAGCATCTGAAGACCAGAGCTCCTGTTGAGTGCGTCTGTTACCACGTTCCCCTTCTCGAGATTATAGACTATCTCAAAGTGATAGTCCCAGAGGAACTCTAGCCATCGTCGCTGTCTCTACTTCTGAAAGCTCTGCTAACCCTTCTCTTCCCATAGGAAAGGCTCCCCCTTCTCCGTCAAAGCTGAAAACTATGCCACTACCCTGGAGAAGTCTGGTTGAAAAATTTGGTAATACCCCGACAAATAAGAAGTCTCTCTCCCTTTGGGGGAAGTAATCCTGGAAATATCTTTTTAAAGGATGTCCCCACACTATTCCACTACTGTTGGGAACTAAAAACTAAGAACTTCTGCTACCACGAGGGTAAGGCTGGCCGACTCAAGAGTGATTGGTTGCACCCTCCTATGCATGAGTTTATCCTATGCTACCTCAATTTCCTTTTTATCTGACCAAGGAAACCCCCATTCCAACGTTTTAGATCAACCAAAACCATTTTTCCTAATAAAGTCAATCTAAGTATGAACCGTGGATGTCCATTTCATAACCAAACTAATGTCATAGGGCCTCGACGCTGCCACAAAGAGGTTCTGACCGAAACTATTGCCTCAAGGGTCAGATCACACCATCGGTATAAATGTGATTATTGAGTATCCTCCCAAAGGTATCTCTATACATAAGGGTCAATTCAACATTTTAACTGGAAACTCTAGGTAATGAACAAGATTAGTGGAAGGTAGAAATGATTGGTTCTTATGTCTATTGATACAGCAGTGAGTAGTAGACACAGATCGTACCTCGAATCATTACAAGAGCCCTTGGGTCTCAGTCCTTGACCGTATGAAGCTACTCCCATGTCATGTCCTCTTGCTCCCTGAGCCTGGTGGGGACCACATTGGGGTGGTGGTTATAACATGTCGAAATGTACACAACCTCATGTTGCTCTCCTAGCTCTGCTTGCATGTCTGCAGCCCTGAAGATTCATCTTTCCTTAACACTTCCTCTTCCCGAAACATTTTACACACCCAGGTATCTAAGACTGGCGTCAGTTTCTTGCTTTCCCACTATTATCATTCACTATCTGAACTCGATCAGCCAAAGAACATTCAATAAAAAAGGTTCTTTATAACACCCTAACATTGGTAAGAATTCATAGAGGAATAGTGTTGGCTCGAACATCCTTAAACACACCGCGCTCAGAAGTCCGAGCCCTAAAGCACTAATCATATCGTATTCATCGAGTACCAGGAATGGTTGGTACACCTCGATGAATACTCAGCTACCTACATGTTATCATGTTAAATATGTATAGGCCCTAGAGAACTCTCATCCACCTCCTCAAGATATTCCTCAGATTCCTTTGAGTTGGGTTCACATCAGAACCTATGGGGTATCTGATGTTAAAATTTTTGTAAGGCATTAAGCCTAAATTTTTCCTCTACTGGTACTTTTGGTTGTAACTGCTGCCCAATGGGTGGTGGTGCTACTGGTACACACTACTAGAAATTGAATTTATAGCCATGGACCTATAGCCACAGTTTTATAGGCCCGTGGCTATATCTTGTTTATAGCCATAGTTTGATTTTTAATCTGTGGATAAACAATTCCTCCCCCCTTCTTTTTTCGATTCCCGTCGGGATCCGCCTCCATCCCCGATATGCGTCCTCCTTTTTTTAGATTCCAGTCGGGCTCCTCCTCTGTCCCCGATATGCGACCCCCTCACCGCGGCGCCCTCCTCCCCCGACGGCCTCTCCTCCTCCCCGACGTCCTCTCTCATCGCGCCCTTCTATCTTTCCTCTCATTCCCTCGCTACTATCCTCTATCACTCATCCTCTACGGCATCGGTTCCTCCATCCCTCGTCACGATTCCTTCATTCATGGCGCAGATTCTCTAATTTCGGCTTGACTTCTCCATTCAGGGTTTCTCCATCCCTCGAGTGGTACTTCCTTCCTCCATACCATTCTTTGTGAATTCCTCTTTCATTCGGTGCGTCGACAGAAGGGTCCATCCATACCCTTATTCGGGCCTTACTCCCCCATATGGTGCGTTGGCCCAACTAATTTTTATTTTTGAGGAATTGGGGGTTCCACCTAGGTCATTGGACTCACCCAAACTCATATACACGACTTGGGTTTCAATATAAATGATGAGACCTTCTTGTTTTCTCTTAGGGTACAAGTATTTATTAGAGATGTAAATGTAGTAAATGTCTAGTAAGTTAAAGAGGAGAAGGATTTATTAGGTTGTATTATGTTAGTTGGTCCATAGTCCAATTTTACTTTAGTTATCATTTAGGATGTATTGATAATCTTTCCATTTTATTTATATATGATTCTATTTTTTTCTGCTATTTCTTCTGATCTATTTTAATATTCTACAATATATATATTTATTTATTTCTAGTCTAGAATGTGGGGGATTAATTGGATCTCTATTCTGTTTCTACAAGTTTTTGTGATGTCTGTTATATTGTCGGGTGATGCCAAATTTTCTGAAGATTTGGCCATGAACCTCAGGCCATATATTAAATGGAACAATGTCCCGATGAATATTTGAGGACCTCACCAATAGTTAAAAGAATTTGGTGTATGGTTAGGTGAACTTGAGTTCATGTAGAACCCATGTGTGGGTTCATTTTGGGTGGTCCATATTAGGGTGTAACACACACACACACACACTCATATAGGAATCCTAAAGATATCATCCACATATCCTTGATAATACAATAATGATAAGTACTTTACATACTGAATAATACCAAAGAATACTACTCTCATGAAGGAATCGATCGGCTCCCTGATCTCATGAAATTGGCTCACCCAATAGACCACTACCCGCTCAGTCGCTCCTTGCTCTCATGACATTGGCTCAGGTGAAGGAACACTACCCTCTCCAGATATGTCAAAGGAACCCTACCCGCTCCCTGCTCTTGTGGTTGAACCCTTCCTGCTAAGGGAATGAACCTTCGGGCTCCCTCCTATCGTGATTCACCCCTTCCTGTAGGTAATCACAATTCTTACATCTATTTGAATGATATGAAACCTCATCTTCAATTCATTTATTTCTGACCAAATTAGACATACGTTGAGATATTTGTTGTAAAATGTATGTTGTCTTTCATGTTGTAATTTATACTTTCATGATAATTGATATCTAATAGCCTGTTTTCATGTTTCGACAAGCCTATTTCCAAGAGTGATTTTGATTTTATTTTCATTAGGGAGATTTTCATAGAGAATCCACTTGTGTTGTTTACATTGTAAAAGATATAATTATTTATTCTTGTAATTATTTTTATCCAATTATTGAGATCAAATAGATATGGTATAGAACCTGATTTTTATGATAATTCATGATGAAGGGATACTGCTGATCCATTGAGAGTAACAGATTCCATGTTTAGTAATAAATTTTTCATTTCTTAGATTGGTGAAGGGATTTTTTTTCTTGGATAATAGAGTTTACAAGGACTAGTTGTTGATACATAACAATGGGTTTTCAGTCGAGGAACATCTTGTGGTTAGAATTGAGATACCTAGGATTAGGTTACAAAGCACATGTCAAATAGTTCTAAAAGTTAAGGGTTTCATAGTTGTATTTTTTTTATTAATTGATATTCTTTAGGGATATTTGAGTTGTTAATCAATACATTATTTTTTATATATCATTGTATTTATAATTTCTATTGTTGACACTCTATTTGATGAACTATTTTTTAAGTGATAATAGTTTTATTTACCATAGATTTATATTGTACTCTATTGTTCTGTGATTTGATTGGAAGATTATATCATCTGGTCAACATCAACAAGACTAGGATGACTGTTTTTTTTCTTTGTTTTTTTTACAATTCTCACCCTATTATAGTTTCATATCATATCACATCTCATCTAAAACCAATAAAATAAACATTTTTGTAAACTAAAATGGAAATTGGTTTTTTCATCTAAGAGATTAAACAAAGACATAGCACATTTGTCGAAGAAGAATAGAAAGGCTATCATTATAAGATCATTGTCACTCAAGAATTGAAGAGGAAACTGTTGAACCACAATGTAAAATTATCTAATGAATAAAAATTGTCTTATTAGGAAATCTGGAAAAAAATTGGCAATATTGGTAGGTAGACTTTCTTGAGTTCTAGCGTGTTATCTAATGATTCCTTCTTATCCCTCATTATTTTAATGTTCTCAACTTTAAAATATTTTTCTCAATCTCGTAGCCTCATAAACCACATTAACACTACACATCCTCAATATCCTCTCCATGGAAGTCTTAACTGGGAACTCTTACTATCATGTGACAAGAACTCATCCCTACTAACTAAATGAAAAAAAACCCATTTTCTGCTGGCTGAGGCATTGTGTCTGATATACCTGGATAAAATTTTGTCTTAATTCACACTTCTTTTACTTCTAAAAAAAATTCCAGAAACTTCTCCTACTATCAATGATCAAAATGCCATGTATCACTAAACAATAAACATGTCAGATTTTCTCAGCCATAGACAACTTCATTAAGCACATAACCAAGTCCAAGATTATTCATCCAACCAGAGCTCAATCGTGACTTACCTTGCCTGAAACATTCTCTAGGGAGCTCAATAAATATCTATAATCATTAAACAGCTTCACTCACTAGCTCAAGATCAAAAACATTTCCTCAAAATTAACTTTTCAATAATAAATTAGGGATGTTTTTGTATTCAAATAATTTTTTGTACACTTCTATAGTGCCCTTGGAAAATGGGTTACCATGATTAATGTGATGTATCTCACTTAAGCAAGTCATCTTAATCATCCAAAACCATATTTCCAACCTATGTTAGCATCATACATGAATTCAAGATTTTACACATTTCAATATCTATTCTTTCAAAAGACAAAACACCCAAAAAACCCATTTTATTAATATCCATAAACCATTTTAACTCAAAACCAATCATATTTTTTGGTGAATACATCTCGGACATCAACATTTGAATTGACATACCACTACCTTGCTTCGACACCACTCTAGTCATCCTCATAAAAACATGGGAATTTCATTTGTTAAATATTCTATATTTATGAAACCAAAATAATAAGGATATTGGAGGCTCCAATATTTCATTTTTATTCAACCAGAATAGGGAACACTATCCATTGAATAAAAAACATTGTCTTTAATAGCCTTATAATGGAATGATGCTTGCCTTCAATTCCATATCCATAGAAATTTACTTAAAAATGTTCTTTGGAAATCACTTCAATCCTATCACTTTATTGATTCATCATTGTTCCCATTTTATTTATGCTGAAATTCAAGGTATCCTCTCTATTCCATTTCTTGTTCTCTAATTCATCATCTTCGATCATCACATTTAAAATTCTTACATGAAATCCCATTGTTCCACAATCTCTTATAAGTTTGGGATATCTTCGTTTAAATGGGATGAACACATCCTTGATTGGAACTTGATGTTTTTTTCCACCTGTTCATTATACATTCTTTTTAGCTCCATAATAGTCTAAAAAACCACTTTCTTTTTAAAAACCAATGTTATAATCACATGAATTTAAATGGGTTTTAATATCTATTTTGGGGAAAAATATTTCTACACTAGCATTATATTGACAAAGACTAAGCCATTAATAACTAGTAACTACATTGATCTATATGAAATTATTATCTATATAGCTACATATTTGTATTTATTTTCTAGTATACATATTTAGGTATGCGCTTATTTCTAGTATGCATTACCAGTTTTCACTCACATAGAAAATAAGTGTGACATAGCTACCGTATGCATTGATTTTTCACTATGGAGTACTAGTATGCACTTATATAGAGAGTAAGCGCATTAATATTAGTGCTTTCCTATTTGAACTTGTTTTCAAAGAATTTATATTGGAAAAAGTCCAATATATGTGTAATTGAATTTATAGTAGATAGTTATTTTAAAGCTTACCTAGAAATAGAAGAGAAAAAAATATAGAGGAGAAAGATTTTTGAGAGAAATAATATATATATATATATATATATATAATCATATATATTTATTATGATGTACAGTAAGTATATTATTTCCATACTTATGATATATTGTTTGTATATTAAATAAATCATCAGATGTACATCTAGAGAAGAAATCCAAATCAATTAGGATGAAATACTCTTCATATTACATTCATATTTATGTTAACATACCAACACTACATCACAATTAAATCAAATAGTACATCTTGAATTGAATCAATTTCAATTCAAGAATATTATCAGTTTGAAAATGTTAAGATATTTTAAGGGAATCTGTTAGGATGTATTAATACTTGAGTTTGTATGTTAACAAATTATAACGTATAATTGATGAAATAATAAAAATACATTGTGATTATTATACAAGGATGTATTTTAAACTGTTTTTATAACATCAATTATACATAGAATGTAATAATCAGATGTATTTATAATAACCAAGGAAGTGTTATTTCTTCAATTAGAGTATTTGATTAGAGTTTCTTTAGAAAAAACCAACTTAAAATCAAGTTTGTTAACACAACAATTGTAAACTACAATTGAAATTTTAATCATAAGAGGTCCAACTCAATTATGTTGGTATATTTATTATTATGTATTGTTGTTTTTTATGAAGAGTACATCACAATTATAAATTTATTTAATAACATAATTGATCCAACTCATTTATGTTCACATCCAATAATTGATGTTATCATAATAAATACATTTGATTATTATATATTTCTGTTTTTTTATATTATTAGTATAATAAAATTTAGCAATACATTATTTAACCCCGTTTTTCATATGACGAATCATTATTTTTGTGGTCTGACTATAAATTTCATTGTATAACAGGTTGTGCCTTCTGATGCAACCTCTCGACAATCTGTTTCAAGTACTACAACAATGTCATCTTCATACTCAATAGTATGAACTATTGAATTTTCTTTTTGTTTCAAGTTAATATTGAGAACACAATTTTTTTATGTAAACCTTTAAATTTTATTGGTGAAACTCCTTTTTCATTCTATGAAATAAATTTTTGAAAAATAATTAAGCTACTATTTTTCTACAGCTTCTAAAAAATTAGATTTTAAATATGTTATGTATTATCCTCTTCTGTTCCATAGCTGCTGCTATATCGGTTTTATATATTCCAGTAACATACACCTTTCATTCAAGGTTTTATAATTAATCTCTTATTCCAATTTTTCCACACTAATTCTAGGTGTGGCACAATTTATTATTTTGTTCAAGACATTTCCTGTTAATTAATATTAATTCTCAGGATATTGTTCCGTGATCTTCTCCTTTTCATATCAGTGTTGTGATGTCCATTATTGTGTGGTCTTATAAAATGGTTCATCTTACTCCCCAAACTCCATGCCCTTTGTTCTTTATTTTGATCATTACCCATATCTGAAATTGTGGAATGTTTCTTCCTCTTCATGGCATGGATATTTTTTAATAACTAGTTCCCTTAATATCCAACCATTTACATCTCAAAAATTTCTCAGCCACATGCACCATGGAATGGGGTAGGCTGTTGTGAAGTTTTCATTCACCATATCACTTTTATCTTGCTCCCGATAATTCATTGTAAGATCCAAATCCTTACAACTACTGCTTATTATTTAATAAACATAATAAACAACATCAAACACCATTTGAATTTCCACCTCCACATGTGCATCCATATACTTCCATGTGAACCAATTCTTTATATCTCCTTAATAATTCTCTTTTTATAATGTCATTAATATATTCCTATGCTTTAAACATTTTACATCATTTTTTATTTTTTAAAAACCAACACATAATCTCTTTGGTTACAAAATTCTCCCCATTTGGTGTCCATTCTCAGCTCTACTCCCCCTTTCTCAAGAAACTTCTTTCACAAGATATATGATGGAAAAAAACATCTTTTCATGCCTCCAAATATGAATTTCATACCTTAGTCCCCTTGTTGGATAGAATAATTCCAGATTTTGTTATTTTCAATCTTAGAACTACTTTCTTTAATCCCACCTAAAATTTCCACAATAAATTAAAATTAGTGAATTATACACTTTGAATTGAGTTGTAGACAAATCCTCTAGGCCTTGTGAGTTGTATATTTATGTATGAAATGATATTTTAAGAAAAAAAAACTTGTTTGTTATGTTTCACTCACCTCTTTGACCTACAACATGATTAAATGGCCTATTATGTAAGTGTTTATTCCTCTTTTTTGTCCCTTTTTTCAACCATTCCTGTATTATTCTAATAATTAGTTATGAATTTTCTAGTTATTTATTAGTTTATGGTATTTAAGAGGTGAAGGTATACACTCGTCATCGGTTTTAAGAACGTTCCTGATTGAGGATGGTCCCTATTATTTTTTCATGCTGCAAATCGTACTTGGGAAGCTCTCCCAAAGTCTATATAGTCTGGTAGGTCCTATAATTGTAGGATGTTCAATGCAGTAGCTTCAAGAATCCATTTTTCTTCATTTTTATGATTATTTTGATGTGGCAATAGGCAAGGGGCAGGGGTCGTGTTCGGGGTTTGGGGGGATCTTTCCATGGGGGTGGGGGGAACTAGCAGGGGGAGGGTGAGGGAGGGTTTTGGGGAGGAGGGAAGTGTGGGGTGGACGGTGCAGGGGGGTCTGCAGGGCATAGGAAAGGGTTGAAGGAGGGCAGGGGGGTCTGTAGGGGAGAGGTGCAGGGGGGAAGGGGGGAACTGGCAGGGGGAGATGGTGCAGGAGGGTAGGGTCGTGTCTACAGGGTAGTGGGGAGGAGGGCAGGGGGGAGTGGGGGGGGGGGGTCTGCAGGGGATAGGTGTAGGAGGGCAGAGGGAGAGGGTGTAGGGGGCAGGGGGGTGTCTGCAGGGCAGTGGGGAGGCGGGCAGGGGGGGTCTGCAGGGCAGTTGGGAGGGGTGCATGGGGAGGGTCTGTAGGGCATAGGGGTGGGGTGCAGGAGGGAAGGGGGGTCTGTAGCGGAGAGGTGAAGGAGGGTAGGGGGGAGTGGGGGGGTGTCCAGGGTCTGGAGAGGGGAATTTTCAGGGGCAGGGGGGACTAGCAGGGGGTGGGGGGATGACAGGGGGAATGGGCAGGGGTAGGGGGTGCATGGGGAAGGCAGGGGGGAGGGTGGGAAGGGAATACTGGCAGAGGGGGAGGGTGATGGAGGGCAGGGGGGGGTCTGCAGGGCAGTGGGGAGGAGGGCAGGGGGGTGACCTATTTAATTTTCTTTAACTATCTTATGTACATATTACTAAATGATTAATCAAAAAAATTCACTGTGGTCGAAAAACCGCCCAAATTAACTCAAACAATCATCATTTAATTCTTATATAATGATTCATTCACATGGAATATCATATAATTTATTATAAGATCATTTAAACTTCTATAATATCATTAATAACTTGAAATATCATTTCTGGATGTTTATCCATGTTCTACATGAAAATTCATTTAAGAATACAAGTGAACCACTCAAGAAAACCATAAAAATGAACATTCCTGAACAATGTTATTAAACCCTATAACTCATAAAAATGCCCATAAAAATACATAATGAAACTGGACTGGGACAACATGTCATGGTCACGCCGCAGTCACGCCGTGGTCACGCCGCAGTCACGCCGCAACCAAGCCATGGCCAAGCCGCGGTCACGCTGCGGCCACGCTGTGGTAATGCCGTGATTTGGCCCTGCTCCAGCCACATCAAGCCCACACCACCCCCCTTCCACCTTCATTTCAGCCCACTGCCACCAACATTCCTTCCCATAACCGCCCCCCCCCCCCTCCAACTTTGAATCATCCTGCATCATCCCCTCAGTACCTACAACCAGCACCCTTCCACCAACATTCCAGCCTCCTCCTGCTCCCTTCGCTCCTGGCCAGAAGATGCTGCCCCGCGGATGTCGCTGGACTGGGCCAACATGCCGCAGTCACGCCACGGTCATGCCGCGGTCATGTCGCGGTCACGCCGCAGTAATTCCATGATTTGTCCCTGCTCCAGACACATCCAGCCCACACTATACCCCTTCCACCTACATTTGTATTCTCCTTGGACTAATCTTCCATTATGCTATTTCTTGCCTCTATTTTCACATACAAGCAAGGCTTGTTGGCATGAATCTAAGTTTTTCTCTTTCTTCCATGATAGAAGAATTGATCCTTTTATATTTAGCACTTGGCTTAGACTTCTTAGGTTTATTACCCAAGGATGTATTATCTTCCTTCTTTAAAAACTTCTTGGGAATAGTGTTTCCAACTTCATTTTATTAAAATTTTCCAAAGGAAGATTTCTTCCATTTTTCATCATCGGTGGTCTTCATTATCCATTTGTTTTAACACATTATTAGATGAGTATGCCCCATTCTAGTGACCACACTCCATTAAAATACAATAGAAGTCTTAAATCAAGAGTCACCCAAGTTGAATCATTACATGTTTTTAGGAAAATAAGAGTAGCTACCACACAAACTAATGATGATAATATTACTAACAAAAAGACTCATAATTGTGTCAAAATAACTTTAATCAATCCACTATTTTTTTCATTGTAAGCTCATGGAGGAATGTGATAGACTATCCTGATAAATCCATTGTTACTCATGCATATTTATCTATTACCCATGGTTTAAAAACAAATTCTGTACAAATATGGGTGTGATTAAATAATGAGAATCCATCCATGGGGGTACAGGGGGATTGGTGCTGGATGGGGGGGCAGAACGTTCATCCATTTACTATCCAAAACAAGCATACTCATTTATGGATCCGCATCTTTAAACTCAATTGGCTATATTGGCATCCTAGAATTTTATGGGTATTGCATCCTCAGTTGAAAATCCCATTAGAATTGATAACCAAACCAAAAATCCAAGGTATGGTCACTTTACAAGAGTCTTATTGAAGTTGATATGGCAGGTACATTGGTACCATAAGAGATGATAGATTTAACTAAGACATTGTTTGTGAATAGAAGCCTATGTTTTGTGACGGTTTTAGTCTATTTGGACATATCTTATCGGAGTGAAATCACTCAATGGTCTAGGAAGAATGCGATTTCAAGGGTAATGTTGAGGAAACATGCAAAAGAGGCCTGGAAAATGTCAAGGGGATGGCTCATGATACTGATTTCACAAACTCTAGTGCAGGATCCAACTTTCACGGTGAGGAACATAATAGAGACTCACAACATATGGATGGACTGGATCCTGAGTTTGTTTCACTTATTGACACTGTTGAGTTAGAGGGGGCTAAAAAAGAGGTTCTCCTCCAGCATGCAGTTAATCCATTTATGGTTGTTGACATGCAGGATATCTGCATTGGTTTACAACATCAGGACCCAATAAATCAAATGCAGTATCATGATGATTTCAATCCGGAGAGTGTGCCTGAAGATATCCCAGTGTCCTATGTGACTGCCCAGCTGCATCAACTGATTGTGGTCTCTAAATAGGCATATAAGGCCCCATATAATGATTTTTTGGAATAGAATGAGTAGACCCACAACTTAGGCAAGGAAATACACGACTAAGACCATGCTCTTGATGGAAAGTAGGAGAACTTCAGAACAACTAAATGTGGCTCTGATGAAGTTGTCCCAAACTCACAAATTCCTACTGCGACCATGCCTAGACATAAGGTGAAAATCAACAATTCAGGGTAGGACCTACATGGTTCAGGCGAGTCACTTGGTGGATAGTAGGAGAACCTCAGTGCTACTATATATGGCTATGATGAAGTAGTCCCAGACACACAATTGGGTAGTGCTGGTTCTTGGCATGCATCTGACTTGCCTAATTCATATTTGGTTGGACAAGATTCTCATAAAGGGGACTCTTTTACTCAGGTAGAGCCTGCGAAATCGGGAAAAAGGCGAGTTTCAAGAGCCGCAGACGTAGGCTTTGCTCACTCTCTATAAATATTCTTGCCTCTAAGTGGGAAATCATGGGTGGAAGATGTAGATGACAGTGCTCCATCCAAAGATATAACAATTTAAATAAATGGGAAGGATGAATCTCCCCCTTCCTCTAGGGAAACTGATGAATGTCTTGAGGATAAGGCCTCTAAAGTCAAGGCTATAGAGAACACTAAATCCAATAAACTGAACAACATGAAGAAAGGGGGGCCTCAGACCAGAGGCAAGTCAGCTCTTAATAAATGAATATTTTTTCTGGAATTTCCATGGGCATGGGAACCCTCACACAGTCAAAGCCCTTAGGCACATTCTTATGACCAAAAAACCTTTAATGATTAGAATTGTTGAACTAAAAATGATGTTCTCATGTTGTAAAGATATAAAATGGTCTTTAATTGGATACTCACCAATCTCATAACATGTGAATGAAAATGCGGATGAGGATTTTGTTGGATTGGTGTTTCCCGATCCGGTTGGGCCAAATTCTTATGGCCCGCAACTGTAGAACTTTTGAAAAATTTGGCCGCCGATCACTGTTGCAACGCGGAATTCTATTTCAGAACAGTTGACCGTCTTCTTTATAAGTAGCCCACTTCAGGATAGGGTTTACTACAAAAATCCTCTATAATTTTGTGCTCTCGATATAGTGAATTTTGCCTCTCTTGTAGACGTAGGGATTTTTCCCGAACCACGTAAATCATTGTGTCCCTTGCTTTCTTTCCTTCATTTTTCATAGTTTCTGTCGTTGTGTCTCCCGGCGATTCCACAATAGATTTACGGGTCCTCAAGCATGAAAGCGTTCATGTTCTTTCCTACACTGATGATCATCAGAGGGTCCTGGTTGATATGGTGTTCCATGAAATTGGGATATCTATAGTCTTTGTTTATGCCTCTAACTCCTATCTCAACAGAAGGGATCATTGGCATGATATCACTTATATTTCTAAGAAAATGTCACACAGCTAGATGTCATTGGGTGATTTTAATATTGTGCTCCGACTAGAGGAGAAAACTGGTGATAAATTCAATAGGATGGCTGATTCTGACTTCTTTTCTTGCATTGAAAATTATAGTCTAGTTGAAGTGACCATTATGGGGGTGATTACAACTAGAGAAGGTACGCCATTAATGGGAGTCAAGCCAATAGTATTGATAGATGCTTGTCCTGCATCGATGAAGGGAATGATCCCCTGATTATTTCTAGACTCATCTTACCGAAGCATCACTTTGATCATAATTTCATCCTGATGGATGTATGTTGTAGAAATGTGAGGTCTTCTCCTTTTTCTTTCAGACATAACAACTCGTGGATTGTGTGCAGGGGATAGGGTGAGGGGGCAGGGGTGGTTTTCTGGGGGCAGGGGGTTTGCAGTGGGATGGGGGGAAGTGCAGTGGGCAGGGGGGGAGTGCAGGAGGCAGGGGGTGTGCTGGGGGCAGGGTGTGTGTGTAGGGGGTGATGCAGTGGGCTGGGGGGGAGGTGCAGTGGGCAGGGGGTAGGGGTGTGTGCAGTGGGATGTGGGGAGTGTAGGGGGAAGTGCTGGGGAAGGGGCCAGGTGGGGGCTGTTTTTTATGGAATGGGGGGACATATAGCCATGGTTTAAAACTATGGAAAAGGCATATAGCCACGGTTTGAAACCGTGGAAAAAGTCCTATAGCCACGGTTCAAAACCCTGGCTATATATATTTCCAGACTGAGGATTCTGCCACGGTTTGAAAACCGTGGCTATAGGCTGTTTCCACGATTCAAACTGTGGCTATAGGGATATAGCCACAGTTCAAACCGTGGCTATAGGTCTATAGCCACGGTTTGAAACCGTGGCTATAGATTTCACCCTGTAGTCACGCCAATAACAGCCACATTTTATGAAATCGTGGCTATAACCTATAGCCATTGTTTTTTGGGCCTATAGCCACGGTTTGGAACTGTGGCTATAACTTTATTTTGTAGTAGTGACACCACTCGAAGGTGCCAACCTAGTAAGAGGGCCCTGCATTGGAGCCTCATCGCTTGGTGGGCCGTCATTGTGTACTCTCTTAGGAAACCTAGGTGGCGGTCTTTATGGTGGCATCCTGATAAGGAACAGTTGTGTCGTGGTTATTAAGATATACCTGGTGAGCTGAATCCAAATAAATCAAAAGAAAAACTTTTCAAAAATACACGCAATCAGTGTTTTCGTGCGCTGAGCCAGAAATCATAATTCAGGGTCCTGGTGTATGGATACGTTGGTCGTTGCACCAACACTAGACTCCCTGAACTAAAAACCACACTCATACACTTAACACTATTACTTAATAGAAAATATCAGAGTCTTAGTTCTTCAGTAGAACCGAACTCCTCTAATACTACTTTTTCACGACCCGTCCCTTGGGGCCCGTGCTGTGACTACCCCAAGCCCGCCTTCCATTGGCCAGGGGCTGGATACTAGCACCAGAATGGAATATCCCTTAAACGGGAAGGCATTTACTTTTTAACCTGTATATACACACAGTCCAAGAACACAACAAGAAGCAACCTCACATACTAGAATGCAATAAGATGCAACCACAATGTAAACTGATGTAGTAAAAGAGTGTTGAAAGTAAAAAATTGGTCGGAATATTAGCCCAACTGTATAAGTACAAGTACTAATATAATTACAATACAACGGAAAGAAAAAGGAAAACAGCTATTGGGTCATCCTCAAAGGGTCCTACCTAAAGGGTAGGTACAGATCGCCTCATCAGCACTCCACGTCCTTCAGTCTCCTCTGTGTCACATCAGGCCGAATGGTCCACCATCGTGCAATGTCTAGTCCAAGATCCCTCGGCATTGATCAATGTTGTACGTCATCTGCATCATACACAACAAGGTGCGGGTGAAGCCTGTGCAGGGGTGAGTATAACAATACTTAATAGGGACCCCAAGACCCTTATAGGTCTCCTAGAGTTCCACAAAGGAAAAACCACAAAGCAAGACATCAACTCTACTTAGGAATGTGCCCATACATATATCTAAGTTATCAAGATATAATCATCTCATGCATGAGGGAAGGACACCATATAGGTAACCCCACGAAGGTAGAAGAACTACACAGGTAACACCACGAAGATAACACCACGAATGTAACTCTATCAAGGTAGAAATACCACATAGGTAACACCACAAAGATAGAAGTACCACACTGGTAACTTCACAAATACAATGCCACAAAGGTAGAAGTACCGCAAAGGTAACACCACGTAGATAAAAGTGACACACTGGTAACACCACAATGATAGAAGTACCACACAGGTAACAACACAAAGATAGAAGTACCACACAGGTAACACCACGAAGGTGATACCACAATGGTAGAAGTACCACACTGTTAACACCACGAAGATAGGAGTACCACACAACTAAAACCACGAATATTGAAGTACCACACAGGTAACACCACATATATTGAAGTACCACATAGGTAAAAGACTCATCTCACAATCAGGTATAACTTAAGTACAGAAGTACAGATGATTAGTCGTAAACTAGATCATCTTATTCTATTAAGAAGCACTGCTACTGACCCACACAGGATCGATAGGTAACTAACCCCCACTAACCCACACAGGATTGATAGGTAACTAACCCCTACTGACTCACACATGATCTGACCTACACAGGATCGGTATGTGATGACCCACATAGGATCACTAAGTGCTGACCCACACAAGATCACTGAGTGCTGACCCCCACATGATCTGTAGAATCTCCCCCTCGAGATATTGGTCATATGAAGACCACCACTAAGCACTAAAAATGAGTAAACCAATGGACTTCCATGTCTTAAGGGTTCCAACATGATAGACGGTGTGTAAATCAGACGCCCGACGTGTGAGTTATAAGCGTTTTAGCTCTGAGGGCCCAGTTAGATTCGGGTTCAATCGAACATGGCCATACTATAACTTTCTCCAAAGCTCAATAGGAGTATACCAAAAGGAATCTCTCGATGTAAGGATCCCAAACCTATAGACGGTTTTTCAAATAGACATTTGGTTGTTAAGATATGCCCCTTTAAGTGTTTTTGGGTCCGGTGGGGCCCAGGTCCGGTCCGACACGGTCGGACCAACCAGGCCCGGCTCGATCTGGGCTGGGCTAGGGTGGACTCGGCCCATTGGTCCAATGTTTGTTCTTTCCCTCAAGAGGGGCGGCCTACAAGGGGGGCCCAAGAATAATAGGGTGACCCACAAGGGAGGCGGCCTGGCCCGCGTGGGGCGGCGTCCCACTAGGGCAGCAGCCCGATTCGGGGCGGTGGCCCGCTAGGGTGGTGGACCACTAGGCAGTGGCCCATTGGGTGGAAACCCGAATGGGAAGCGTCCTGGTACGAGGGCGGCAGCCCAGTACGAGGGTGGTGGCCCGCTCTGAGGGCAGGAGCCCGATCCGAGGGCAACAACCCGTTGTGAGGGAGGCGGCCCAGAGCGAGGGCGGCGGCCCGGTGTGAGGGCGGTGGTCCGGATCGAGGGAGGTGGCCCAGAAAGGGGGCTATGGCCTGCTCCGAGGGCGGCATCCTGGTTCGGTCTGACATGGGGGGTGTAACCCCCTGGTCACCCGAATTCCATAACAGCTCGGAGGTCGTTCAGTTGGTGAGGCGGCGGCGCCGCGTGGGCGCTGCTCAGTCACCACAGAACCCACCGGAGGCGGGTTCGACCTCCATTGTGGGTTTGGTTGTGGCTTCCATTCATCGGTGGTGCAGTGGACACGCTGCCTTTTTTCCCGCAGCCGGCCATCGCACCGGCCACCTCCTCCGTTTTCCACGACTAACAAGTCTTGGACCTCCTCTGGCAGCATGCATCAACACGATCTCGGTCTTCGGAGGTGGCGCAAGGAAAGAAACATAGCGGAGGGTTAGGGTAGGGTTCATTATTCCCACACCCTTTGCGTTAGCTTGTAATATGGTGGATATTAAGGGAGTTCAATAAATAGTTGTATTAAACACAATATTAACCCTACAAGTTTCTCCACAGTAAGCTCCAGCAAACATGAATGAATCGTGGGTCAACACATTAGTCAGTTGACCAATGTTCTTCGTGTTATTCAAGAACGGGGAAGAAGAAAATCATTTGAATGATTAAATGAACCAATCCCCCTACTGGGAAGAGACGCCCGCTGACGACCCTCGACAGAACCTCCTTCATCACTGTCACCGGTTCGTGACTCTGTGGCGCTCGTCACTACTCGTTGGAACTAGTCTCATCCTCGTGGTGGTTGGCGTCCCAGTACTTTTCCAGGGCTTCATCGCTTGGTGAAGCCATGCCAACCCCCCTCCCCAAGCACCATACAAATAGGAGAGGATAAGGAGTGTGAAACACTCGAGAAATTAATGAGGTTTATTTAATTAACGAACCTACCAAATTCCCAATGGTGCGGTTACAGGAAACGAATATTCAAGCCATTTATTGGCTTGACATGTCATCGTTCCTGCCAGTGCCATTCGTCCGTTGGAGGAAAGAAAGAAAATAATATAACAAAACATGTTATTTTATTAATCTTTAAAAAGTACCCAAAAATAACTTTTCCACTCGACCTACTACGGTTGAAGTTATGCCTCCCTTATGTGAATCCAAGCGTTGCAGATTCAACGGTGCCCTAGGATTTTTAATCCGAGCAACGGTTCAAAAGTTAGAAAATGTCGCTCACGCATTTACTGAACATACCCAAAAAAAGTTCAGAAAATTATTAATAGTCACTCTCAACGTGTTCTAGTCTAGGTTAGTCTCTATCTAAGTTAAAAACTTCCCAATGAACCCAACGTTACTCTCAGATTTCAAATCCGAGTTACTCTTTAAATGTTATGAATTTTACAATAAAATAATTTTCACTTATTATTTTTATTTACGGCCAAAAGCTAACTTTCATTGGTGACTTGAACCAGCCAATATTAGTATCTGCCTAAAGAAAACATACCCTCACAAGATCAACAGTGTCCTCAGAATTTTAATCTGAGTAACCGTTTGTGAGTGATATGCATTTGAATAATAAAATAACTTTATTTACGGTTATGCCATTTTTGGGTTTTCCCACCGGATGCCTGCGTCGACTAAACATAAGTCGTGCCTAGGGTAAACCCGCCACCCTGAGCGCAACAGTGCCCTCAGATTTATGATCTGGGCAACCATTTAAGAGTTATTCTACTTTTTTAGGAAAACTGCTTACATGTGCTATTTAAAGTTTAACAAAACTTCGACAGATCATTTCAGGCACTCCGGGCCACAGAATCACGCGCCGTCAGATTTCGTGGTCTCGAAATAGATTTATATAATTTAAAATAATTATACAAAAATTATGGGACATTAAATCATTGTCCAGCAAAGGATTTTGTAGTTTGTTCCAATACATTGGACTTCCAAGCATAATAAATAAAAGGTTATGAATAAAAGAACAACCTAAACCTGGAATAAACCAAAAGAAAATAAAAATGAGAAGTAATAAATAAAATTAATCACTCTAATCCATCGGGAATGAAAATAATAAACAACAAACTCACATCCAAAATATAATGTTAAAGAAAATTTGAAACAGGTTCCCATCACAATGGAAACCAAATATAATAAACAGTTAATCGAATGGTAGATAAATCAACATCCAAAAAGTAAATAAACAACCTGAGGCACTACTAAAACAACT
Organism: Viscum album; assembly: GCA_963277665.1. Classification (NCBI taxonomy): domain Eukaryota; kingdom Viridiplantae; phylum Streptophyta; class Magnoliopsida; order Santalales; family Viscaceae; genus Viscum; species Viscum album. The sequence continues at coordinate 287,118,062 of OY728164.1, forward strand.
TTATATGGCCCAAAATCACAGAATACATACCATAATGTAAATAAATGGACGGAAATTAATGAACATAATAAAAGATTATATTTATAAGAACCTAAAATAAAAATATAAAGGTGGCATACTCATATATACAGGTGCGTATGTTGGGTGTGAGATAACGAGCCTGGTAGTATTTTAGAAATGATTTTTCAAATACCTTTCATAACAAATTTCATAATTTCTAGTTTGAAATATATTTATAAAATAGGTTTTTCTCATAAGAAATTATAAAGAAACAAGTAACATACTATTTTACCTTTTGGAAATCATTCACCTGGAAAAGATTCAACCTTTTTATAATCATAATTTTGGAAAAATCACTTAGAAAGTAAAATCTAAATATATTTAAATGGGAACATTTAAGTTAATGAAATTAAAAAAATTATTTCTTAATTCAAAACCATTATCAAAATCCCACACATTAAAAAACTTTTTTCTTTGAAATAAATTTTTCAAATCCACTTTAAAAACCATTTAGAAAATAAGCTCAACTAAAAAATAATGAAAATATATAAATCAATAAAGAAGCATAATATCAAATAATCAAAATAATGATAAATGAAATTCACAATAATGGTCCCACATGCCAAAGTGAAAATAAGGAGATGTAGATATGTTTAAATTAGGAATTCTATTAAGAACCATCATCATCAATGAAAAAGTGTCCTCAGAAAAAAAAAGCTAGATTATAACATGATATGATTTTATAAAATACTCAATGGAATCATTTATTTTACTATAATACTTTCCTAAAAAAGTATAAGGACCCGAGTTGCTCTCATAGTTTAATCTGGGAACTCCCTTAATTAGGGTCATAATGACCAATTATGGGTCAATCATCAATGCATATTATAAACCGGTGTAGCATAAACCTTGATCTCTCCCTTAGTTATCCAAGGTTCCCATGACATAAACAATTGGAGGGGAGGCAAATAAACAAGTGAATTCTTATCACATAAATCAACAATAAAGAATAAAAAATAAATATCATCTCACCTCTAACACCCTCTAATGAAACAACCCCATTTTCTCATTCATCAAACATCATTTAAAAATTAAATTTATTTATAAATAGGATAAAAGTTTATAAAAGGCATAATATAAACCAAGTAGATGAAACTATGGCTAATGAAAAAAAATCAAGAAAAACCTTTTATAAGGTTCCAAACATGACTTTATGAACCTATAAATAATTGCATGTTCTTTAATATTATTTGAGAAGTCAACCTTGGAACCATACTTTAGAAATCATTTTGAACTAACATTTTCCTCAACCTAAACCTCAAAACATTCCTCTAAAATAATCCAAAATATAAAACACCCCTTTAAACTTGAAATTTATTTCAAATGAGCCTTTCCAACATTTAAATGATCACATGTAATATGTAGGAATAATTTTTTAAAAACAATGAATTTGAAAACCATGAAAATTTCTATTTTCTAATCATGAAAACATGAAATCCACTTAAAAACCTTAAAAGGGTATCACATGTAAGAATTTATTAGATTAAAACATTTTTGTAAAATAAATAATTTCATGACATTCTAAATAAAATAATCACACAAAAAGGATGATCCAAATCATGAAACAGACTCTACAAGACCTAAAAAAATCTCCATGATTAGACTCATCCCAACATTAAATTCAAAATTCACATAAATTTTTGTTAGAGGGGGAGATGAAATAAAGGGTAATAAGGGATGAGATAATAGGTTAAAAATAATTATAAGAAAATTAGTGGTGTATCATGATTAATGACTTAAAATAGAATGAGTTGGAGATTATAATATTAGGGTGATGAGGGAGAGTTCCCCTATGAATAAAACAAACCAAATGGGAGTAAATGAGGGCCATAAACTTATTAAACCCAAATGGAGAATAATTTTAAGTTCATTTTCTATTGAATCAGGGAAGCTCCATGGTTTACAAAACCATGAACCAACCATGAAACACCCACTAGGAAGGAACCTCACACCCACATGGTTTGGTATCATAGTTTATCAGATAGTTCACTAACCAAGTAGACCCCACTAAAACATTCTACAATGATATGCTCAGTTTCCATTCACAATTTCCCCTGACCATGAGGTAAATGTGTGATAGAAGTAAAAACCCAAAAAATAAAATTTTGAATTAAAAAATCACAAATTTCCAAAATTAATCTCTGAATTATAAAATATATAACACCATAGTGTAATGGGGTGTTATAATTCTCCCCATAATTCCACCTTCTGAACTTAGAAAACTCTGGTAAAATAAGTAACATAAATCTGAAATATAAACTCCCAAATATAGGATATTGCAGGGTTGAAAGAAACTGAGAAAGGCCTTATGAAAGGGTAAACACTAAACACAATCCATCATTAAAATAATATATCATAAGTAATCAACATACACTAAATAAATTCTATAATATCTTTAAATATCTCCAAGAATAACCCAAATCACTATCAAAAGATACAAATATCTAAGAAAGTTGAAACAAATAATAAGTATCCCCACCAATTATAATTTATCTAAAACAGTATGATAAAGGATATATAATTCATAAAAAATAACATCACTGCAATAAAAACATATCTAGAAAATATCCATGATATTAGAATCTTTTACCAAGTTAACAACAACCTTGAAGAAACCAGGCACAGATTCCCAAAAATAGAACAATATAAATAAATATCTATAGAATACAATACAACATCCAAAAATACATCAATATATCATAAAATAAATAGAGATGAATAAATGGAATATATACCTCAATAAATAATAACATGGCTCTAACCAAGGGTTATAATACTAAAATGAAAAGTAGTATGGGACCTCTCTCATAGAACATTGAATCATTGTTAACAGAACATAATAAACAAGTGAAGTGCATAAGAGTAACATTTTTTGTCAATATGGATTGAAGTTTATAAGATTGTATTTGTTGTCAATGAAAATTCAATATGTGAATGAAAGGTATTTATGAAGAAGTTGGGGCAGCCTTGGAGAATTTTTTTTATTCAAAGCATTGAATACTACACTTGATCTATTATCCTAGAGGATAAAATTCTGATGATTGTTGAGCTGATCCAAAGTTCCAAATACTTGTATCAAAGTGATAAATATTTATGACATCATGAATAAATCAATGAAACTAAGTATTGCATGAGGAAAGAAGTGATGATCCATCCATAGTCACTAAGTGGATGATGTGTTGAATATTTACCCATTGAATCTAAATGGGTGAAGTTGAAGATATCAGATGATTGTTTGAGCTAGTATTTAGAGTCTGAGACATGTGTTAATAGAGAACGCATCCCTCACAACAAGAAGAATCCATGCATTATGTTTTAATTCATGAGGCCTGAAGAAATGTTCCATGCATCATCCATGGTTGGATTAAATGAATATAGAAGATATTTGGAATTTTCATTCCAAAAGAAAAAGAAAAATAAGGGAAGAAGGTTGATGGTTTGAAATTCTAGAGACAATGAAGAAGGGGGCCATGCATTATTCTTTGCCTATACACTTAGTTCTTAACCAATTATATAATATGGCCTTGCATAAAAAATAAGGGGCCAACCATGGAGGGCCAGCTGAGGACCTCACCTCAAGCACATGAGGGACCCGAGGGTCAACCGTGCTCGAGGGAAGCCCTCAAGGCCATCCCTACATGATGCAGTGTGTGTGGGCCATTTATAAGCCCTCATGAGCATTCATGGTGATCAACCCATGCGTGAAAGCATGCATTGTAGTTTCAAGGTGCGCACCTGAGGAGCAGAGTGGGTGCTAAGAGCAAGCTCGTAGGGTGAACACGGTATTGGGAGGTACCATGGAGGGAGAGAGGATAAATATGAATGATTTAGGCTGTGGCTTGGTAATTAAACCACGAGAAAACCGCCGCCTGTTTTGATGTGGGATGACATTTTAAAAACACAGATGTGATCTGCACCGTTCATCTGATCTCACGTCTGATCTGAACCGCACTCTTTATACTGCGTCCTGCGTAATAATCGTGGCCATCTGTGATAAATCCAAGTTGATCCAACATCCATGGAATCTTCTTCAACCTCCAACCGCATGGAGAGTCACCCGACGCTGCTTCTCACCATCACCACTTTCGATCCACCGTGATCAAGTTCCCAGCCACCATTGAAGCTCAAATATCTTGCACGGTGATCATCCAGAATAACCGAATACATGAACACATTAAAATTTTCATGCATGCATCAAGATGAAGAATTAAAAGGTGGCCAAAGAAAGTGGACTTGTGAGGACACATTTGAATGCTTGAAGCCTTCATGGAAATGATCTGCACGTGTTCTTAAAATCATGCACGTGAGGATCATGATACATTGAATAAGTCAGTGTTAGAAAGAAATAACCCACAACTCTCGGAATATCTTTTAACCCATGTTTGAAGTTTTTCAATGCTGAAGATCTCAGATTATTCATATAAAGATTTTAAGCGTATCTCTTGGGGGTTTGAAGAAGAATCGAGGTAGATCCTTATCTTATAAACAGAGGACCCCTGAGCCGAAGCAATGTTCTACCATTCTCAAAGAAAGGAGCTCATGTTTCCCCAATGAAATAGAGAAACCGTGAACCCCTATGGATAGCGAATGGAAGAGGTTTTTATGCATCCCTACTACGTGAAATAAAGTCGCGCAACTCATGCATGAAGGAGTCCCACACATACCTTGCACAGAAGAGAAGATCGAACTCCTTGGTTTATGAAAGAATCCAACACCATTTGCGGTTCACGAAGAAAAGGACTGTGAATCGTCCTTGTTCATGAAGAGAACCCACACACACCCTTTTCATGAGAACAAGAGAAGGACATTGTACACATACACAGCCCATAGAGAAAAAAAAATAATCACACCCTCTTATTTTTCACAAAGAAGAAGAGCCTGAGGCATTTTGTTTTATTAATAACGAACACATTCATGAGGTCGAGGCTTTTATAATCTCTTGATATAATGTTGGGAAGAAGAAGAATAATGGATTGTGTGTGCAAATAAAAGTGGAGAATTCTTGCATGATGCATATGAAAATCATGTTCATGAGTTGAGACAACCAAGTGTCCAAGGAAAAGGTGAACTATGAGTAACAATCATTTGGAATTAAAGAAGACCCACGCATAAACACATAAAATTGAATGAATTAAATATGACATTGTGTTTGTTCTAGACCCAAGAGAAGAAGAGAAAATGAAAAGCAGAAAGAGAATAGATTGTGTGTGTGTGATCAAATTATTATACCCATTGGGGTTTTCACACAAGAGAGACGGAAGAGATTGTGCATGCATGCATTCATGTACATGAACACCTGAAGAGAGATTAAAGAAGGATTTAATATTATTAGTTCATGTTTGTAAACTGGAAGAAGTAATTCCATGAAACTCATGCATAAATAATAATCAATTCAGATGATGCCAAGTGAGATGATCCTCAGTGTTTGAATAATCACATAAGTGTATGAGATTTTTGCCTAGAAAACAAGGAGAAGTCTTAGTGCATTCAGTTATTACACTAAAGAAGAAGAAACTGAGATATCCAAATACAATAAGTATTATATCCCATACAATCCATGCATGAAGTGAATGAGAACTGAGACTGCAGCCAAAATGAATTAAAGAATCTCTTCTATCTGAGTTTTCAGTAATTGAGATTCCAATATGAATGGAAGTGATGATATTGTGAAAGATCATTCATACATATTAATATTCTTGAAGAAGTTGTGTTCACCATTTGAACACATCTATGTGAGGCCATGTCTTCATCAAAAGAAGAAATAATTGTTTGAGCACTGTTGAGACTAAGAACTAATCAGAATTATTGAGCATGGACAACAGAGCTTACTAATGGGTGTTAAAGATTCTTGAAGAGATATATAGGCAAGTCTGATTCATCAAGCCTGTGTGGGAAGATCAAAAGATCATCTACAATGAATGAAAGAATAAATTAAAGAAGGAAGTTGTTTGTGAGACTCGAGAGCTAGAAGAACCTTGTGATATTCAGGGAGGTGAAGAAGTCTTGAGTGGGACTCTGAAGCAGGCCAATGGGACTCTGGTATCACTATGGGAAGCAGTATAAAGAACATCCTATAGTACTTAAGAGATATACATTGAGACTCTGTATCAACCATTTTAATTACTAACCAAATTATTATGGAGAATCTGTGTTGGTGTAAATAACCAACACATCAAGGAGTATGTCTTTGAACCAGACCTTGTAAATCCTTGTGTTCAGCACCTTTACATTTAAATCATTATTCGAGGTAAGTATGAGAGACATAAGAAGAGTGGATCAAGGAATTAACTATCCATAGAGGTTTAATTGAAAATAATCTATTAGTAAAAAAATTCAATGGTACCACCAATTCACCCTTACCCCTCTCAGCGATTCACACTGATCTAGGAACTTCAATTGGTATTAGAATGAAGGTCACCTCTAAAAGATCCAAGGGATTATAGAGTCTTTATGAAGTGCATATTTGAGGAGATGAATGAGAAACCTCAAATAAAGATTTATGCCAATACTCAGAAAAATAGAAAGAAGAAGCATGCAAGGAAGATGAAGAAGAATCTCACTACTAATGGGGAGACACCTTCTACTGAAGGTAATATGAATGGTTTAACATGTGATAATACTTATTATTTTTCTGATGAATCTTTCTCAAGCAGTGATGATGATAGATCAATTTGTGATTTTAAAGGTTCACTCAATTATCATCTAAACAAAGTCCCTAAAGAAGTGGCAAGACACATTGTTGCAAGCATTAGTGCTCTTAAAGATGAAAAAGTATAGCTAGAAGAGGAAGATAATTCCATGGAAGAAGCATTTGATAAAAGGGTTGGAATATCCAACACTCTCACATAACTAATGAAGGTAAATAAAGAGACGATTTCTTTTTGACATGAATGGAATATCCAGTTATTGAAGAATTTCAGGGAACTATTTGTGAGAAAAAATTATTTGAGATTGTATTTGTAGAATATTTCCATGCTTTTGAAAAGTCGCATAAAGTTTCGATGGTTGTAAAATATTCTCAACTAGAATAAAAATCCAAAAATCTAAAGGATTTTGACATCCCTTTGCAATAATTAAGAAATTTTCATGAAGAACAAATAACAACGCTGAAGGATAATTGGGAAAGAAAGCTGAGATCATTTAAGGATGAGATGAACTCCCTCAACATGAAGTGTTTATAGTTGGAGGTGAAATTGAAGAATCAAAAATCACTCCAAGATGAAACTTCCTAAACATCTGAATGAAGAGATGATACCACTCATTTTTTCATTGAGGAATATGATTCCAAAAGGAACATCAGATCATACTCTAATCCAAGGTAAACATCCTCCAAGAAGATGGTATCAAGTTATTTTTTATCTCTACTATTGCAGTTTCATCTGCATGTACAGGTTCAAAACCAAAAGTTGGGAAGATATGGATAGATAAAAATGATGATACATCCATCAAAACATCAAGGGTGTAAACAAGAAGGATCAATAATAAGAAACTCCTAGAAGGATGCTCCAAAGAAAGGAAGATAATTCCAAAAACAAAAATGCACTAAATCTATCCAGACTGATACTACAAGAAAAATAAGGAGATTCATTGGATATTGTTGGTTTTTTTGGAAGTTTGGAAATTAGTCCAATGAATGCTGGAATAATATGTGAGTATATGAAACTTATGGAAGGCCTACATTCAAAGAAAGTATATGTGAATAAATGAAGTCACCTGCAACGAAAAATAAGAAATCACAAATGAAGCAGAACCTATCTATCAATCACAGATTTGATTATCCTGAATACTTCTATGATAATTTAAAAAAAATTGGTCATAGTTATGATGAGTGTTGGTTTAGTCCTACCATGTGTCAGGAAGTTCATAAGTAGCATAGACCACTCCAAGGGCAGGAGAAAGGAAAAAGAATTGAAAAGTCTTCTATTGGGAATATGACAAACACTAAAGTCTAGAACACTATTTAACAAACTATTCCCAAGAAGAAGTCGAAGTGGGATTCCAAGAAAGTCATCTAAAAAAAGAAAAGATGATTTTGTTGTGGAAAGAAAGTCCATACCACGGATCACTGTAAACAATCCATGAAAATGAATGGAAGAAAACTGAAACTAAAAGGAGAATGAATCTAGAAGAAGATGGGATTGACTGAATACATTCTGGAAGATAATAAGTTTCTTAAGATAGGTAACTTGAATAAAATATAGAATCCATGTGGAATATCCAATTCAAAAAAATGTTAAGGAGTGTTTAGTTATCTGTCCTAATCAATTGAAAATTGCTAGAAAACTACAAAGAGATAAAGATGAAGTACTAGTTATTGCAAAGGAAAATAGGAAACATGTAATGGCCCGGACCTCTCCGGTCCATTACTTTGTGAATTTTGGTGTTGGAGGTGTTACGGGACGTCAAGGGGACTTATCCCCAACACTTTTCCAATTTTTTCCAGTTCTGTGAACAGTGTTTCCAGTTTTATAAACAGTAACAGATCGGTCTCACCGATCGGTCTGACAGATCGGTCTGACAAATCAGTTTCACAGATCGGTCGGACAGATCGGTTTCACAGATCGGTGTGACAGATCGGTTTCACAGATCGGTCTGACAGATCTGTTTCACAGATCGGTGTGACAGATCAGTTTCAAAGATCGGTCTGACAGATCGGTTTCACAGATCGGTGTGACAGATCGGTTTCACAGATCGGTGTGACAGATCGGTTTCACAGATCGGTGTGACAGATCGGTTTCACAGATCGGTGTGACAGATCGGTTTCACAGATCAGTCTGACAGATCGGTTTCACAGAGCGGTGTGACAGATTGGTTTCACAGATCGGTCTGACAGATCGGTTTCACAGATCGGTTTCACAGATCCGTTTCACAGATCGGTTTCACAGATCGGTGTGACAGATCAGTTTCACAGATCGGTGTGACAGATCGATTTCACAGATCGGTCTGACAGATCGGTTTCACAGATCGGTCTGACAGATCGGTTTCACAGATCGGTTTCACAGATCGATCTGACAGATCGGTTTCACAGATCCGTTTCACAGATCGGTATCAGAGATCGGTTTCACAGATCGGTTTCACAGATCGGTTTCACAGATCGGTTTCATGTACAGTAACAGTGGGTGAACAGTGTTTCCAGACTCCTACAGTTTTGCCCCTTTTGACATTTCCTTTGGCGTAAAATACATTTAAGGCCTTATTTTAAGGGCTCTTAAGGCCATTTAAAATTCCATAAATCCTATATTAATTATTCCTAAGGCTTGGAATGTTTTACTTGGTCAAACCGCGTGGGTTAATGCGATCCGTTTTTAATGGAGAATTAACCGGATCTTAAACCGTTGCCCCATTTAATCTTCAAAAAGGGACGAGATATCATTCTCCCTGGTTCTTTCCCTTTGTTCTCAACTAGGAGGCACTAGAACCTTTCAATCCTTTCCGTAGGAGTTGCACAATAAATCTTTACTCCAAGGATTGGTTATGCTCTGTTTTGGATGCAACTGAGCCGTGTTGATCAATCTTCGATATAAGGTATGTTTTATCGTCGTTCTTTTGGGGTTCATCTTCTCCTATCCTCTTTTCCATAATTATACCATGTAATTTCCAAGATTCTAATGGGTTTTCTTGGGGTTGGTTGGTACTGTCGTACCGCAGCATCCTCTGGTGGATGCAGTTGTCGCGAGGGGAGGATCGTGACCTGTTGTGTGGATAAAGAATGTGAGTAACTGTTTGAGGTAGGGGATTCATGGATTCTCTAATTGTATATGTGCAATCGTAGAATTAGCATGATTTATCCCTTTGGATCACAATGAAATTGACCTAATTAAATACTTGAACCGGATTAAGAGAATTGGTTGATCGCATGTTGTTTCTTTATACCGTCATAACGGTTGCCTCATGTTTTGCTAGATAGAGTGTTATCTATGTTTTCTTTGATTTTTTATTCGTTCATGATGGAAATTGATAAAGAACGTAAAGCCTGAATTATTTTTTAAATAATTGGATAAAGATAAAGAGGCAAGTTAATGAATCTGTTAATTCAAGATGGATTAAAGAACTATTAGTTTGATAATTTCAAAAGGGTTCTGAGTTACCCTCTTGTTTGTTAAAGGGTCAAGAGCCCATGATGTGATGTTTGTTTTCCTGCTGCTTGTGCTGTGATGTGAGCCTGGATGGCTGTTGTGATATGTGGAGGCATGGAGGCCTTGTGTTTATGGCAGCAGATGACGCCTAGAGTGGCGAGATGCATCAGTTTATGCATGTGGGTGTCGGGGAGGACACCAGGGGTGATGGAATGGGATGGATGTGGTTGCTGGTTGCTTGCGGTTTTCTTGAATGTTAATCTGCTTTGCTTTTCCCCACTGCTCAAGGCAGCTGGTCTTGCAACCCTTCTTCCGAAGGAGGCGAAGACGCGCGGGGTATGCCACGTGCTTTCCGTGTTTTGCCTCTCGAGGGAGAATGGGTATATGCTCTTTCTATAGGCGGCAAGGACTCGACGATTAGTATATCTACTCACCGTGTTGAGCCTCCTTTGTGCTTAGAAGCATAGGATGCTTTTTTATAATGCCTGGGAATGTGGAAAAGTAATTCTGTAATGAATGTTTGATTAAATGGTGAAAATCCACGGGGATGGAGATGCTGGAATTTAAAGGTGATGTGAATCTTAAGAAGGAGAAGTTGTTTTTGAATGTGATGCCAATACAGTTTAATGTGGAATTGTTCTTTCTTAATTAATGTTTAAAGAATTAATTAATGTACAGTGGAACTGATAAAATGAGAACGGAGTAATCTAATAAATCTCTTCAAATGTTTGTGTGCTTATATGATACCTAGTCTTAGAAGTAGCAGCCTGGAGTCTGAGAGACATTAGCTATAGTTGAATCTAAGACTAGGTAATTCCCATAGTGTGGATGTGAGTTACTTATATATTCTGTACTTTTTGTGTTTCTATACGCTACTCCACCCTGTCGGTAAGGGCAATTGACACCCCGGGGATTTTGAGCCCTGGGGGGTGTTTTCCCCAACATTCCGATGGGAGGTCGAATGGCTGACTACCCCCTTTGGCCCTGCTCTCTTCTCTTGGTAGATACTTTTTCCATGAGTCACAATGATTAGTTACCCCATATATGTGTGTAGAGGGATTTAATGGCTTGTGGTTATTCACACGCATATATTCTGGATATAGTATCCTATGGACTACTATAGGTGTAATGTGTATAGGCTATGATGGCTTGAGGATCCTTACTCGGAGTATGGGCTATAATGGCTTGAGGTATTATACCCGACGTATGATACACGTTATGCGAGCTGTGGTGGCTCCCAAAAACTATCTGGTTACCTTTGGTTGTGAGGACGGCATGGTGCTTCGCCCAGGTGTCTGCGGGCAAGCCTATGTGGTGCACGAGGTGCAGATTGTGGAGCTTAGCCCAAGTATCTGCGGGCAAGCCTTTGGAGAGAGATGCACAAGATGTATGTCATTGGGGGCAAAGCGGAAAACCAGTGGGGAAGTAGTAGCGGGGTACCCTTGATATTCTTTGCTATATGCTATATTCTTGTATGCGTTACTTGGTGAGAGTAGCCATGGTGAGGTTGGGAACATAGTATACCTGTTTAGGTGACGAGTTAGTTTCACTTGTTGTTCACTGGGCTTTAGCATGCTTTCTTTACTTTTGCACGAGAGTCATGGGGAGGATCCTACTGAGTATACTGTTATACTCACCCTATGTATATATAAACTGTTTTCAGGTCACTTGGAGCAGGTTGGAGATCAAGCGGGTTACTACTAGCTTGTGGTTGGAGGAGGAGCTGTTCGGGCTCGTGGTCAATGCCGTTTTACTTTATTTTGGGTACTCTTAGTTTTCCCCTTTAGTTGTAGTACTTTTTCATGACATTTCATATATGTACTTGGTTTCCTTTTATATCTCAGTTCTAAGTTGGAGTTGATTGGAGTCTATTCTATCTCTCTCTTCTGCATGTGTTCTCTTAGAGGGTAATGCCTCCCATTTGTATGTTATTATACCCTCGGTGCTAGTCGCCAACCCGAGGCCTACTGGAGGCGGGACTCGGGGGTCATTATCTCCCTTCTCACATTGCCGGCCCAGGAGGGGTACACTTTGTGGGGAGGGGGTCGTGACAGAGTGGCATCAGAGGTCTGGTTGAGGGATAGGATGGAGTTTGGAGTTAGGGACAGGTGAGGATGCATGGGATGGTAGGGAAGCAGTGTCATTCATGTTTAGAAAGTGGGGTAAACACTGGAGACCGGCAAAGACATAGGCGTTTAGGGCCCCCTATGATCTGTTGCACGGACCTTTAAGTTTACGATGGCTACAAAACAAAGTGATATTGGTTGCAGGGTAGAGACCTAGGAAATGATCATGCATTATTATTCTTTGCTCATATATTTGAATGGGTAGACCTTGGGATAGGTAACCTAAAATTAATAAAACAAAATAATTAATCAATTAATGTTGAGTCTTCCATATTCCAGGCTTATGATCTCTAACGGTTGTTATTTTACAGGTATGGCTCCAGGTCGATGTCCTCGTCAGGTTTGCGCAGAAGGTGCCCAGTAGGCTGTTCCAGCAGATCGTCGCCGGGTAGAGGTTGACGACGATGACACTTGGAGGAAGACACTCTGAGAGTTTCAGCGCCAGAGTCTACAGAAGTACGAGGGCTCCGTTTCAGATACAGTCACAGAAGACTGGTTGGAGGAGATCGAGATAGGCTTCAGTTTGATTCGTTCTCAGAAGGAACACTGGGTGTCCTTGGTTGTGATGATGCTGCGTGGAGCAGCAAGGCAGTGGTGGTTCTTGTTCCTCGGTGATCGTGAGGAGTCAGAAATCTCATGGGAGGAGTTTTGAGACAGGTTTAGAGTCGAGTTTCTTTCTTCGACTGCGAAGGCGTCCAGTCGCCAGGAGCTTCTCACCCTTTGAAAGGGGAGCTCCAGTGTTCGAGAGTTTGGAATCCGTTTCAGGAACCTTCTACAATATGATTCAGACCTGTTACCAGATGATGAGGCCAGGGCGAGGCATTTCGAGGAGGCTTTACATCCAGAGATCCAGCGCCAGGTCACCCTATTTATGCTGAAGACATATCTTGAGGTGCTGGAGAGGGAAGAGGTTGTTGAGAGGACATTGGCCAGGACTGGATCGTCACGAGAGGGGAATCGTCATGATTCGTCACGAAGCAGAGCTGTGGTCCGGGGTTCACGATTTTCAGGACATAAGAGTTTCTGTTCACCTGGGGGTAGGTCCCAGCCCTTCCCATCTCGTTTCTTCGGAGGCAGCAACTCTCATACCTATGCCAAGGGATCAGGCGCTTGTTTTTCTTATGGTGGTCGTGGCCATCAGCAACGGGAGTGCCCGACTTTTCAGAGCAGTCATCGTGCACCAGGCGCTCCACTCCAGGTTCCTCCGTTGAGGCAGTTCCATCCGAGGCAGCAGCAGTAGGTTGCACCAGCTTTAGATCACCAGAGGGTAGATGGAGCAGGCAGAGGATAGCCCCATGAAACTCCTCATCCTCAGAGAGAATAGCGCGGCCATGGTGGTGGTCTTCATCAGGGTCAGAGAGGCCGTGGAGGTGGTCGTGGTCAGCTTCATGCTCTAGCGTTGCCAGCTCCAGGCGAGCCAGACGTCGTCCGAGGTACCCTTTTCTTGTTGTCTACCTTGGTGTATGCCTTGTTTGATTCAGGAGAGGCACACTCCTTTATATCCCCTACCCTTGTCCACACTTTGGGACTTGAGGTAGAGAGGCTTCCAGTGCCCTTGACGTTTACTACGCCAGTTGGAGGTCGAGCTAGCTTGTTTGAAGTATGTAGAGACTGTGAGCTAGTGTTGGGGCAGCACCGCTCTTGGGGAGATTTCCTATGTTTACGAATACAACCATATGATGTCATCCTCGGCATGGATTGGTTATATTCGGTGCAGGATATTTTGGATTGCTTCCGGAAGGAGGTCATCTTCTTCGATGTAGATGGAGAAACAGTGGTGTTTGTTGGTGAGAGAGATCCTCGGATGAGTCATAGATGAGTTTCATCCTTATCATCCATGATGGCTGAGATGATGTTATGTTCTTCAGAGGTTGAGCAGTTGGCGTTTCCTAGGGTTGTGGAGGAGTACCCTGATGTATTTCCCGAAGAGGTTGTAGCATTACCCCCTCGATGAGAGATCGAGTTTGGGATCGAGCTACAGCCAGGAGCGTCTCTTATCTCTATGTATCCGTATAGAATGACCCCTTCTGAGTTACGAGAGCTACATATACAGCTTGATGATCTGTTGAAGTGCGGTTTTGTTTGGCCAAGTGTGTCTCCATGGGGTTCACCAGTCTTGTTCGTGAAGAAGGTCGATGACAGTTTGCGGTTGTGCGTCGATTATCGTCGATTAAACAAAGTGACAATAAAGAATCACTATCCTCTTCCACGGATTGATGACCTATTCGATCAACTGAAGGGTGCAAGTTGGTTCTCAAAGATCGACTTGCGGTCAGGATATCACCAAATGTGTGTAAAGGATGAGGATATCCCAAAGACTGCTTTCCGTTGTCGTCATGGGCATTATGAGTTTGTTGTAATGCCATTCAGTGTGACGAATGCTCCAGCTGTTTTCATGGGGTTGATGAATGCTGTGTTCCGTGAATTCCTAGACAAGTTTGTTGTGGTTTTCATCGATGACATCCTTGTGTACTCCACATCTGAAGAAGAGCATGTTGAGCATCTACGAGCCGTTTTGGGAGTTCTTCGCCAACATCAGTTGTTTGGGAAGTTGTCCAAGTGTGAGTTCTGGGCTCGAGAAGTTCGTTTCTTAGGGCATGTTGTGCCCCAACAGGGAGTAGCTGTGGATCCATCGATGATAGAAGCAGTAGTGTCATGGGCAGCCCCCAAGACAGTGTCAGAGGTGCGAAGTTTCCTTGGTCTCGCAGGCTATTACAGGAGGTTCGTAGCAAATTTCTCACGGGTGGTGACTCCTCTAACAGCTTTGACCAGGAAGGATCAAGCATTCATCTGGACTGATCAGTGTCAGGAAGCATTCGAGTATCTAAAGAAGAAGTTGGTAAGTGCTCCTGTTCTTTGTCTTCCAGCTGAGGGAGTCCAGTTTGACGTCTTCTACGATGCGTCACATCTGGGGCTAGGCTGTGTACTTATGAAACAAAGGTCAGTTGTTTCTTATGGGTCCCGACTATTGCGCCCCCATGAACGCAACTATTCCACCCATGATCTTGAGTTGGCAGTCGTGGTGTTTGCGCTGAAGTTGTGAAGACATTACCTCATTGGTGAGCGCTTTGTGGTCTTCACCGATCATAAGAGTTTGAGGTATGTTTTCTCTCAGCGGGACTTGAACTTGCGGCAGCGTCGGTGGATGGAGTTCTTTCATGAATACGACTTCGAAATATCGTATACACCTGGGAAGGCAAATGTTGTTGCTGATGTGCTGAGCTGAAAGTCATGTAGTGATGCTGTGCGTGAATCCGGTGATTCTTGGAGAGTAATGGAGGAACTGTCAGCATTACATATTGATATGGAAGAGGTTGGAGGTAGAGGTTGTATTTTCCAGATGACGGTGCAGTCATCTCTGATGCAGAGGGTGGAAGAGTCTCAGTTGGGTGATCTAGAGGTGGAAGTTTGGAGAGACAGAGTTGTTTGTGGGGAGGCCCCTGATGGTTGGTCGGAGGATGAACAACACCGAGTGTTGTATCATGGCAGGCTTTTTGTTCCCTTGGCGATGCGCGAGACGGTTCTCCGAGAGTTCCATAGTTCACCCTTGGCGGTACATCCTGGTGTGACGAAGATGTACCGATCCTTGAAGAGTCAGTTTTGGTGGCCTGGGCTGAAACGTATGGTTGCAGAATGTGTGTCTCAATGTTTAGTCTGCCAGAAGGTGAAGGCCAAACACCGTGTTCCTGGTGGTCTTCTCCAACACATAGAGATTCCTCAGTGGAAGTGGGAGGACATCTCAATGGACTTTTTTACAGGTTTACCTCGAGCTCCGGGAGGACATGATGCTATATGGGTGGTAGTGTATCGTTTAACTAAATCGGCCCACTTCATAGCCATCAAGGAGTCGAGCTCAGTGGAGGTTTTATCGAGGTAGTATCTGGAGGAGGTGGTGAGGCTTCACGGAGTTCCTAAGACGATCATTTCTGATCGAGACCCTCGTTTTACCTCTAGGGTGTGGAGACGTCTCCAACATGCTTTTGGCTCTCAACTATGCCTTAGCACTGCTTTTCATCCTCAAACGGATGGTCAGACAGAGCGAACCATCCAGACTCTTGAAGACATGATGCGGTCTTGTGTTCTTGATTTTGGAGGTTCATGGGTGAAGCACTTACCCTTGGTAGAGTTTGATTACAATAATAGTTTTCACTCTACCATCGGCATGGCGCCGTTTGAAGCCTTGTATGGCCGGCCATGCCGTTCTCCGTTGTGCTGGACTGGGGTCGGAGAGTCAGTAATTCTCAGACCAGAACTAGTGCAGAATACAACAGAGATGGTACAGGTGATTCGTGAGAGGATGAAGAAAGCACAGGATCGTCAGAAATCATATGATGATCAAAGAAGGAGACCGTTAGAGTTTAATTTTGGGGATCATGTGTTTCTAAAGGTGACTCCCCGTCGTGGGCAGCGAAGGTTTGGTTATGGGAGTAAGCTTTCTCCCCGGTTTGTTGGGCCTTTCGAGGTGTTAGCTCGTGTTGGAGCTGTGGCGTATCGAGTAGCACTTCCCCCTCATATGAGTCGGATACATGCTGTTTTCCATGTATCACACCTCCGTCGTTATCTTCATGATGAATCTCATGTTATCGATTTGGGAGAGATCGATATTGACGATGATGCAACCTTCGAGGAGCGACCTGTGGAGATCCAAGACCACAAGGAGAAGGTGTTGTGTGGGTGTTCTATCCCCTTAGTTCGTGTCTTGTGGCGACACGGTGGCATGGAGGAGAGTACCTGGGAGCGTGAGTCATAGATACGTGCTCAGTACCCAGAGTTATTCAATGTTTAACTCCTTTCATGTAATGATGTTTCCTCTTTAGTTAGACCTTTCATGTTTTATTTATATACCTTTGATGTGATGTTATGAATGAATTGTTTGGGTATGGATTGTTTGTTCCCATACTCCCGGATGTCGTAGTTTTGTTCCAGATTTCGAACAACTCATGGTGGTTTTCCCTTGAGAGGTATCTTATGGGGTGGTTGTTCAGACCCCTCTTTTCTTCTGGGTTGGTTTTTAATTCTCGAGGACGAGAATGTTTTGAGAGGTATCTAATGTAATGGCTCGGACCTCTCTGGTCCATTACTTTGTGAATTTTGGTGTTGGAGGTGTTCCGGGAGGTCAAGGGGATTTATCCCCAACACTTTTCCAATTTTTTCCAGTTCTGTGAACAGTGTTTCCTGTTTTATGAACAGTAACAGATCGCTCTCACCGATCGGTCTGACAGATCGGTCTGACAGATCGGTTTCACAGATCGGTCTAACAGATCGGTTTCATAGATCGGTGTGACAGATCGGTTTCACAGATCGGTCTGACAGATCGGTTTCACAGATCGGTGTGACAGATCGGTTTCACAGATCGGTCTGACAGATCGGTTTCACAGATCGGTGTGACAGATCGGTTTCACAGATCGGTGTGACAGATCAGTTTCACAAATCGGTGTGACAGATCGGTTTCATAGATCGGTGTGATAGATCGGTTTCACAGATCGGTCTGACAGATCGGTTTCACAGATTGGTGTGATAGATCGGTTTCACAGATCGGTCTGACATATCGGTTTCACAGATCGGTTTCACAGATCAGTTTCACAGATCGGTTCACAGATCGGTTTCACAGATCGGTGTGACAGATCGGTGTGACAGATCGGTTTCATAGATCGGTCTGACAGATCATTTTCACAGATCGGTGTGACAGATCGGTTTCACAGATCGGTCTGACAGATCGGTTTCACAGATCGGTCTGACAGATCGGTTTCACAGATCGGTGTGACAGATCGGTTTCACAGATCGGTCTGACAGACCGGTTTCACAGATCGGTTTCACAGATCGGTCTGACAGATCGGTTTCACAGATCGGTTTCACAGATCGGTTTCACAGATCGGTTTCACAGATCGATTTCACAGATCGGTTTCATGTACAGTAACAGTGGGTGAACAGTGTTTCCAGACTCCTACAGTTTTGCCCCTTTTGACATTTCCTTTGACGTAAAATACATTTAAAGCCTTATTTTAAGGGCTCTTAAGGCCGTTTAAAATGCCATAAATCCTATATTAATTATTCCTAAGGATTGGAATGTTTTACTTGGTCAAACCGTGTGGGTTAATGCGATCCATTTTTAATGGAGAATTAACCGGATCTTAAACCGTTACCCCATTTAATCATCAAAAAGGGACGAGATATCATTCTCCCTTGTTCTTTCCCTTTGTTCTCAACTAGGAGGCACTAGAACCTTTTAATCCTTTCCGTAGGAGTTGCACAATCAATCTTTACTCTTAGGATTGGTTCTGCTCTGTTTTGGATGCAACTGAGCCGTATCGATCAATCTTCGATATAAGGTATGTTGTATCGTCGTTCTTTTGGGGTTCATCTTCTCCTATCCTCTTTTCCATAATTATACCATGTAATTTCCAAGATTCAAATGGGTTTTCTTGGGGTTGGTTGGTACTGTCGTACCGCAGCATCCTCCGGTGGATGCAGTTGTCGGGAGGGGAGGATCGTGACCTGTTGTGTGGATAAAGAATGTGAGGAACTGTTTAAGGTAGGGGATTCATGGCTTCTCTAATTGTATATGTGCAATCGTAGAATTAGCATGATTTATCCCTTTGGATCACAATGAAATTGAACTAATTAAATACTTGAACCGGATTAGGAGAATTGGTTGATCGCATGTTGTTTCTTTATACTGTGATAACGGTTGCCTCATGTTTTGCTAGATAGAGTGTTATCTATGTTTTATTTGATTTTTTATTCGTTCATGATGGAAATTGATAAATAATGTAAAGACGGAATTATTTGATAAATAATTGGCTAAAGATAAAGAGTCATGTTAATGAATTTGTTAATTCAAGATGGATTAAAGAACTATTAGTTCGATAATTTCAAAAGGGTTCTGAGTTACCCTCTTGTTTGTTAAAGGGTCAAGAGCCCATGATGTGATGTTTGTTTTCCTGCTTCTTGTGTTGTGATGTGATCCTGGATGGATTTTGTGATATGTGGAGGCATAGAGGCCTTGTGGTTATGGCAGTAGATGACGCCTAGAGTGGCGAGATGCATCAGTTTATGCATGTGGGTGTCGGGGAGGACACCAGGGGTGATGGAATGGGATGGATGTGGTTGCTGGTTGCTTGCGGTTTTCTTGAATGTTAATCTGCTTTGCTTTTCCCCACTTCTCAAGGCAGCTGGTCTTGCTACCCTTCTTCCGAAGGAGGTGAAGACGAGCGGGGTATGCCACGTGCTTTCCGTGTTTAGCCTCTCGAGGGAGAATGGGTATATGCTCTTTCTATAGGTGGCAATGACTCGACGCGTAGTATATCTACTCACCGTGTTGAGCTTCCTTTGTGTTTAGAAGCATAGGATGCTTTTCTAGAATTCCTGGGAATGTGGAAAAGTAATTCTGTAATGAATGTTTGATTAAATGGTGAAAATCCACGGGGATGGAGATGCTGGAATTTAAAGGTGATGTGAATCTTAAAAAGGAGCAGTTGTTTTTGAATGTGATTCCAATTCAGTTTAATGTGGAATTGTTCTTTCTTAATCAATGTTTAAAGAATTAATTAATGTACAGTGGAACTGATAAAATGAGAACAGAGTAATCTAATAAATCTCTTCAAATGTTTGTGTGCTTATAGGATACCTAGTCTTAGAAGTAGCATCCTGGAGTCTGAGAGACGTTAGCTGCAGTTGTATCTAAGACTAGTTAATGCCCATAGTGTGGATGTGAGTTACTTATATATTCTGTACTTTTTGTGTTTCTATACGCTAGTCCACCCTGTCGGTAAGGGCAACTGACACCCCGGGGATTTTTAGCCCTGCGGGGGGTGTTTTCCCCAACATTCTGATGGGAGGTCGAATGACTGACTACCCCCTTTGGCCCCACTCTCTTCTCTTGGTAGATAATTGTGCCATGAGGCACATCAGTTAGTTACCCCATATATGTGTGTAGAGGGCTGTAATGGATTGTGGTTATTCACACGCATATATTCTGGATATAGTATCCTATGGACTACTATAGGTGTAACGTGTATAGGCTATGATGGCTTGAGGATCCTTACTCAGAGTATGGGCTGTAATGGCTTGAGGTATTATACCTGACGTATGATACACGTTATGCGAGCTGTGGTGGCTCCCGGAAACTACCTGGTTACCTTTGGTTGTGAGGACGGCGTGTTGCTTCTCCCAGGTGTCTGCGGGCAAGCCTGTGTGGTGCACGAGGTGCAGATTGTGGAGCTTAGCCCAGGTGTCTGCGGGCAAGCCTTTGGAGAGAGATGCACAGGACGTATGTCGTTGGGGAAAAGAGGCAAACCAGTGGGGAAGTAGTAGCGGGGTACCCTTGATATTCTATTCTATATGCTATATTATTGTATGCATTACTTGGTGAGGGTATCCATGGTGAGGTTGGGAACATAGTATACCTGTTTAGGTGACGAGTTAGTTTAACTTGTTGTTCACTGGGCTTTAGCATGCTTTCTTTACTTTTGCAAGAGAGGCTTGGGGAGGATCCTACTGAGTATACTGTTATACTCACCCTATGTATATATAAACTGTTTTTCAGGTCACTTGGAGCAGGTTGGAGATCAAGCGGGTTACTACTGGCTTGTGGTTGGAGGAGGAGCTGTTCAGGCTCGTGGTCGCTGTCGTTTAACTTTTTTTGGGTACTCTTAGTTTTCCCCTTCAGTTGTAGTACTTTTTCATGACATTTCATATATGTACTTGGTTTCCTTTTATATCTCAGTTCTATGTTGGAGTTGATTGAAGTCTATTCTATCTCTCTCTTCTGCATGTGTTCTCTTAGAGGGTAATTCCTCCCATTTGTATGTTATTATACCCTCGGTGCTAGTCGCCAACCCGGGGCCTACTGGAGGCGGGACTCGGGGGTCATTATCTCCCTTTTCACATTGCCGGCCCAGGAGGGGTACACATTGTGGGGAGGGGGTCGTGACAAAACATGTCATTCCACATGAAGCAAAATTAGAATCTCATGAGAGGTTTTTAGCATATGATAACCCAATTGTATAACCACTATTGTGTGGAAGGTGCAAGAAGGATTGACATCATGCAAACAAATGTATAAATATTTTACCAGGCCAAATGGAGATGTTGAAAATTGAAAATCATACACCAATGAAAGCTACGTCACAATTGGTAGAAGAAAAGTGAAACAATACACACAAGTTGAAGTTAAATGAATGTAAAGGGTCCATTCTAACAATGAAAGATCAAAATTCAAATGGATAGGAAACACTAGCATGAAGAGTACAAGACTCTTTATATTTGCAAGGAAAGGAGTTCTTGGGTTGAGAAATAATTCTCAACCCCAGTACTTCAATTAAGAAGTTCACAAGTGTTCCATCTTATTCCATTATATATATTTTTATATACATGTGATTAAATTTTAGGGAATTAATGGCGGAGGTCATCCACAAGATGATAAATGGGTGAGAAAATTGGAGAACTACAAGTTGGACCCATTATTCATGATTTGATAATTACTTGAAGTGATCCATGGTGAAAGATTATCTAAATGAATATCTTCAATATTATTTAATTATATTCTCCACCATGGTAATTCAAAGGAAGTGCACCCCTTGAGGGGGAGAAAAATAAATTAAATGATTTCAAGGATTCTTTCAAGACAAACCATTGAAATTCATATCATCTCAAGAATCTGAAACTGAGGTATTCTGATCATACTTTCATTTCTTGTTACTAATTGTATTTATCATGTTAATTAAGGGGGGGGTGCTTGATTAATGAAAAGATGGGATGAAAGGGGAATATTTATCTTGAACTTGAACTTTTTTAATATTTTTAGTGAATTATGTGTCGGATTTAGCATTTCATTGATAAATTACATTATCTCTAATCTTTTGTTCAAGAATTGAACCTTTCTGAGCATGATATCCCATGTATGGTTGTTTATTAATAGCACTGAAAACCTCTATCATATCTCTCTTTTTTTCTACACTGGGTTAGCCCATGTAGACATAAAGTTCATTAAATAAATGATCTTTTCTAAGTGAACCATGTGACATCATACCTCTCTCAGAAACATTCCAAAATATATTATTCAAAGGGAGGACGACATGTTTTGGAAGTGATTTCACTAACACCATTACATTTGGTTTCCAATAAGGGGGATAAAATTTTGGAACACATATTGACCCATTCAATGTGTGCTTAAGTGATATTGACAACAAAATACAATGGGGGATATTGAAGTGCATAAGAGTTGCATTTTTTTGTCAATATGGATTGAAGTGCATAAGAGTTGCATTTGTTGTCAATGAGAAGTCAATATGTGAATGAAAGGTATTGATGAAGAAGTTGATGAAGCCTTGGAGAATTTTTTTTGATTCAAAGCATTGAATACTACAATTGATCAATTCTTCGAGAGGATAAAATTATGATGATTATTGAGCTGATCCAATGTTCAAAAGACTTGTATTAAAGTGATGCATGTTTACACCATCATGAAGAAGTAAATGCAATTGTGCATTTCTTGAGAAAAGAAGTGACGATCCATCCATAGTCACTAAGTGGATAACGTGTTGAAGATTCAACCATTGAATCAAAATGGATGAAGTTGAAGATATCAGATGACTTTTTGAGCTGGTCCTTAGAGTCTGAGACATGTGTTAATAGAGAACACATCCCTCACAACAAGGAGAATCCATGTATTATGTTTTAATGCATGAGGAATGAAGAAATAATCCATGAAACATCCATAGTTTGATGAAAGGAATATATAAGATCTTTGGAAATCTCATTCCAGAAGAAAAAGAAGAAGAAGAGAAGAAGGTTGGTGTCTTGAAATTCTAGAGATGATGAAGAAGGTGGTCATGCATTATTCTTAAACTATACACTTGGTACTTAACCATGTATATTATATGGACTTATATAAAAAAGAAGGAGCCAACCTTAGAGGGCTCATCGAGGACCACACCTCAAGAACATGAGGTACCCGAGGGTCAACTGTGCTCGAGGGAAGCCCTCAAGGATTTCCCCACATGAGGCAGTGTGTGCAGGCCATGTACAGGCCTACAGGATCATGTACGATGATCAACCTGTGCGTGCAAGAATGCATAGTGGGGGCTAGGTGCGCGCCTGTAAAGAAGAGTGGGCGTTAAGAGTGCGCCTGTAGGGTGAACATGGTATGGGGTGGTACTGTGGAGGGAGAGAGGAGAAATCTAAATGATTTCCACCTTGGAATGATACCTAAACTGTGAGAAAACTGCAACCTATTTTGATGTGGGACGGCATTTCAAAAACACGAATACGATCTGCGTCGTTCATCTGATCCTACGTCTGATCTGATCTGCACACTCCATATCACATCTTGAGTTATAATCATGGCCATCCATGATCAATCTAAGTTGATCCAATGGTAATTGAATTGTCTTCAACCTACAACCGCATAGAGAGTCACCTGATGCCACTGCTCATTATCGCAATTACAGATCCACCATGATCAAGTTCCCAACCACCGTTGAAGCTCAAATCTCTTGCATGGTGATCATTCGGACAAAACGAATACAAGAATTCATTACATGTTGCATGCATGCATTGAGATGAAGAATTCGAATGTGGGTGAAGAAAACAGAGTTGTGAGGCCACGTCAAAGGCTCAAAGCCTTTGGGGAAATGATCTGTATGCGTTCTTAAATGCATGGACGTGAGGATCAGGATATAATGAATAATTCTACGTTCGAAAGAAATATCCCATAATTCTCAGCTTATTGTTTAACCCATGTTTAACGTTTTTTGATTATTAAGATCTCAACTTATTTATATAAATATTTTAAGCGTATCTCTCATGGGTTTGAAGAAGAAAAAGGTAGATCCCTCACTTATAAATAGAGGACCCCTGAGACAAAGCAAATTCCTGTCATTCTTTAAAGAAAGGAGCTCCTATTTATCCAAAAAAACAGAGCAACCGTGAACCCCTTTGTTTCTCAAAAGCAATAGGTTTCTGTGCATCCCTACAATGCAAAGGAAAGACACACAACTCTTTCACGAATGAGTCCCATGCATTCATTACACCAAGGAGAAGAGTGAACCCCTTGGTTCACGAAAGAATCTACACACCATTTGCTGTTCGCAAAGAGAAGGACCGAAAACAATCCTAGTTGGGGAAGGGAACCCACACACACCCTTTGCATGAGAAAAAGAGAAGGACTGTGTACACATACACTACCCTTAGAGAAGAAAAAGAACCATGTCCTCCAGTTTTTTATGAAGAAGAAGAACCTTATGCCTTGTGTTTTCTTAATAAATAACACATGCATGTGGTCAAGGCTTTGATAATCTCCAGAGATAGTGTGGGAAAGAATAAGAAGAAGGGATTGTGTGTTCAAATAATAGTGGAAAATTCATGCGTGAGACACATGTAAATCACATGCATGAGTTGAGACACCCATGTGTCCAAGAACAAGGTGAACCATGGGAATCACTCATTTGGACTTGAAGAAGACCCATACCGAAACACATAAAATTGAATGAATTAAATACGACATTTTGTGAGTTCTAAGACCCAAAAGAATAATAGAAAAATAAAAGGAGAAAGAGAAGAGATTGTGTGTGTGTGTGCTCAAAGTATTATACCCATTGGGGTATTCAAACTAGAGAGAAGAAGGATATTGTACTTGCTTGCATGCATGCACATGCACACATGTAGACAATTAAAAGGAAGATTTAATATTGTTAGTTCACGTGTGTCAATAAGAAGAAGTAATTCCATGAAACGCATGCATGAAGAATTATCAATTCAAATAATACCATGTGATATGATCCTAAATGTTTGAATAATCACATAACTGTATGTGATTATTTCCAATAAAATAAGGAGAAGTCTTAGTGCATTCAGTTATTGAACTAAAGAAGAAGAAACTGAGATATCCAAATACAAGAAGTATTGGATCCCATGCAACCCATGCATGAAGTGAATGAGAAGATACTGGAGCTAGACTGAATTAAAGAAGCTCTTTAATCTGTGTTTTTAGTAATTGAGAATCCAAGAAGAAAGACAGTGATGATATTATGAAAGATTATTCTTGCATATTAATATTCTTCAAGAATTTGTGACAACCATTGGCACACATCTAAGTGAGGACATGTATTCATCATAAGAATAAAGAACTGCCTAAGCATTGCTGAGACTAAGAACTGACCAGAGAAGTGATCAGAATTATTGAGCATGGCCAATAGACCTTACCAAAGGCTATTGAATATTATTGAAGAGATACACAGACAAGTGTGACTCAACAAGACTGTGTGGGAATATCAGAAGATTATATACAATTCATAAAATAAGAACTTAAAGAAAGAAGCTGCTCATGTGACTCGAGAGCTAGAAGAACTCTATGAGATTTAGGGAGGAGAAGAATTCTTCAGTGGGACTCTAATACCGGCCAGTGGGACTCTAGTAACACCATGGGACTTAGGAGAGATACAATGGGACTCTGTATCGACCATTGTAATTAAAAACTGAATTATAGTAGAGAATATGTGTTGGGATGAATAACTGACACAATAAGGAGTATGTATTTGAACCGTACCCTGTAAATCCTTGTATTCAGTGCCTATGAATTTACATCATCATTTGAGGTAAGGCTGAGAGACACAAGAAGAGTGGATCGAGGCTTTAACCATATATAGAGGTTTAATTGAAAATAATCAATTAGTAAAAATATTTAAAGGGATCGCTAATTCACCCCTCCCCCTTTTATTGATTCCCACAGATCTGGGCAATTCAATAAAGAACTAGTTACTACATAATATAATTTGGTCTTGAACTCATCGGGATTACAACAAGTAAACAATTCCAATTCATAATATGTTATAAGGAACATCTTACAAGATAATAGAAATAATATTTCCTAAAGAATGCACCATTAGAGAATTACTTCAAGACATAATATATTCAAAATTCATCAAACATGAATCCCAAAGACAAATAATTATCCAAATATTAATTACACCATCAAATACCATTTTCTTTATTATAATTAAACTTAAATAACTAGTTATTATGTCCTGAATTCCCACCTAGAAAAATGATCCTTATATGTTTAGAGAAACTAGACATATAATGATCATGAGATCCACATTGGAATAACAGAAGATATATCTTATTCCTATAAGAACCTATAACATTTTCAGATGTTTTACCCTATTCAAATTTAATTATAAGCTTCGGATAATCAAGCATTATATGATTATCTTCCACTATTATAGACCTTTAAATAATTTTCTTGTAATATGTCATGTGTGACTCAAAAGAACTGATTTTAGGTTCATGTGAATACTTCTTAAAAATAATTAAGCTTTAAAAGCATCATTAGTGAATATATTTGGAGAAAATAACATTAACTCTATATAATGATCGATAAACTTATTCACTGCCGGTTCGGCTTAATGAAGACTCATGAACAAAGTATCATTTTCCACCTTTACATTCTCAGGATAATTCCACTAAATGAGTTTCATTTCGAAAAATTCCCCAAAGCATAAAAAAACATACATTGGAAGGTGAAATGGTATCCCTCAACACTTTGATCAATCCATTAAATGGTACTATAATTTTTTTTCACACTTAATGATTTATGAGTTTCTAGAGAATTTAAGATTTCCTCTATCCTCTTTAACAAATCCATTGTCTCAGTTACACCTTCATCATCATTAAACTAAGGTGGATGTCTATTCTAAAATCCATAATAAACTCTAGGATTATAGAATTCCAAACTCCACCACTCTATTCCATGTGTGTGAAGAGACATGAACTTGAGAGGTCTCACCTAGATGACAAGAATAATCACCTTAATGATCATCCCTACCGATAAAATTTCCACTTTTCATCAAAACCACTCTACGAGGCATACTCTAAATAGCACGATACATGAAATCAATCAACTAATGCCTCATAAATCAAACGACACATGCTCAATATAAACCAAGAGGAAAATATAGAAGGATATATTCACCTAAAAATACAATATAAATGCTTCCTTTTAAAACTAAAACTCTTGAAAAAAAATTTAATTCCATTTTAACAATACATATACACTTTTAAAACAATCCATCATTTGAACATTCCATCACATTTTAAAAAAACTAAACTTATTTAGAAAAGAAAATAAAATTTATTTTATAACAACACTATAAATTGAAATATCAATTCCATTACTAGTGAAATTTAAAAAATAAAAATGTATTTAATATCCATCAACCCTTCAAAAATAAAAGATCTACTTGAGCATCACAAGGATTATATTTTCATGTAAAAACTTTTCCAAATTCCATAATGAAATAAACCATATTTAAAAAGACTACAAGAAAATAAAAATCCTTTTATAACCAAAATCAAAATCCTAGTATTGAGATAAAAAATTATAATAAACCCCTATTTTCTTACGTAATTAAATTTTAAAACATAATAAATAAACAAAAACATAAATTGGAATATCTATCAAAATCCATTAAAACATCATCATAAATCCATGAAAATTCTATTTAATTCATCCTAAATATGTGGAAACCCCTTTAGATGTAATTAAAAATAAAAACTTATCTAAAAAAATTATGATTGATGAAAAACTATATACAATTTATCCAAAAAAATCTGTAAAACTAAGCACCAACCTTATTATAGTCTCTATGAAGATATCAGAATGATCCACTTGAGCATTTCATGGTTTGATAGATCGTACGACCTGACCAGGAAACTATGGTTCCCCCAATATTTTTACCTAAAAAATAAAAGGTACCACTAAAGTATCTAATATTATTAATTGGGTTTCAAAACACTTATAAACCATAAACAATGAAACAAAAATTTATGACTCGAATCCTAAAAACCAATTGAAACAATATTTTCTTAATGGAAGGATGTGAGCATGAACCCACTCATGAATAACCTCATAAATCTTGAAAACCCTAACCTCTATAATGTAAAGATGCACAAAATAAAAAGGGAAAACTCTAATACCATTTTACCACAAATCAGTATGGTTCAACCTCCCATATCACTGGGGTCATCCTGTGAAAAGGTATGAAGTTCATTCTCGATCAGCACGGTCTAGAAACTACTGTCGAGAAATCAACTAAATATCGATGGGAATGGTCTAAACCCTATATAATAATAGTAAATTAGTGGAATCCAACCTTTAATCGGTAATGGTTGATCCATACATTAGAATTCCTTGCATAATAAACAGATAGTTCTAAATTAAAGAACAAGGTAGAGATGGAATAAGCCAAAATAACATCCAATGATATATAATAAATAAAGAAAACCATATACACTATATTACTATCTAAATTGGTAGATACATAGAAACCCCAAAAATAAATAAACCCAAGACACTACTCCAACATCTCCATAAAACCCATGACCATTTAGTACATCCCAACACACCCATCAATACACTAACCTGAATGAAGACTATATGTGATCATATCCATAAGATCGTGAAATAAAAACCAAAAGTTTATATACAAATGAAAAAGTGTGTTTATAGGGTGTGAGATAACATTCATAATAGGATTTCACCAATGATTTTTTTGAAATTATTTTCTTAAAAATTTCTTAAAACCTATTTTTTACCATAATTACAGAAGATAATTTTCTCATGATAAATTATAATGAAATATGCAACATTATCTTTTCCCTATTTGGAAAAGTTATATCCTTTTTATAAAATTTTTTGGTAACATCACATAGAAACTAAAATATTAATAACCTTGAAATGATTAATTTTGAGTTTATAAAATATAAAACAAAATGATTTAATCATTTTAAAACAGTCATGAATTTCCTGACCACAAAATATAATTTTCTTTAAAAATAATTCATCCAAATCCTGTTTTGAAAACCATTTGGAAAATAAACCCATCTATGAAAGAATGAAAATATATAATTCAAGTGGACACTATAATATCAAAGAAGCACTATCTGGATAAATTTTGTTCAAGATAATGGCTCCACAAACCCAATTGATAATAAGGGGATAAAAATAAGTATGAAGTTGGAATCCACTATAAAACCATAATTGTCAATCAATATGCATTATGGGATATATTCTTGGTTCTATAATTTGAAAATCATGGAAAATTGACAAAAAAATAAATTATCATCCTATCTTGTATTACTAAAAAATATAAGCACCCAAATCACTCTCATAGTCTCATTGAGGATCTCCCCTGAATAGGGTCATGGAAAAAAATTTGGGGAATCTATACAGTGAACATTCTAAACTAGTGTAGTTTAAACCTTGATATTTCACTTAGCTTCCATGAGTTCCCATGACATGTAAAAATAGAGGCAATGGAAAATTAATCCCATTTTAGTCATATGAATCCCAAATGAAGCATAAAAAATAAACCCCATGAAATCTTTATCACCCTCACATGAAACAACTCATTTTTCACATTCATCCCATATCACTTAGTAATTCAATTAATCCCATAATAGGGTAAAGGTTTATATAAGTAATAATACCAACCAAGTGGATTAAACTAAGAGAATAAAAAATATCAAGTAAAAATATTTTATAAGGTTCTAAATGGAAATTTAAAAACCAACATGGAATGATTAGTTATTTCATATTCTTCGAAAACACAACCTTGGAACCATCCTTTAGAAGTCCTTTTAAAGTCCTATTTTATTCAAAATAAAACATAAAACATTCCATTAAGATCATTTCAAATTTAAAAAACCTCTCTAAACATCAAATAATTTTAAAAAGTTACTATAAATAATTTACAAAAAATACTTCTCCTATATAAGAATATGATTTTAGAGTCCAAGAACTAGACCATAAAAATTTTATATTAAGTATAAAAACATTGAAAACACTTTAGAAACCTTCAAAGGGTATAAAATATATAAATTTCATGGTAATAAAATATTTTAGGAAATATAGGAGTTTCATGACATTATAAACACATAAACACACATACCTCAAACATGTGAAAATAAGTAACCTTCAATGGAGGAAGAAATACACCAAATAGAAACAATCTATACAAGCCCTAAATATCCGAAAATAATTATTAAAACCATCCAAACCCATAAATATGAACTAAAAGGCACTTGGATTAGAGGGGGAATATAAAAAAATGTAAATTGAGGAAGGGAGAAGATGATAAGACGAAAGAGGTGGAAAGGAGGGTTTAAACATGAAGAACAACATTAAATAGAAGGAATATGAGAAATGATGTAATGAGGGAGGATATAGAGCTCCATTATGCATCAACCAAACAAAATTATATGAAAAGAGGGCCAAAAATTTTAAAACCTTATAATTACAAAACTATAAATTCACTTTTTAGTGAATATGGGATACTCACATAGTTTGTCTACATGTTTTACAAAACATAGTGCCAAAGATAGAACTGAAATTTGAACGGAACATCACCCCACATGGTTTGGATATATATTTCATCAGAACATTTACCAAACAAGCATTTTATAATATAAAATGCTACATCATTATGCATGGTTTTTTTGCATGGTTTTCCCTAACCATGCGGTAGCCCTATGGGGTTGAAAGAACACTCAAAAAACATAATTTCAAATCCAAATCTCTCAAAATTAGAAAAATTTAACAAAATAATTATAAAATATATAACAATACATTGACATGGGGATGTAACACACATTTTTTGTGATACTAGTGGTAGATCGTCCACCTGATAATTGATAATTATTGATAAATAATTCTCCTTGGATATAAACAATGATATACCATTCACCTTGAGGAATCTAGAATTGTGATACATAACTCACCAAATGATTCCTCATTAACCTTTAATTTTGTGGTGGTTCAGCATTCACTAATTATATATCACTCTCCATGGTTTTAATGATGTTGTAGATCTTTGACCTGATAATTATTGGACGGTGAATTACCATTCACCTAATGATGAAAATTTATCCCTATTGCCGTGTGGTGATATATCACTCACCTAGAGATACATAATTCACCTACGGATAAATAATTCACCATATTATTTTGTGGTGATACATTTTTCACCCAATGATTCCTCATTCACCATGTTGATTTGGTTTTTCCACATCCACTCATGATGATGGATGCAGATATATTGTTCACATAACATATGAATCAATGATATTTCATTAACCTTGAGTATTATATTGCTGACACATAATTCATCCCATTGTATGCATGTGATTCCAATTTACATTCAACATTTTCAAACATATATACACTATTTTTAATTATATAACCCTTTGTGGTGAATTGTAGAATTTTCTTCTCACGCACTACATGATCACTCTAGTTCACATATATACTACTAACTAGAAAGACGGTTTGATAAATGAACTGATTAAATTTGGTTGAACCTGAGAAGCATAGTGATGATGTGGAGACTATTATAGGTGATGTTGAGGATAATGGTTGGGTCTTTGTTTATTTTATTAAATTTATTTCCAATGTTGTATTTGATCGACCTGTTGGGAAATTCGTTATTGATGTACGAATTTGTCACCTGCATGATTTCAATTTTGTTATAGCATTGTTATGTCAATATTATTATTTCATTTCTACTATAATACTATTTTTTTCTTTGGTTTCATATCATTCAAGATTATTCAGTTAGTTAATTATTATTATGTTATGATACTAGAGGGTATAGTCTCCCCACAAGGATTACCCAACTCAAGACACTAATTTATAGAATTTGTAATATTGGGAACCATATCTTAGGTAACACACTGATACTAGCCTCGTGTTATTTAGGTATAATGGGTTGAGATACTATACATTTTATCAGACCATTTTTTCATTGACTTGCTATTTGGGATATAGTAAGTACCAGAATGAATGGTTAAAACATAGGATGGATGTTATGCTTAGTGTTTGGCCAATACCTGCATGAGCTAAATTCCTAGTTTCCAAGAAGTTGATATTGTTTTTATTAATGATCAATGTTATAATTTAGTTGTTTCTTTCTAGAAATTATTTTTTGATTTATTTGATTCATGGTTTTCTCTTGGACTAGGGTGAAATGAGGCGTGATTTCTTATATCATCCCCAACACTATAGATTCACATAATTTTCATATCATTTTGTGTAATTCAATATATTATTATTAGTATGGTTAATTTGTTAAAAGTGTAAATAAAAAATTTCATGTTGTATTCCAATATAACTTCGTTATGTAATTTTACTCAACTGAACTATGGTTTTTTTCATTTATTTAATCTATGGTGAATGGTTATATGGATCTATGTATAATTAATACCTTGATAGAGAATGGGTAACATGGGATATATTTAGTACTAAGTGATATAAAACCCTTATATTATTGGGTTTGTTTAGAGTATCAAGGTATTTTTTCTCTTGCTATAATTATTATGTTATGTGAGAATATGTTTTTAATGATGATGGATATAGGGGTAAATAATAGTAATAAGAGACATAGAACGGGTGATGGCTTGAATGATTCTTTGAGATATTTGAGACAAAATAATGGATGTTTCTTCATCGTACGTAACCTATGTGAGATATGATTAGTAAATAATGTTGTAGGGCCTAGTGATAATGATTTTGACTCGGGTTTTTAGTGATTCAAGTATGTTAGTATAATAATAGGCTTATTTAATATTAATTCTCAAGATGAGTTATATTTTGTGAAGGTATCCTTACTGAGAGAGGTTTTAACCCAGACATGGGGATGCCTTTAGTGATGAGAAGCAAGGGTAGATTATTCCTAATGTGGGATCAATTCACAAGAGATGTGATTGAGTATATAATGTAGGTATGTAAGGATTTCATGGTGCTTCATGTGAGGAATGTGATTGACATGCAAAGGAGGCATGGTCTGCCCTTGGATTAGTCACATTATCCTAGGATCGATGGGATATGACTCATGATGGCATGAGTTGAGTTCTATATCATTGTGAAACTGAGGTGTACTCCAACTGAGATTTTTGATTTTGATAATAATGGAACATAGATTCTTATTGTGAGTAGTTTTTTAAATACTCTCTTACCTCAAGTATGAGAGAGTGTGTGTTCATCCAATATATGAGATATTTTGGTGGTGTGACCAAGGATTTTCCTTGGATGGTTAGGTATGTGTTATTTAGGTGTGGTCATCATAGATCACATGTGGGATTTTCTAATTCGTGGATTTTGGGAAAAATTTTAAAATAAAAATATTGAGTTGTAAAGGTCATGTCACTCTTTGGATTACTTCACATTGACATTTAGAGATGATTAATGGTTTCATGTGATTCCACAAAATGTTTCGGTGGGTATTATAAAGGAATATTCAATCCCTTAAGACCCATATGTGTGTAGGATGTTGAGAGGTTCCTATATTTTTTGATGGGGTGTTGGTATTATTAGTTCTTCCTGAGTAGTAAGAACTATATCATGGGGTTGTTATAGGACTCCTTAATTGACTGCACTTATTTTTTTATCAAGTATGAGGCTTATTATTTAGAGTAGGGGTTTCTTATAGATTTACTATTGGGAACTGGTGTTGAATGATATGAATGACATATGATATGGGGTTTTGATGGTGTCATGGTTTAAGGATTGAGGAGTCAGGCTGATTTTGGTTAGGAAAAAAAGATAACTTATACGTGTGATTATTTATAATCCTTTTAAGATGTGAAATGTTTTATAATGACTGGTGAATCTTGTAAGATATTTTGCAGTTTAGTAACTTAGTATGATTTTTGAGGATTTGAGTGCGTACCTCAACTTTAAAAATTTATGCACCGATTAGATTGAAACTAATTGTGAGACTATGAGGTGTTCTAATTTATTTGTAATATAAGAGTCATATGATAATGAGTCTACCAAAGTTTAATGTTATGACATTGGTTCATGGATGTAATTAAGAAGGGGTTCCATGGATCCCCATAAAGTCATATAACTTATAGTGGAGCTCATGTGTTTTTTCTATCAAGATGTAATGAGAAGGGATTATGAGTTTCATTGGATATATGATACTGGATTTTGTGTCTAATAATACATGTTGAGTGGGAAGAGTATAAATTTTATAACGGGGAGAACATTGTTTAGATTTCTTATTTTCAACCCTTATTTTGGGTTCGATATGGGGAGAATAGGGTGTGATCCATTTAGTAAACCTACACAGGTACTAGTTATGGTTTTGCAATGTCACTTGGTGGAAAGGGGATGGGTTATGTTTAGTAATGGTGAAATACCCTAATATGGGTATTGATTGATTATGATTAGGTATATGAGTATGTTTGGTAAGTGATGTTCATGAGTTATGGGTTATAGAATGGTGGAATGATCAAGAATTAATTTCAGGAAACATACTGGTATAGTGACTGGGTCTATGGAATGTGAGTACTCATGATAAGTACAAATTAATATATGATGGACTGAGGCTTCATGAGTTGGATTAACAGTCAGGAGGGTGGATATGGGTTTGGAGCTCGAGGGTTTTTGGGGTTCATGGGTTTATTGTCAAGAGGAAGATTTTCAAGTTTAGACTAGTGATTCCACCCACTTGTGTATGATTTCGATGTATTTGGAATTAATCAATATTGTTGAGAGTGAGGAATCATCATGGAATTAGAGGAATTTATAATGACATTTTTCATAGACTATCATGTTCCTGGTCTTAATTGGTGAAATGATGTATCGACTAGTGTGTTTCATGCAAGATTTAGTGTGACAACTCTAGAATTTTCTGCACAACATAATTTATTGAATGATTGATTCATGTAATTGACATGATCATGATGTTTATAGTGTCTGGGATGTTTTATTGGTTTAGATTTACTGGGGTATGTAATTTCCCATCCTAGATCCAAGTATCACTGAGAGGGGATGGTATAGATCTATGATATATTTTTCTTTTATGTTTTTTTTCTTTCTAAACAACCATATCCTCCTGTTACATAATGTTCAATTCTCTGAAAAAATAATAGATCCATAGGAACATAAGAATATATAAGGTTTACTACTCAAAAAGAGTAATTTCATCCTTGTTATGGTTTGGAAACAATCCAATACCACATAATACACTATAAAACGATCCTTTTGGGTTGATTCTAGAAGTATGATATTTCCTTGAACGTGTGTATCACTACATATAATAAATCAGTGCATGTGATTCGAGTTACAAAAAATTATTTAATACAATTTGTGAAACATGTTAAAAACCTTTCACATGTTTCTTCAAAACATGTTAGAGTGCTTCCTTGTCAACATTCAAAAATACGATCTTTGAAACAATTCTTCACATTCTAACCCTGTAGAAGATAAGAAATTATCTAAAATTTATAAAGATACTCTGTCTAATACCTAGTATTATTCACCATCTAATTTATCAATATGAAATTATAACTCTTCGAGAATATCTTTGAAACAAATATGATCTGCATCTACTTCTGTCTAGAAATCCATGTCTGATTGCTCAGTCTGATCCAAAAACTCTAAATATGATCTTCTTTCATCTACTTATCAAGTCAAGAAAACATAATCATGAATGAATAATCTGGAAACTCCTCTCTAAAATCTTTCAGTGCTCTTCCTTCTTTATACACTTGTGAATAGTCCTTGTGTCATAAAGTACAAAGTACTTCTCGCTACTTATAGGTATTTCAAATGTGGTTTAGGTGGTCTTCTGAAAAAAAAATCCCACTAAACCAAATTTCATGAAATTTCAACTACCCATAAATCTTGGATTTATCTTTGACATATTCAGAACTTCTCACCTCTGTTTGATTCTTCTCGAACCTACATGAATATTCTCACAACTTCATCTTTCTTCAGAATTTCTACACATTCTTCAGTATGATTTTGACTGTCACTATTATTTCCTCATTATGATGAATACACAATATTCATTATTGCATTACTCTACACCAATTGAAATATATGAAAATAACATGTCTTCTCATTATGATTCTCATAACCAAATGAAAAAACTCCCCATTCTGATGCTTCGTACCAATTGAAAATCAATATTCTCATTATGATGATGTGTATAAACTAATAAATATAAACAATTGAAAACTTTCTACCATAATAATTTTTTCAACTCCATTAAACATTATTAGACTTCATTTTTTAATAAATATAATAATTTTTTATTAAAATTCTTACGCTTCTGTGGAAACACTTCAATGCTAGCTTCAACAATATTTGAAAAATGTTTTCTCTAAACTCTTAAAACTTCAAGCTTAACTTGATAAAACTGTTGTAACTATGTTAAGAAGTTCACATTTTCCTTATACTGATGATCCTACATCCAATGACGTTTTTCAATGTTAGCCTGTTCCGGATGGATCAATGTCTGCTTCACTCTTTTGGATTGGTGTCACTTCCAGTCTGATTTTCAAAACCACATTTAATTTGATGACACTTGACCCAATTGATAGGAACAAAAATCAGAGATTTTATTTTCTATTCACCTAATTGTAAACCACAAAAAAAATTATCTTGATTAATGTGGTTGAATAAATTATTGATTGATCTCTCGTCATAATTTTCCTAGGTATCAACAACTTCAACTTATTTATCAACCCCAACTAACCCTACTTACTGAAATGCTTCATCAAAAAAAAATTCATCCATTTTTTATTTAAACCACCATTGTAACTGATTATTGGTGTCAGATTCACTTTGATTATCAAAGGTACACCATGTTCGATGGACCAATGTCAGCAGAAAATTTGACTTCAATAACTTCTTTACTTTTCTGATTATGATTTTCATCAACTTCTTTCTCCAAAATTTTTTATCTCTTGGATTATTATGTTGACTAAAAACCATAATCTTCATCTCCCCATGTTACTAATGGAAATATTTCATCCTTCAAACAATTCTGCATCCGATGTTCTTCACAATGATGAACTAAGAGAAAAAATATTTGTCTTGACAATATTTTTTATCCCATAAATCCGTGCTTGTATCATGACTTCATCATGACTTTGAGATCTTTTTAGATTGGCATAGCATCATATGTCACGAACCAACTTGGGATTCCATCCAACCTGGCACTTTTCCCAATTTATGGCATGGGCCAAAGTCCATCCCTGATCCCTATGGGAAGGAAAATAGTGCCTAGGTTTGAAAAATATTGTTTGGGAATAATTTCACCCATTTAAATAATCATGAACAACAAACAAAAATAGGAATCACAATAATTTATAACCACAACCAAATGAGGTACAATAATTTTTAGATTCCAATTTTACGACATTAACCAAACCCCAAAAGTAAAACAATGGAATTGGAAAAATAAACTATCCCAAAAACCTCTATGGA
This sequence comes from Viscum album, assembly GCA_963277665.1. Classification (NCBI taxonomy): domain Eukaryota; kingdom Viridiplantae; phylum Streptophyta; class Magnoliopsida; order Santalales; family Viscaceae; genus Viscum; species Viscum album. The sequence continues at coordinate 287,155,600 of OY728164.1, forward strand.
ATAAGAGGTACATCACCCTCAAGCCACCACCATCAACACCTACATGAAGTGGAACACTATCAACCAGATCCACCATCACCACCATGAAACATCATTAATTTACCTAAGTTATACATAACAAAGTCTACATAGACCCAAAGGTGTATGCAGGGTTTTATCCAAAGACTATTTGGATTCGACTAAAAGAAAAGACTCCATTATATAACATTAGAAGAAAAATTAACATTCACTTTTCATAAGAACATTTTAATTTTTTTTATGAAAACATTTTAAGGAAACACTATCAAGAAACACTTTTCAATGAATGCCATTATTCAAAAATAAGCTTTCATGAAATAAAAATTTACAATGTCTACCATATATCTATGTTCAGAACCATACCACATAAGAAGCATGTAAATAGATAGATCACCAAGGGTAAATCCCTATATGTAACTAGCACAAGAAGGACCCTAGAAACCTCATACCTTGGTGATCAAAATCCACAAACTTAAATACCAACTACATTCTTGTGCATGATCCACTAGAGAGGATCTCATCCAATGTTATAGTTGTTTTCAATAATATCACATGTTTCATTAATTTTTCAATCTTCGATCATGATAGATCAATCTGGGCCTTGGCCACTTCAAAATAAACTAGTGTACTAGTTCTAGTTCTCCCGCCTTGATACCCAGGATTCCCTTTATGCTCAAATTAAATTTCACATAACACATAAACAAACACATTCACATACACATTTAGGGCATCATAAGAACACAAATAAATCATCACTCTAACATTTTCAAATTTTCACCCCAAAACCATTTGAAAATACATTTCATATTTCATTCATGGTTCATAATATCCATTTGGAAACACAAAAAAAGATCACATATGGAATCTAATAATTTTCTAGTGAATGGCCCTTTCATAATCATACTCACATAAAAACCATTTTGATCACATGATTTAGAATTAAAATATACATTTAAGGAACACAACAAAGAAGACAACATGAAACAAAACCCATTTTATTTTGAAACCCCACTTTCATTACATTTTCACCTTTAATTATCCTTGAAAACCAATTTCACACCATTCCAGCATGACATAAAATATATTTAAGAAACACCACAATGAAGCACCCATGAAATAAAACAAATTTCTTTTCAAAAACCAATCATCATCACTTATTCATACCAAACCATTTCCAAAACATGTTTTGTACCAAAAAAAATAATCCACAGAACACATTTAAGTAACCAAGAAAGCATATAAAAATCATCTAATAATGTAAAATCATGGAATCACCTACCTCACACTTAGAAACATTTGTAAATCGGTGTGAAACCATAACCACACCACCATAAGACTCTATAAAGGTGATATTCTACAACAAACATCAAGAGCTTACTCAACAACACAAGATTAGACACTCCTTAGGTCAAACAACCCTCCATAAAAATAAGAAATTGAGATGGAGGGAGTAAAAACCCTAGAAAAAGGGGGGAATATTGAGATAGAATGCTTACTTGATATTTCCTTGATGAAATAGGGTTGAATCTGCCCAAGGATTGAGGCCTAAGAGGACCAAGTAATCTTTCAGGAGGTTCCCATTATGTAAAATCCAGAATGGGGTGGAATAGAGGTTATTTAGGGTTAAAACTGAAGAGGGTAGAAAGGTAAATTAACACTTTTTAATACCCTTAAAAGTCTCACGGTTTTCCTGCACAATTTACCAAACCATGTAGCAACTCTGCATCCTTCACTATTCAAGAGGACTTGTGCAGGCTAACTATGCTACCTCTTCCTCTTTGACAGTATGGGTCACATTATTGCCACTCAATTTGGAATACCTTGTGGGAAAATTGTGTGATTTGTCCATTTCATTTAAAAGTGGCAATTTACATTTCTAACCGCTTCAGTTTTAACCCTAAATGAGTTTTATTACCCATCATTCAGGATTTTCACCCTTGAGATCCTCCTCCATGTTTCCTTGAACCTGTTAAGCCTCAATACATGGGTAGTTTGGACCCTAATTCTTTAAGGAACATCATGTAAGCCTTATTTCTCACGATTTCTCCCAATTTCTAGGGTTTATCCTCCATACTTCTTGAGTTCTTGTTATACAGTTGGTTATTTGACATAAAGGGGGTTTGATCTTGTGTTATTGAGTGATATATTGATGGTTGGTGTTCAATTTTTCCTTTATAGGGTCTTGTGGTGGGGTAGTTGTAGTTTTACACTGAATTATGGATGTTTCCAAGTGATATGTAGGTGGTTCCATACTTTTACATTATTATATGATTTTGATATGATTTCTTTGTTACTTAAATGTGTTCTATGTATTATTTGTGTGGTGTAAAAAATATTTTGAAAATGGTTTGGCTTGCATTCATGATAGGGGCCGATTTCTAAAAATAAATTGATTTTGTTTCACGTGTGATTCATTAAGGTGTTTATTAAATATATTTTATTCTGTTTGTGAAATGAGTGAAATGTGTTTTCAAAAATATTTATTGTTGAAAATGTAATGAACGTGGGGATTCCAAATGAAATTCATTTTGTTTCATGTTGGCTTCTTTTCTATGCACCGTAAATGCGTCGTTGAATTCTGAAGCATGTTATAAAAATGATTTTGATGCGATTATGATTTTTGAAAGGGTATTTCCATGGAAAATGATTGGATTCCATATGTGGTATTTCTTTATGTGTTTCCAAATGCGTTTTATGAACCATTAATGTGATGAAAAATGTTTTTCCAAATGGTTTTTGTGTGCAAATGTGAAAATGAGAGAGTGTTGGTTTCTTTGTGTTCTTATGATTCTTGTCAGGTGTTTGTGAAAGTGTTGGTTTATGTGATATGTTAAATGTAATTAGAGCATAAATGAAATCCCATGTATCTAGGTGGGAGAACTATAATGAGTACTCTAGTTGATTTGGATGTGGCTGAGTCCCGGATTCATAAAGTAGGTTTAGCAATTACAACACTAACTAAACATGTGATATGATCGGAAACCACTTGAGCTTTGTACGAGATCCTCTCTAGTGTAATACACATGAGAATGATGTCATACCACGAGAAATTTGGATGAGATCCGCTCTAGTGGTACATGTTGGGTTTCCGGGGCCGACAGTGGAAGCCGGTGGGACGTGGATTTTAAAATTTTTGTCAGCACAATGATGGTACCTGTCATTGCCAACGATCCGAGCCCCAGAGAAGTCTGAGGATCTCTCGTAGATTGTTAAGAGCACAAAAATAAAAGGAAAACATACCCGTTGCATATTCGAATCCATTGTCGACCGCTACTTGTCGACGACGATCGTTGCACAAAGGATCCATAGCAAGATCCCTCTAGATTGTCCACACGCACCTCAAAAATCCGCAGGAACACCGATGGTCAAACTCCGGGTGCTAGCGCGGCGATTCAACGATGTCTTCGACATCCCGACGATCACTGCATCGTCGATCTTGAGATGCGTGAGGAGAAACTTGATCCGAGCTCCTGGATCTTCATCTTCTCTCTCTAGGTAGTGGGAGGAGAGAAAGGCTCTCAAATATCATTCCATAAATGAATGAATAGTGATGTGCACACCAAAGAGAGAGAGCCTCCTCTCTTATTTATAGATACGTTGAGAAATACCCAACTGGGTTCCCCGGCCCCCCTATATTTCAACGTCCATATAAATAATTTTGACGAACTTAACTGCACCAATATTATTTATTATTTTATCACATTCTTGTAATATATATAAAATATATTACGTGATAAAATTAGAGCCATTTAACTCCACTTATTGTCCCGCTTAATATTAAACGAACCTTGAATATTTAAATAATATTCGTTCGATTAAAATTTTCTCGTATTTACTAATCTCGTAAATACATTAAATAAATTCAATACTAAATATTCATAACTTGAATATTAATGAATTTATTTAATTCTTTTGGTGATCAACAATTTGGACAACGCTCGGATCCCATGGCGGGGCCCAGTTTGTCCATATTCCTATTCCACTGAATAGGTGCGGATTCTTGAATACGATGTTGTGTGTGACCCTCTAGGCCCTTATCTCGATATCAGTGAATAAAATTCACAGACCAAGAGAGGGGTCTAGAAACCCATCATGGCCCCTAAAGAGATAAGGATAGTCATAGAAACGACTACCATCTTACGAAAACTGACTGTGTACTATAGTCTCTTTGTTATTAAATATCTCATAAAGCAGTACGCACTCTTGTGTCATCGTCCTTATCTTGATTTATTATTTGTTGATCTATCCGGATGGATTCACCTTTCTACTGCTTTGGACAAAGACTTATGAAGGTGGAACCATCCTGATCAACCAGGCCTGAGATACATAACTTCCTAAACATGGAAGTGACAAATCCTTTCTTGACCATTCAACCAACGTCATACCACTAATGACGCACCCGACACAAACTACCTCTCCACGACATTACTTCCATGGTTTTCACCTTACACCAAAGTACGTAATTAAATAATATATATTGGTAATGGTCTCAAGTCAGAAGACCAATACACATGTCTGTAGATAGGAACAACAAATGACACCCAAAACAAGTGGTCTTCCTATTGGCGGGTCTGTCCTCATGATCTCACTACTAGAGATCACCAAGTGCAAACTTCATGAGAAGAAGTCTCAATTCTTATGAGCCCCCAACACCTGATAGTCAGACATCTACTATTTCCAGTCAGTAAGATGTATCTAGACTATAGAACATATATTTAAGGTCAATGTCATTGTATCTTGAGGTTATCATTATAGCATGGGATCTGCTATAACCTCTCGACATGGCAACTAACCTTTGGACATTACCATTATTATAGTGGACGCAGAAATGTCTGCACTATAATGGTAAGAAATCATCATGCATATCTAACTGTACACATGATATGGTAATCAAAAGTACTACATAGTTGGGTCTAGGGAACCCACTATTTCAACACTCCCACTTTCACTAGAGAGAACTTGCTGAATGAACTTGTTAGCTACTCACATGATAAATACCATGCTTCTGCTGAGTAATGGCTTTAACTGCTAGGCTTGCCACGTTTTCTCTACGTGGCATATCTTCTATATGCAACCTCATCGACTTGAGTAAAACTTATCAAGACAGGGTATCCCTGAGTATATTATTTTTTCCATTGTCATAACATGACAACATGTCTAGTAAGAATATCATAATTCTAATTATGATAATACTTTTCTCACATGGTGTGAATCTAAGAACTAGGACAACTTTTTGCAATTTATAACTGCTCCTTAGCTGCTTTAGAAGTTGCAACTTACTCGGTATTTGTAGGTATGACTACCACAAGATTTGATGAGCTTGACTCGCTCATCTCCTTTTCCTAACTGTGATACTAGATAAAATTGATCTAAAAACTACTAGTATGTGTCCCACCACAACTAGTATACCTTCCTCTCCATATTACAGGTACATATCATTTGTACTCACCGAAGTACAAATTGATAGTTCTGAATGCATCACTTGCAGTGCTCCTGGAAATAATTTATATCTGCCTATAAGAAATTATTTCCTACAAGTATCAATTATTGTACATATTATGGCATATGTGATTGATCCATCGCTAAAGCATATGGTATCAATTCACAACTTTAATATCTACACATGCTCCGAACATGTTAACCTAGAAAGATTAAGCCATGTGACATAGGCAACAATTCTAAACTTGAATTGTTCCAACAATGTCACTATATGTACCATTGACTAGGACCAAGCAACCTTTGAATCTATCTAAGTGGATCCTATTCCCTAGAACTTAGGTTTCTACTTGATGTCAATCATTGGAGAATTACTTTTAACCTGATCTTATCTAACTGTAAGATCAAGATCTTTTTTCCATATGTTGTCGAACATATATCACTTGGAAAACATTGGTGCTCCCACTAACCTTTGGTAGGCACAAGGAAAAGATTCATTTATAATGAATGCTTTAAGATTTTGTTGCTTACTTTAATCCAGACTTGGATTTCAGTAACTTGAAACCCTTATTAGCATTATTTGATATCATCATCTCTTTCTGGTTGCATCGTATAGACACCTTCCACGAAAGATAAACTTGACATAGAATGAACAATAAAAGGATCTTAGAAGTTTGGCTATTACAAGTAAAATTCTAATAGATTTAGGCATACCGACTTGGTATAACCAATCGAGCCTTATTGGTACCATACTTGTACCATCCATGTATCATTTCATTGGAATACCCACCGCAGTATTCAATTTATAATCCCCTTTTCAATTTGATACATGGAATCCATTATTGAATTTTAGTTGATCTTGTAAATCTTAGCTCATTGCCTTATACTGCTTAATTATAGGATTTATTATTCTTAATGAATAATATATCACCGACCGCGGTGACTATAAAACCATCACGATGGTTTTATTCTTCCTACGCAGTATGTGTCTCTGGAACATTCCTATTCCACGTGTACTTGTGGAACTTGTTCCATATGCCAACCAATTGTGCATCTCGAGCATTGACTAAGTACAAGTCAATTTAGATCCCACTATCTCTAATAGAGATGCACACCCTTGTATAGAAGTGTAGTCTAATACTTGACTACATCTTTTTTATATTAGGGATTTAGGTAATATCTTAAGCAACTGTTAGGATAATTACCTTTGATGCACAACGTGTTTAAGTTGATGCATGTTTGTTTAATTCCAAACAAACACTTTGCATCTAAACACGTCTTATGACATAATGGATTTTCCATCATACTATGACTCGTATGATATCCATTTGTCATAATAGTTGGAATATTAGTTATGGGATTAAGCCGTTATTTGCAAATCACATTTTTAAATATGATGGAAGTTTCTGCAAGTTGCAACATTGATAGAACTTACATCATAACTTTGATGTGTAACGTATGCGTTTATGAATTGCTCCACGCTACATATTTGTTGATCAATGATAATATGTAAGACTCATCATCGATCCTCCTTATGAACATCAATACGGTGATGTAGATAAGGTAACATGCGTTTAGGAATTTCTCCACGCTACATTATCATGATTGATGATTGTTTGGTCAAGATATTCTTTGGCCTGCCGATCCTAGCAACTCATATCTTGTGACCAAAAATTATACTTCATTGGTACATTCCTTAATGACTTAAAAGAATCTTATGAAGTATCTTTACCTCTATATTCATTTGGAACAGTTCACACTCTCGTGTTGAACTAACCTCAGAATCTTTGTGGCGTACATTTATTTGAAAAGGTTTCTTTGTCTAAACTAAGGGTGTCAAAAATACCGTAGGTGTTTAGCTGTGCCGAACCCTAATACCATACTGGGTATATAGTTGATTTCTTATCTTAGTTTTACTTGAAAAAAATCATATTTCTACAACCGGGTAGGTATTACATTTTATATTCATCATATATTGCCATTGATTCAAATAGTAGTGAACTATTTGTTGAGTATGTTACCTCAAACAACATTCACTCCAAAACATGGAATAATGTCTCATAACTTCCAAATGGGCACATGAGATAAATGTTTTTGGTTATACTCCACAACTTGTTCGATTTGAATCAATCACATGGCAATTAGAAGTAATGTGTTTCTCCCTGCTGACTTAGGAATCACCTTTTCACAACTACTAGGAGAAGACACTTTACTTCTAGTAATGTTTCTCTACTTACTTGGTAATTGTATTTAAATAAATATATGTGAAAAGCATATTGTATTTTAATACCCAAGAAGTATGAGAGAAAACAATACTTTTATTTGATGAATATTAACTGAACAAGGAGCGGGAACTTGCTTCTTGTATTTCAGTTATTAAACTTCCATGAATTTATTTCATTATTGGATGAAAATAACCTCCTGTTAAATAACCAACCAATTTTCTTTGAAGGACATGACTAAGGTTCCTTTGGCATAACATTCCATAGGAATTTTCACCTTGTCATTCAATGTATTCTCCATAAGAATAAGAGATGGCGTTATCTCCAATATTCTTATTACTTGGAGAATGTTTCCTTAACATAAATGAAGCGCTTACTCTATACGGTTCGTTTGTATCCTTAAACGAAACTAGAGTAATTGGGTGTAAAAGGTATAAGAAATGGGATGGTATGAAAGATTGTGAACCATCTTTCACTTTACACAAACTGAGTGCATCCATCACATTCAAATCTTGCTTCACTTTCTCCTTCAAAGGATCTTGGAGATGAGACTACATGTGATCATCATATTAGTCTTGATGTAGCGACCACAACTAACATCAGAAGTTGATGATAGCATTATGAAAGAACCATCATATGCTTGATTCATGAGTCTCCTATCCGGAAGGAGCGCCTCGAGTCTTCCCGAGCGGGGCGGCCAGTTGAGCGCACAGTGGAGCCAGCGTGGAGCGGGGTCTGACGCGAGGCAGGAGGCCGGTACGAAGGCAGCAGCCCAGTCCGACGGGAGGTGGACCGGCGCGGTGAGGAGGCCAGCACAGTGGGGAGGCCGGCACAGGCTTCGGGCTGTACGCCATTGGCAGAGGGGTGTCGTCACGCCTGGTGTTGCCCTGTGTTGCAGCGCGCGGGAGAGGGAGCAGCAGGGTGGCGGGCGGCGTGGTTGCAGCGGGTCTACATGGGGGGGGGGGGGTTCGGCTCCCTGGTGCTGCACGGGAGGCGAGCAGGCGGGCTGGGCGATGGCCTCGGCTGGGGCGTCGCATGTGGAGCATTGCAGGAGGGAGGGTCGGAGGTCCTGCATGGGGCACCCTGGCTGGTGATGCAGCACACGAGAGAGGAGGTGGCTGCCTCCTGCAGTGTCCCTACTACAGGTAGAGGTGGTGCAGCGGCCTGTGGTCTGTCCGTCACGCTGGGTGGACTCTCGGTGGCCTGCTGTGCACCGTGCGGGAGAGGAAGGGGGTATTATTGGACCCCCTTGCTTCACCTCCCTTTTTTTTGCTATTTTGCACTTCCACACGTTGGACACCTTTTTATTCTCTCTTTTGTTTTTCCACGCAAGCCCCCCCCCCCTGTTTTTTTTTGCTTTATTCTCTTCCATGCAGCAACCACCAGCCCCCTTTCTTTTTTATTTTTTTTAAATAGATACTTGACCTATTGGGTCAAGTCATCCCCCCCTTTTAATAACATTTTCTAAAGGATATATATTAGCATTTAATAATAATTATTATTATTATACTAATGATTATTATTATAATAATAAAACAATTATTATTTTAATAATTATAAAACAATTATTATTATTATTAATTTATGATGATAATTATTATCATTAAATAATTATTATTATTATCCTTGTTTGTGTTTTAGTCAAAATAAAAACAAGAAAGATGATCGAAAACGGTTGTAAAATAATACACGTGATCCTTTCTTAAAATTTCAAATGGCAATATCTTGGTTGTTTGAAATTGGATTGGCGCACGACATGGACCATTGTGACAAATTTTGTACCATCTACTTAATTTTATGCAAATTATTTTTATTTGGATTAGAAAATTTATGCAATCCATTTGATACCACTGTTGGGTTTTCGGGGCCCGCAGCAGAAGCTGGTGGGTTGGGGATTTTAAAATTTTCATTGGTGAAACGACGGTACTTGTCGTTGCCGACAATCTGAGCCCCAGAGATTGCCGAGGATCTCGCGTAGATTGTTAAGAGCACAAAAATAAATGGAAAACATACCTGTTACATATTTGAAGCCATTGTCGACCGCTACTTGTCGACGATGATCGTTGCACGAAGGATCCATAGAAGGATCCCTCTAGATCGTCAAAACATGCCTCAAAAATCCGTGGGAACGCCGATCGTCAAACTCCAGGTGATATCACGGCGATTCAACGATATCTTCGATGTCCCGACGATCACCGCATCGTCGATCTTGCGATGCATGAGGAGAAACTTGATCCGAGATCCTGGATCTTCATCTTCTCTCTCTAGGAAGCAGGAGGAGAGATAGGCTCTCAAATTTCATTCCATAAATGAATGAATAGTGATGTGCACACCAAAGAGAGAGCCTCCTCTCTTATTTATAGATACGTTGAGAAATACCCAGTTGGGTTCCCCGGACCCCGTATATTTCAACATCCATATAAATAATTTTGACGAACTTAACTGTGCCAATATTATTTATTATTTTATCACAAACTTATAATATATATAAAATATATTACGTGATAAAATCTGAGCCATTCAACTCGACTCATTGTCCCGCTTAATATTAAACGAACCTTGAATATTAAAATAATATTCATTCGATTAAAATTTTATCGTATTTTCTAAACTCGTAAATACATTAAATAAATTCAATCCCAAATATTCATAACTTGAATATTAATGAATTTATTTAATTCTTTTAGTGATCGACAATTTGGACAACACTCGGACCCCATGGAGGGGCCCACTATGTCCATATTCCTATTCCACTGAATATGTCCGGATTCTTGAATATGCTGTTGTGTGTGACCCTCGATGCCCTTATCTCGATAGCAGTGAATAAAATTCACAGACCAAGATTAGAGTCTAGCAACCCGTCATGGCCCATAAAGAGATAACGATAGTCATAGCAATGACTACCATCCTACGAACACTGATTGTGTACTATAGTCTCTTTGTCATTAAATATCTCATAAATCAGGACTCACTCTTGTGTCATCATCCTTATCTTGCTTTATTATTTGTTGATCTATCTGGATGGATTCGCCTTTCTACTGCTTTGGCTAAAGACTTATAAAGGGGGAACCATCCTGATCAACCAGGCCTGAGATACATAACTTCCTAAACTTGGAAGCGACAAATCCTTTCTTAACCATTCAACCAACGTCATACCACTAATGACGCACCCGACACAAACTACCTCACCATGACATTACTACCATGCTTTTCGCCTTGCATCAAAGTACGTAATTAAATAACATACATTGGTAATGGTCTCAAGTCAGGAGACCAATACACATATCCGTAGATAGGAACAACCAATGACACCCAAAACATGTGGTGTTCATATTGGCAGGTATGTCCTCATGATCTCACTACTAGAGATCACCAAGTAAGAACTTCACGAGAAGAAGTCTCAATACTTATGAGCCCCCATCACCTGATAGTCAGACATCTAGTGTGTCCAGTAAGTGATATGTATCTAGACTATAGAACATATATTTAAGGTCAATGTCATTGTATCTTGAGGTTATCATTATAGCCTAGGATCTGCTATAAACTCTCGACACAACAACCAACCTTTGGACATTACCATTATTATAGTGGACACAGAAAATTCTGCACTACAATGTTAAGAAATCATCATGCATATCTAATTGTACACATGATACGGTAATAAAAAATACTACATAGTTTGGTCTAGGGAACCCACTATTTCAATAGCTCGTGCACTAGAATGACGTCGGTAGTTGAGTTTGAGGATTTTGATCACCAAGGTACACAGTTTCTAGGATCTTTCTTGTGCCATTTACCTATAGGTATTTTCCCATGGTTATCTATTTCTTATGACAAGATGATAATGTGATATGGTTCTAGCCTTTGGTATAAGGTAGACTTCAGTACATTTTTATTTCAAGAAAGCTTATTCTTGAAAAAGGGTTTTCATTGAAAATTGTTTCTTGATAAAGTTTACTTAAAAAAATTTCTTAAAAAAAATAAAAAAGTTCATATGAAAAGTGCATGTTAATTTATCCTATAATATTATAGCATGGAGTATTTTCTTTGGGTTTCATCCTACTTGTCTTTGGTTCGGCCCCTACATACACCTTTGGGTGTATGTAGACTTTATTATGTTTGACCCAAGTAAAGGCAAGATGTTTCATGGTGGTGATGATGGATTCGGTTTCTAGTGCTCCACTTCATGTAGGTGTAGATGGTGGTGGCTTGATAGAGATTTCACTCTTATTACATGGACGTTTTTGGGATAATTTGTTGTTCCCATTTAATTATTATTCTTTTAGGTATTTGTTGAAGTTGAAAACATTTAATCTTAAAAAAATACCTCATTTGGTTATGGTAATCAATTATTGTGACACTTATTTATGTTTTTTGTTCAGGATTATATAAATCGATGAAATGATTACAAAAGAATATTGTTGATACCCAGGCACTAGTTTCCATCCTGTGGGGATCAGGGATTCCATTTGGGACATTCAATGAATCAGTCAGGGTGTCGGGTTGGAGGGAATCCTAGCTTGGTTCATGAAATTTTCTGAATTATATTGGAGATTATTATAACTTTTCATCCTTCTAGAGAATTATATACTTCCAAACAAATAAAAATAATATTCGAAACACTATTTCATCCCCTTTCCTTTATAAGGGTTGTATCACATGTTGCCCAAATAGAATATGAGTTTTTTGAATTTGAAATATACAAAGCATCATCAAAATTTTATCTGATCCATGTAGACTCTGATTAACTTTCTCATTATGATGATAACATTATTTTCGGACTCAAGGTGAGCCTGATGAGACTTTTCTACAGAATAACATATTATTAAACCATTGGAATTTCTTAACATTTTTTCATCCGATTACATGATTATGATGATGAGTCCGATAAAAAACATTTATAAAGTAAGGTGATTTATTTTTTGTTTGAAAAAAAAGTCAACACTTTAATTACTAACTTCTTCCATCTTACAAAAACAACATCTTGTCATCTTGGTCCCAAAGATACCCCCTTTGGATTTTGTTGTCACCCAATATTCATAAATCATAGATCTTTGTAACCACATTATATGGATTACTTATAATAAATTCTAAGCCTACATGACATAACTCATTATAGGGAATAAGAATTATTGACAACAAAACCATGTTGTCCAAAATTAGTGAAATATGAAAATTCCTTAGCTTTTCATCACAACATTCTTCACTTATTCAACTTTTCTATAATGGAAATTTTCCTATAACCACCCCCAAAAAATTGTTGTAATATTTCACACACTTACATGTTTAATTCACAACTAAACCAAAATCCCCCTACATACAAGCTTCCTTAAAATGTTTATCACATATCAATGATTAGATTTATGAAATAATTATTCCCCTTGAAAACAATTTCCAAAGACTAGATGAGAGAGGGGATAGAAACACATACCTCAACCTAAACAAGAAAGAGGTTGGCCACCCATATTCAACCTCAGTTTTTAGAAATCATCCTTCTGATAATGTTTTTTGAAAATTTCATCAACCTATTCTGATGTGAGAACATACTCCATCTTCAATTCAATTTTCTCCACATTCTCTTCAATTAAGTGGTACTTGATGTCTGTAACATCCCAATTAAATAGAGAATAATAAATTTTCATAATTATTAATCTTTGTGAATTAAATATTAATTTTAATTTAAATGGTTTCTATGTTTGATGGTGTACCCAATACACAACAATGGGTTTCTTTGAAATCTTAAATTGCACACAAGGCTGAGTCATACTAAAATAATAATAATATATTATTATCATTTTAAATGGTAGTTAGCACCTGACCATTGTAATGGAGGGAATCAATAAATCTAACTAAAATATGATTATACATGTTTTTTAAATGTTTTTACATTTATCTAATAAAATTTAGAGGCCTAAAATGTGAATTAATCTAATTTTAAGCCTAAATACTCTAATATTCTTTAAAAGGACAATTTTCCGCCTTTCAATGGAGATCCTTCTTTAAATCTAGTTTTGGACACTTCTATATGTTTTATTTGAAAAAAATAAAATTCTTCTTTATAATCGGGACATCAAAATTTATGTTGGGTAAATTTTTGGTATTTTTTTGATAAAAATCATTTTTTAATGAATCGTGAAAAATACTGTATTTCAATTCTAAACTGTCTTTCAATATTATTTATTTATATGGTTAGATTATATATTTAATTTTTTTAAAGTGTAACTAGATTATAGTTTTACCATTATATCAAATTTTGGTTATTGGAAGTAATTTCACTTTGAAATTGGACATAAACAAATGTAAATCTTTGGATAATTATTATTTCTTAAAAACACTCTTTTTGTTTTAACAACGGGAATTAATTTTAAATTAATTAAATCAAATTTTATGAATTTAATTTGGTAAAATAGACCTCATTTTTGAATTTGGAATATCAAATATATCTTAGGATTAATTTGTTTATTTTTCTGAAAAACATCAATTTTTGATGAATAGTGAAAACACTGAGTAGTAGTTAAAAAACTGACTTTTTCGTTTAAATGAAATTTTACCTCTTCTGTGAATTGAATTTAGAAAATAAGACATACATGGTTGTTATTAGTAATTATAATTTAGTTCAATAAGATGAAAATTGTAACACCCCAAGCTTCCACGATATGATTCTCTTTGAATAATACAATAGCGTGTGTTGTATGCAACTTCGAGTTCTATCACACCACAACCAATCAAACTATCCATTATGAATATTAATAACCACTTTTTAAAATTTTATAAATTTAATCATTTAAAATAGACTTCATTTTTTTATTCGGAATAACAAAATTATCTTTGGGTGAATTTTTGGTATTTTTCTGAAAACTTTTAATTTTTGATGAATAGTAAAAAACATTAAGTTATAGTTTCAAATCGAATTTTTATTTAAATAATTATTTATTTTATTTAAATTTATTATATGTCAAAATATATACAAAATACATATATATGTTCAATGTAATTCATTGGAGTCAGTTGATAATAATTTTAGATATATAAAAATTTTATTGAACTTTTCACCGTCTTCTACCCACCTCTTAGGAGAATTTGAAAATTCACATAACACTTAATTTTACCACTTTTGTGAGTGGAATTTCAGAAATCTGAGAGGCAAAGTTGATATTATTAAGAAAAATTTGGTTCAATAAGATGGAAATATTTTTTGGTGAATAGTAACTTTTTACTTTTATTTAACACGGTTAAAAGTAAATAGGGTATTTAAGGGTAAAATGATATTATTATTAACCTAACACATGTATTAATTATATTGTATAAGTTTAATTAGACCAAAACAAACCTTAGAAATAAAATATTAACATCTTTGATCCACTTGGATTAGATTAGGGCATTTATTATTATTTAATTCAAATAAGAGTTAAAAGAGTTAAAATCAAAGATTAATAACTAAAACATTTTTAATATTGGGTTAAATATAAGATAAATTCAAATATAAATATTAATCAGAAAGTTAAAAATATTTCCTACATAATGGTATTTTATTTATATTTTTTAGACATTAAATAATTTAATTTATTTATGACACAATGATGGTGTATTAATTACCTAATTAATAAAATATAAAAATAATTGATATTATAAATATCTAAATAAATGTAATTTGAGACTTTTTATACATTACACTAATTTTATAGGTTAATATGACATATTAGGGTTGGTATGATGAATTTTATTCAAATTAATAATGCTGTTATGAATTTAGCAAAAACAAAATACCAAATAGTGTCAAAATTGACATAAAAGAGTTTTTTAAAAACATATTATATTATTAATTGATATTCTATTCATAAAAATCCAAGGATCTGAAAAAAGACTTATATAATGATAGGTGTATCATTAATGAACCACTTTGGGTTCTCTTGGAAGTATATAGTAAGTTTATTAACCATATATTATAAAAATACAAAGATACATTGTAAATGTCAAACTATTTAACTAAGAGTTAAATCTAAACGAAAATGTTAATATAGTGACCCAAACCTCTCTAAAACCTATTTTTTGAGTGATTTTTGACCCATCCATACCTTAGAATTTAAATAATCTATTTTGGAGCCATTAGAAACCGAAAATTATTTTATTATAAAATAATATTTCTAGCTTTTCCTAAGGTGCCCCTCACCCCTCTTATAAAAGGGAACTCCCCCTTCTCTCTAATTAACACCATCAAATCCATTTGGATCGTTCAAAATCTACCCAAATACCCTCTAAACTGTCCTACATTAATCCTAGAGGCCTTACATTAGTCAGAAAGCCAACCTAAGGAGCCCTTTGGATCAAATCAAAAGGAAGAACACGAAGAAGAGGTAAATATCTCACAACCTCTTTCAAGTTCCTTTCTTCTTCCACTTCATTTTTCTTTATTGTTTCCATTATAAAATAATAAATCCAGTATTTTATATATAATGTGATGTTATTATAAATATAGTACAACTAAATTCATTATTCTATCCATCCTTTGAATGACATGTCACCATACGTGTGTAAATACGTCTTATCGTCTCCACGTCGTGGTGTAATTGTTATTCAATACATTATTATTTGGATGGGTATAATAATGATGTGTAATTGATGTAAATAATAAATATAAAATGATAATGATTATTTATATATGATATACCATCGAATTATATATTATTTTAATATCAAAATAATGATATTGTCGCTCGTGCGTACGTACGGATTACCGTCTCCATGAACACGATGAGATTCGTTCCCCATCATATCCATTCAAAACTAATTTTAATTAGATGATTAAAAATAATGTTTAAAGACATAATATCATTCTGAATATGAATAAGATACATACTATCCATGATAATAATTACTTATGTAACAAATCATATAAAGGAAAACGAATCAGTTAACACCCGAAATGACGATAATACGAAGATATTATTAACAAAGCAATATTAAAATATATTATATGATATCATATTAATTTATATGATTATTTTATAATTTAATAAAAATTATTTAACCATTATACAGTAAATTAACCTACCCTCGACCAACGAAAAATACAAGGTAAGGGTTAGTTTCACAATCTCTTTATTATCCAAGGTTGTTTTTATGTAAGTATCTACTAGGACCTCTATATCATCCACATACATGTTTCTTAAAATGTATTTCAAAAAACTCTTACTATTATATAGACTATGGGTTAAAGTCATTTTTACCCTTGTTTGACTTTTTATAAGATGTTTATATAGGAATCTTTCCGTTGTTTTCCAAACAAGGTCCTTTATAACTTTTTCGACAAAATTAAGGTAAGAATGTCTTTTTTTAACTTATACGGCGGGTGCGGCTATTTTCCACCATTATAACAACATCAAAGCTTACCTTAAAAGATTATAAGAATATTTACAAAATAAATGTTTTCTTTTATAATTATATGAATTTTAAATGATTTCAAAATAGAAATATATATTTCTCTAAAGAAAAGATTTTGATTTCATATTTGTCAACATCGTTTGATGGATTTTAGTTTTATATGATGTAGATTTATTATGACAAAAAAATTCCATATTGTATTGAAGTTTTTGTGATATATTTTACTGTGGATGTGTTATTTTTATACCATTCAGGTTTATGGATAAAGTGTTGACATTTCATATGCTAGTTTTAATAAAAATGTTTATGTTATGTTTAAACCTTTTCATATGAGGAATGCATTAGACTTTGTATGTGATGGGTGGAGCCCGCTATAGCTCCTTGATGCATCGGTTGGTATCATGAGGCAAACTAGTGTCTTGGAACAAGGCCTTAACAAAATCTTATTTTTAGTCTTGGAACAAGGCCTTGATTAAGTGGTTATGAAAGTTTGGCATTATGCATTCCATCATTATGAAAGTGGCTATTGATATTTCATTTGATTATTTGACTAGTAGAATATCCATGTGAGTAATTAAATGGAATTATTTTGATTTTATCTTTACCATATTATGATGAAGTTCATGTTTAAAAGGCTTTTGTTTTAGTTTTATATATTGCCTTAAATTTTATGCTCATTTATGAAAGTTTTCGCTATTGTTATCCTTACTGAGCATCTGAGATCACCCCTTTCTATGTATTAATTTTCCAGGATGCGAAAAAGTATATTATTACTGACCTGCAGGGATAGTCTATGGGATCTTAGTGTTTTCTATAGAAACAATGTTGTTGTAGTTTTCCATATTATGATGTAATGTAAACCTTATGAATGTATCTAGTACTTCCAAGGCTACTAAACAAATCAGTTTTTGAAGATTTTATCTTTTGTGATCATTCCAATGATATGTAATAATGCACCAACTCTAGGTAACCAGGGTCGCTGCGTTACAAAAATATTTTGTTGGTGAATATTAACTTTTGAATTTTATTTACCGCGGTTAAAGGTAAATAGGGAAATTCAAGGTAAAAACAATATCATAATAATAAAAAAATTACCTTAACACTTGTCCTAACCTTATTTGATGAGTCATGGCCGACCATTGGCATCCTTGGGTCTATTTTGGGAACCCATGGAGCCACTCAAAAGTGATAATGACACTTTATTTTAATTAACTTAAAGTAAAGGCAAAAATGACATAAACAAATATCTTTTAGTAAACTAATTTGTAAAAAGGGTAATATAAGTTATATTTTCCACTATAAATATTATATGGAAATCTAAAAATATTTCATACATCATGGTATTTTTTTTTTAAATTTTAGACATCAAATAAATAAAATTATTTATGACACAATAATGATGCAGTGTTTACCTCATTAATAAGTGATTTAAATAAATAAGATTATAAAGATTAAAATAATATCCAAAACCAGTCAAATTATTATTAGATGATTTTATTTAGACCATGAGTCATCTTATATTTGACTTTAATTTGTTTTGGACCTTCAGAAATGGAAAACCATTATATAAAATCATATTTTCACACTTTCCAAAAGACCCCTCCCCCCTTATAAAAATTCCTCACCTCTAACCCATTCCTCACACATCAAAAGACCCTTAGCTCGTCCAACCCCTACAAAAATAAGCTCTCAATATCCCTATATCTCACCTAGAATCCTTCACTTAGATATAAGTCACTTCAAGAAGTCCTTTTAGTTCAAACCAAAGGGAGTTACCCAAATTAAAGGTAACAATTTCTCTTAAATTCTTTTCTTTTATTTTACTTCTCCAACTCCTATACTCTTTTTATTAATTTCGTTTATAAAAACAATTGTATCCTCAATATACTAGGATTTTGTTATGATTAGGATTCTAACTAAACTTACACACACCTTAATCTAATGGGTAAATAACATACTGTTTCTGTGGATGTAAAACTAATGCCTCACGAAACGACGATTGTTCAATTATCTCCTACCGCCTCTCATGGTCGCCATTAAGATGGCACTATATTTATATACGATACATATTATATTTATGTTTTCTTTATTCTTCTGTATTTTTCATTTATAACATACCTTTATGGTTTCTATTATGGGTAAAAGTGATAATTTCATTTTAGGAAGTGCGGACTACCGCCCCCTCAAAGTGTTATGACTTGTTAATGCCATATAAGGGACGTATAAAGGATGGATTTAATGATATTATATATGATATTATAAAATAATTATAATATACCTATGTATCATTATGTTTTAATTCCATTAAAATACGGCATATAAATGGAAGTAAGGTCCATGCGTACGTACAGCTTACCGTCTCCATGAACTATACATTTCATTTCTTACCTCCAAATGTTATGTACTGTTACAAATAAAAATATATTCTAGATATATATGATATATATGATATCTAGATCCTTAATTTCATTCTGTAGATAATGTAATTTTTACAACATGGATAACTTGTAAATATAAGAAGTTCATTTTTGAATCAAGTACCAAATATCGACAAAATGACCATTATTAAAGTAAATTATTACATAATGTTTATAACATATTAATAATTGATATAAAAGGAATAATAAACTTTAAAAGGGTTCTTAAGAAAGAAAAAAATAACTTTTTTTATTATTCAGGAGATTAAAGAACGAACGGGTCAAGTCGGACACGAGGTAAGGGACTTCGTCTCAATCTCCTATCATCGAGGCATATATTGTTTTATACACAACTTTATTTTATATGGTGTATAAACCCATTTGAATTTTAATTTTATTAAAAAGTAATCTTTTCTTTACTGAGCATTTTACTAAATGACAAAAAAAATGTTTCTTTTAACGTACGCAGTGACAACGACCTTTCCACGGCCACGAGTATTATTTGATCTATGGATTCCTTAACAAGTTATAATGTTTTTAAAAGATAAATAAATACCATATAATCTATAATGTATTTTGGTATTGAAAATGGTTTTGATAATGTATTTGTTATGTTTATATTTTTAAATGATATATTGTGATTGAAATGTTGAAATGTTATCTTTCCTTTATATTTATTTTATGAGTTATGAATATGTTATGGTTCTTGGGCATTGTTACATATATGGGTAGTTCTATGATAATCCTAGGGTGGGTGATCCTGATATAGCTCTACAATGCATTGGGTAATCTGATATAGGTTAACGTGAATGTTTCTCATAAGATATTTAGGGAATATACTTTGATGGGTATTCCTAATGTAACTCCCTACATAGTTGTGAAAGTTACAACGTAAGTATGTTATGGATGCCAAAAGTTACCTTTATGATTTTTTTACTATATAAATCTTATGATTTCATGAGGTATGTTAAAGAGCTTATGTTATGTAATTATATATGAACTAATGTTTTCTTTCACTTTTTTATAACCCTTATTGAGATTTTTATGCTCATCCCATGTTTTGAAATGTTTTTCACATGACTTAAAGATGAATAAGGTCAAGGATGGGATGAAGGAAAAGTTATCTTATATAAAACATGAGACTAGACATGACTCTTTTTTTCAAGAGTTTTTATTTTATGAAAAAAAGGTAACTGAGTAGAAGTGTCTACCATGTAATTTTTGAGATGTAATGTAATAGTTATGGCCTAATTCTATAAAACTCTAAACCTGAAAGGATCCTCAATGTGAATTATTCATTTCATTCAAGATTATGTACTATTTTAAGGTTGGGTCCTTATAGTTGGTATCATAGGTCGGTTTAGATAACTTTAGAAGTTAGGATATTGTTAAATTAATGTCCACAAATTTATTTATGGAAAGATTGCATTGATACAGCATTTACAGATTACCATGTTGCTTCGCCTAAGATATTTCCGTGTTCAGAATGGTTTTCCACATAGTAAATAGGGAAACTATGATGAGATGACATTAGGAGGAAGACAACCTTCCAAATCAAAAAGCTGAGAAGGATGGAATCATAACTGAATAGTTTTTTTTAGTGATGGAAAAGTTTACTCAACCTATAAATGGTGGTGGTAACCATGCATGAGATCAGCCAGATCAACCGCAAAGGAACTTTTAAGTAGTGAAGCATTTCATGAGGAAACATCCCACATCTCTTAGAGGATCATCTGACCCTGTGCTAGATTAAGGGTGAATTAAATCACTAGAGAAGATTTTTGATGTCATGGGGTGTTCGGAACATCAAAAGGTTAGTCTCATTGTTTTCCTTTTTGAAGGTGAAGTTGATCAGTGGTGGTCGATGGTGAAAAATATCAAGCATAGTGTAGAGTTTGATGCTCTTTATTGGGATGAATTCAAAGGTATGTTTCTTGAGAAATATTTTCCTAAGGTGGTTCTTCTTAGGATGGAAAAACGATTCATGGAACTGAGGTAGGAGGATGAATCAGTGGCTGCTTATAAATAGAAATTCACTCGATTGGCAAGGTATGCTCTAAATTTCATATGAGATCTTGATAGTATAATCAACCATTTTTACTCAGGATTAAAGCAAAAGTATCGAATGGATTTAGATTCTCGTGAGTTCAAAAGTGATAAAAAAATTGTTTGATGTGCAGAGAAGGTGGAAATGGAGTTTTCCGATGATCAAGTCTTCTATGAAAAACAACAGAATAATAGGTCGAGGTTGTAGATAAAAGAGAAGAACTCTTCAAAAAAGTATAATGGTAAGAAAATTAAGTATAAAGTTTGTGAAAATTATTTTAAAAAGAATTTTGGGGAATGTATTTTGAATTCTATTAAGTGTTACTGATGTGGTAAAATCGGACATAAAGCTCATAATTGCACAAAAAAAGATCAGGGTAATGGTAAGACAAAATATGATTTACAATCAGTAAAATGTTTTAAGTGCAATGAAATGGGTCATTCTGCAAATGAGTGTCCAATGAAGAACTCAACTAAGGGAAAGAAACTAGACTACAAGCAGAAAGGGGTGATGAAGTCCTTTGTAACTACTTCAACAGATGTTGGGCCATCAAATGAAGTAGTATCAGGTACATTGTTTGTTTGTTCAGATTATGCCAATGTGATGTTTGATTCGGGGTCTACACATTCGTTCATTTCTGAGAGGTTTTCTAGTAAATTGGGAATTCCATATCGAGATATGAATCCTAAACTTATAGTAAAAATACCAGGAGGAAATGTTGAGACAACAAGAAATTATAAGGACCTTCTTATCTTTGTGTGCAGAACGAATATACCTGCAAACCTTATTGTTTTGCCTATAACAGAGTCTGATTTTATTTTGGGTATGGATTGGATTTCTGTTTATCATTCTAAGATTGACTTGTGACCTAAAGTGGTTTATTTTCGGAATGATTTTCAGTTTGTGTACAATAATGAACCCTTACTTTTTATAACATATCAGGAAGCTGATAAAATAGTAAAACATGGAAATGAATGTTACCTTACATATATTGTTGAAAACAAAGGAACTTTTCAGATTAATGATGTGCCAGTGGTAAATGAGTATGTTGATGTTTTTCATGATGAGTTTTCTGGTATTATGGCTTATCGAGAAGTTGAATTTACTATTGACTTATTTCCTGATGCTAAGCCAATTTCAAAACCCCCTTATCGAATGGATCAAATTTAACTTTTAGAGTTAAAGAATAAGTTTCCGGAATTATTAGATAAAGGTTTCATTTGACATAGCACATTGCCATGGGGTGATCTTGTCTTATTTGTTAAAAATAAAGACGGTTCAATGAGACTTTTCATTGATTATAGGGAATTGAATAACATCACTGTTAAGAACAAGTATCCTTTGCCTTATATTGATGATTTGTTTGATCAGCTACAGGGAGCATAGTATTTTTCAAAAATTGATTTGAGGTCGGGGTACCATCAGTTGAAAGTAAAGAAAGAAGAAATTCCAAAGACCGCATTTCATACAGGATATGGTCATTATGAATTTGTAGTTATGCCTTTTGGGTTAACAAATGCACCTGCTGTATTCATGGATCATTTGAATAGAATTTTCCTTGAGTTCTTGGATAAGTTTGTGGTTTTGTTCATTGATGATATTTTGGTTTATTATAATAGTAAAGTGGAGCATGAAAGTCATTTAAGGGTAGTATTACAATCCTTAAAAGAAAAGAAAATGTATGGGAAATTCAGAAAGTGTGGGTTTTGGTTACAAAAAAATTCTTTCCATGGTCACATTGTTTACAAAAATGGAATAATTATTGATCATTCTAAAACAAAAGTTGTTGAAGAATGGACAAGACCTGCAAATATAACTGAGATATGTAGTTTTCTTGGTTTTCCAGGTTATTAATGGAGGTTTGTTGAAAAAATTTCATGGTTATCTAGTTCAATGACTAAGTTAACTCAAAAAGGTGTTAAGTTCATCTAGACAAAAGAATGTGATGATTTTTTTCAGGAATTGAAAAAAAGATTGGTGAATGCTCCAATTTTGGCACTACCTTCAAAAAATGGTGAGTTTTTTATCTCCAATGATGCTTCATTGAAAGTACTTGGCTCTGTCCAAATGCATAATGATCAGGTAATTACTTATGCTTCATATTAGTTGAAACGCCATGAGTTAAATTACCCTACACTTGATTTGGAATTACCTGTTGTTGTTTTTTCTTTAAAAATTTGTAGTCATCATTTGTATGGAGTAAAATGTGAAATATATACTGAAAACAATAGTTTGAAGTATATATTCACTTAGAAATTATTGAACTTGAGATATAGGAGATGGTTGGAATTAATCAAGGATTCTGATTTCACGATCCATGACCATCCGGGAGAAGAAAATAAAGTGGCTGGTGATTTGATTCGAAAAAGTAATGATTCATTAACCATGCTACGTTTGGAACGAGATCCTTTGGTTTTTTATTTGATGAAATTTTTCATAGATGTTTTTGGTCCAGGAAATTCATCTGTTTTGTTTCAGGTGTTAGTGAGATCATATCTATAAGATAGAATTAAGCAAGCGTAGAAGGAAGAGAGTGAGTTTTAGAAAAAGGTAGAGTTTGTTCAGAAGGGAAAGTTTCCTGATTTTAACATTGATAATGATTGTATTTTGGGATTTGGGTAGAGATTATGCTTGAATTATGATTCACAGTTGAAGAATGAGTTGTTATGGGAAGCTCATAGTTCTCATTTTTCAGTTCATCCTAGAAGTTCTAAGATTTACGAAGACCATCGAGAGTATTACTGATAGGATGGAATGAAAAGAGATATTTTTGATTTTACTGTGAAGTGTTTGACTTGGCAGTAGGTTAAAGTAGAGTGATAGTTACTGAAAGAGATGCTTTAGTCTTTACCGGCGCTAGAGTGGAAATGATAAAATATATCCATGGACTTTGTTGTGGGATTATCGAAGACATATTGAAGTAATAATTCAATATAGGTTATTGTTGATCGATTGACTAAATCTGCTCATTTCCTTTCTATTCAAGATAATTTGTCTCTAGATCAACTTTCTAGGTTGTATGTTAAAGAGATAGTCAGGTTTCATGGTGTTCCCCCCGCCATTATATCTGATCGTGATCCTATGTTTACTTCTAACCTTTGGAAATGCCTTTAGAAGTTTTTGGGTACTGAATTAAATTTTAGTACAACTTTTCATCCTCAATCAGATGGGTATTCAGAATGAACAATTCAGAACTTGGAGGATATGCTACATGCTTGTTCACTGGATTAGCAGATAATTTGGAACCAACATATTCCTTTGGTTAAATTTTCATATAATAACAGTTTTCATTCCAGTAAACAGATGGCTCCATTTGAGGTATTATATTGGAAGCGGGGTCAAACTCCAACTTTTTGGGATGAAGTTTGTGAAAAGAATTTGATGGGACCAGAATTGGTAGAATAGATGGCATAAAAATTTCAATTGATTCAGAAGCACATGAGAACAACTCAAAGTTGGTCGAAAATTTATGCAGATAACTGGTGGAAGAAACTTTCTTTTGAGGTAGGTGGTCATGTATTTATCAAAGTTTCTCCATAGAAGAGTGTGATGAGTTTTGGTAAGAAGGGAAAGTTGAGTCTGAGGTTCATTGGACCTTATAAAATATCGGAGAAAGTTGGATCAGTTGGTTATAGAGTGGATTTACCTACTAGTTTATTCTAGGTACAAAATGTTTTTCATGTTTCAATGTTGAGAAAGTATATTACAAATCCATCTCATGTTTTCAGACCAAAGATAGTTTAGTTGGAATAGAATATCTCTTATGGGGAACAAAAAATCCAGATTCTTGACTGAAAAGACAAAGTGTTGTGGAATAAATTAATTCACGAGGAAAAGGTTTTTTGGAAAAACCATATAGTTGAAGAGGCAATGTGAGAATCTGAAAATGCTATGATGGATAAATACCCCCACTTATTTTATAAGTGAATAAAAATTGTGAGGACGCAATTTTTAAAATGGGGGAATGATGTAACATCTCAAGTAGATAAAGAATAATACATTTTCATAATTATTAATATTTGTGAATTAAATATTAATTTTACTTTAAAGGGGTTGCTATGTTCAATGGAGTACCCGATACGCAGCAACAAGTTTCTTTGAAATCTTACGTTTCACACAAGGCTGAGTCATACTAAAAAAATAATAAAATAATAATATTATTATAATTGGTTTTTAATGTCTAGTTGTTGTAATGGCGGTAATGAATAAAACTAACTACAATTTGATTATACATGTTTATTAAAAAAAATTACATTTATCCAATAAAAGTTAGAGACTTAAAATGTGAATTAATCTAATTTTAACCATAAAATACTCTAATATTCTTTAAAAGGTTTATTTAATGCCTTTTAATGGTGAACCCTCTTTAAATATAGTTTTGGTCACTTTTATAAGTTACATTTGACAAAATAAAATTCTTATTTAGAATTGGGACATCAAAATTTACTTTGTGTAAATTTTTGGTATTGTTCTGATAAAATTCATTTTTTAATGTGTAGTGAAAATTACTGTTTTTTAATTCAAAACTTTCTTTTAATATAATTTATTTATATGGTTAGATTATATTTTTAATTGTTTTTAAAGTTTAATTATATTATATTTTTACCATTTAATCCAATTTTGGTCATTGGAAGTAATTTCACTTTGAAATTGGACTTAAACAAGTGTCAATCTTTTGATAGTTATTATTTCTTAAAAACACGCTTTTTGTTTTGACAATGAGAATTAATTTTAAATTAATTAATGAAACTTCAATGTATTTAATTTGGTAAAATAGTTATTTTTTTTTGAATTCAGAATATAAAGTATATCTTAGGCTGATTTTTCGGTATTTTTCTGAAAAACTTCAATTTTTATGAATAGTGAAAACACTAAGTAGTAGTTAAAAAGCTGAATTTTTCATTTAAATGAACTTTTACCACTTCTATGAATTGAATTTCGAAAATTCGACATACATGGTTGTTATTATTAATTAAAATTTTCTTTGATTAGATAAATTTTTTTTTATTTGAATAGTAACTTTTGACTTTTATTTACCGCGGTTAAAGTTAAATAGGGTTATTCAAGGTAAAACAATATAATAATAATAACAAATTACCTTAACAATTGTCCTAACCTTATTGGATGAGTCATGGCCGACCATGGGCATCCTTGGGTCTATTTTTAGATCCCATGGAGCCACTTAAGAGTGATAATGACACTTTATTTTAATTAACTTAAAGTAAAGACAAAAATGAAAAAGACAAATATCTTTTAGTAAATTAATTTTTACATAGGGTTATATAAGATATCTTTTTGACTATAAATATTATATGGAAAGATAAAAAGATTTAATACATCATGGTATTTTTTTATAATTTTTAGACATCTTATAAATAAAATTATTTATGACACAATAATGTTGCAGTGTTAACCTCCTTAATAAATGATTTAAATAAATAAGATTATACAGATTAAAATAACATTCAAAACCTATCCAATTTTTATTGGATGATTTTATTTAGACCATTAGTCATCTTATCTTTTACTATAATTATATTCGGACCCTTAGAAACTGAAAATCATTGTAGAATAAAATAATATTTTCACACTTTCCTAAAGATCCCTCCTCCCCCTTATAAAAATTCATCACCTATAACCTAGTCCTAACACTTCTAAAGCCACTTGGATCATACAACCCCAGCCCAAATAAGCTCTCACGATCCCTCTCTTCCACTTAGAATCCTTAACTTAGGCAGAAGGCACTTCAAGAAGTCCTTTTGGTTCAAACCAAAGGGATTTACCCAAATAAAAGGTAATATTTTCTCTTAAATTATTTTCTTTTATTTTAATTCTCCAACCCATAAAATAGTTTTATTATTTTATTTTATAACAACACAAGTATCCTTAATATATTAGGATGTTTTAATGAGAAGTATTTGAACTAAACTTACACACTCCTCCATCTAATGGGTAAAGAACATATTGTTTCTGTGGATGGAAAACTAATGCCTCACAAAATGATGCTTGTTCAATTATCTCCTACCACCTCTCATGGTGGCCATTAAGATTTCACTATATTTATATGTGATACATATTATGTGTTGGGAACACTTTGTGTATAAGGTTGTATTTTTTGTCAATTATTGTCAATGAAGATCAAAATGAAGGAGATCAAGAAGAACTCCAATGAAATGGAGGAATAGTGAGGTACCATCCATCTGAGAATGATTGATGAAGAAAACCATTCAATTTTTCATGATTTCATGGGAACCATGAAAGATATTACTTGATATAAGAACCTAGTTCCTAGTTTTGAGGTACGGGCTTCTTATTTTTCCTTTTCCATAAGTGTTTTTGAGAAAATATGGAGAATGGGGAAAAATCCTAAATTTTGGAACTACACGCTGTGTACTTTGTCCACACACCATTTACTTCTGTCCGTGTGGGGATGAGTACATGGGGCGTGTAGCCATGCCGGCGACGAAGGGTGTAGGAACCGACTACACACTATGTAGTGGTACCTTACACGCTGTGTAGTCAGTCGGCAGGCCTAAACAGTAAGGCAGTGGAGCATCCAACAGCTGGGCGACATTACACGCCGTGTACTTTAGAGTACATTCCATGTACTCATGTCGATGGTTGAACAGTGTGGCAGTGCCTCCAAATGAACAGTTAAATGAAAGAAGTACACGCAGTGTACTCATAAGTACACGTCGTGTACTTTATTTTTTCGGCTTAAAACTGGTAGTAGCCTCCTCATTTGGTAGAGGAGGCGTTTGAGCCGTTTTGGAGGCAAGGAGGGTGGCCGGACCTTTGAATATCTGCCAGGGTTTCGTCTGGAATCAGTTTCCACCTCGGATGATCCCGTTGGAACCACATGGGTAAGCCCTCTCCTCTCCTAGTACCGTTCATACCAATTCTTTCCCGAGGGAAAGTTATTTACATTTGAATGGTTTTTGTTCTTTTTCAGATATATGCCATTCTTGGGCATTTCAGGAGTCGGCATTCGGGTATAACGTTCTTTGGCGTATAAGGTAGGTGGCTTAGTGTAAATTTCGAACTGTCGTGCGATTTTGTGCCACAAACCCATGTTGGGGTGTCGTGTGGCTGAGTTTGTTGCTATATTTAATGCCTATAATTGCATAGGTGATTATGTTATGATGATAAAATGTTGGTTGGGATCATTGCTTGGATCCGGAACTACCCCGGGGGTGTGTTCCACTGTTTATCAGTTCGGCCAGGATACCCGAGGGTATGCCTTCAAAGTAGTAATTGTAGAATTTCCTTGAGATAAATTGCTTGTTACTGCTTGTTTACCTGTTGGGCATGGCCCAGTTACCTATTTAGCCTGAGAGCATTGTTGTATTTAGCCTGAGGGCATTGTTGTGATTAACCTGAGGTAACTACACTATTTATCCCGAGGGATATAGTATTTCGCCTGAGGGAAACCTTTCATGCTTGAGGGCTTGACTTCTATGCCTGAGGGCGACACTTCCTATGCCTGAGGGAAATTTCTGTTATGCATGAGGGCTATACCTGCAGGTTGGATTCTGCTTACCCGAGGGTAAGGTTTTTCTTGTCTGAGGACGTGGACCACTTGTTTAGAAATTCATTGTGGTGATTTCTAATATATAATGAATTAAATGAATAATAAAATTGCAATTTAATTGTTAAGTTAGTTACTTGTCAGTACTTCTTACTTTATTGCATTTTACTATTGCACACTGTTGTTGCATGCTTACATGTAGTTGTGCACGAGCCTTTGGTGGGTGCCTACTAAGATATATTTCTCACACCCTGTTTGGGTAATGCTTTTTGGCCCAAACAGATTATGTTGCTGCAGGTGTAGATAGGGGCAAGAGTCCCTATACAGGTATTTGATTGTTGCTGAGGAGTAGGAGGGCATGGGACCGAGCCTAAGCTCGCGATGCCGCTGCCAGCTGTTTTTCTTGTTTTGTTGTACTCTATATTTTATTGTATTGTATTGATGTATAACATGTTTTGGCTTTTTTCTTAAAACTTGAAACATGTAGCATCATCACTTATATACTATTGGTTATATCCACTGCTTTAGTTTATTTCAGTTGTGTATATTTACTGCTTCCGTTGTCATTGTATGTTTATTCTCTATTCTCCTGCGCTACACTTTGACAAATGAGGGCATAGTTTCCCCACTATCAGACCTGGGCCCTCGCTTCTAGTAGGCAGCCTCTGGCGTTTGGGTAAATGCGCTTGAGGTCACGTGGCGAACCGGGCTCGGGGCACCCGTTGCGTGGCACCCGGGTCCGGGACCTTCCAAAGTGGTATCAGAGGAGTTTCTTTTCTTTGAATTTCTATTTGGAGCCGTAGTCAGGGATAGGACGAACGGTAGTTGGTAATAAGTTGTGCCCGGGTGTAGCTAACCCATGTACAGGGAAAAGCCAATTTACCTCATGATTGCAATTTTATTGATTTTTCAATTTACAGTTGATATGTTTTCACCGTTGTGTGACGCACTTTGAGATTGTGCAGTTTATATTTTATCTATGGGTTCTATTTAGTTGCAACCCGGTGAGATGAGGGTATGTCGTCTCATGCATCATATAGGCACATCCTAGATATCACATTCCATGCATAGTTTCCATGCCATGTAGGTGCATTAGAATTTGCATGTTGTTGTGATAGTTGTTGTGCTAGTAAAGCATGCTGTTGTGATAGCTGCTTGATAAATACCTGCCTTGTGATATGGTATTTTTGTTTGAGCTTGTTTATAGAATGGACGCCAAACTTTGGTTTTTGGGGAGTATGGGCCCCCATTGATTGGAATTTGGTGTATCATTGACTATTTGTTGGTTATAACACATATAAGATGTCATACTTTGATTCGTGGGGAGTATGGGCCCCCACAGGTCGGAATTTGACACTTAGGTGTTAGTTTCAGTATTTTCTGGGTTCTGGGGAAGTTTTTGAGGCATACTGTCTGGAAAACCATTATACATGTCGTGTATATTCTTCTGTTCGGGAAGAAAAATTAACTTTTTGAGTACACGCCGTGTACCCTGAGTACACACCGTGTAGTCTCTTCCCGTGTCACAACCGTGTGGGCGGCGACATGAGGTAGGGAAAGGCTTAGGTAAACACATCATGTAAAGAATGGACACGCTGTGTAGTGTGACCTGGAGTCCGGTCGTGTAACTAACAAAATGGGTCAGTGAACTCCTTGACAGAGCACGATGTGTCCACAATAGACACGCCGTGTAGTGTGACCTGGGGACTCAGCCATGTAACTAACAAACACGGGCTGGTGTCACCTCTCCCTGAACACCCTGTGTACCTATGGGACACGCTATGTAATCTTGTCTGACGACAGACCGTGTGGAGTTAGCCGTGTGGCTGGGAAACAGGGTGGTGTACACGCCGTGTGAGAGTGTAACACGCCATGTAGTGTCAAGCCGAGTAGTCGTCCGTGTCACAGATGACACGGGAAGTTGGAAAATAACACCGTACATGTCGTGTAGATATTATACAAGCCGTGTAGTTTCGTTCGACAGAATCCGTGTGGCTTAGCCGTGTAGAAGGACCCAGGCAGGGGAAGGGAAGTCAAGTATACACCGTGTAGTCAGTGTACACGCCGTGTAGTCTTGTTTTGCAAATTTTGAATGCTTTCTTCCTCTTGTTTCCTTGTGGTTCCTTCACTTTCCAATCTTAATAATCTTGAATCTGAGGCATGCTTTTGACCCTGTAGAGTCATGCCGCCTAGACAACCGCAAGTTGTTCGCCAGGAGAGCGGGAATGATTATACTTCAGAGATGGTGGGCCATGGGCTACAAGTAGATCCTCCAGTAGAGTCAGATGCGGCGCCAACTACTATACTGGACACAGGCGCGGAGGCACAGTTCCGTGAAGGCTTTATGTGGTTCATGAAGACCTTTAGGGAGCACCGCAGGCTGCCACATCTATGGCCGAGCTGACACGTATCTTTCAGCAGCAGCATCCGCCTACGTTTTCAGGGGATGGCAGACCACAGGCTGCGGAGTCTTGGTTGGGGTCGATGCAGACTATTTTCGAGCATCTTGAGATGCCTCCAGGGCGGAGGGTCAAGCTCGCGACATATATGCTGCGTGATTCCACCAAGAGGTGGTGGGATGTTACCACCCAGTCAGAGCATCACAGGGACATGGCGTGGGAAGATTTTCAGGCAGTCTTATATGACTTATTCTTTCCTGAGACGCTGAGGGCAGATAGAGCTCGATAGTTCATGAATCTGCAGAAGGGCTCTTATGTCGGTGATGGACTATTCTACTCATTTTACGGAGCTTCAGCGTTTTGCACCCGTGCTAGTGGGTGACGAGACATTGAGAGCCAGACGTTTTGAGTATGGTCTTCGGTATGACATCCGAGCGCTGGTAAATGTTTTCAGGTTTCCTACTATACATGAGATTGTGAATCAGGCACTAACTACAGAGAGGAACCTATGGGAATCTAGTGGTGTGGGCCAGGGCGGTTCAGCACCAGTTACTGGTATTATTTCTGCTGGTAAGAGGAAAAGACAGATGGACATCTCTCAGGGCGGCAGTACCATCCTGGCGGCATCTTCCGGTGGCCCGATCAGGTGCTATCAGGGTGGCAGAGAGGGGCACAAGAGACCGCAGTGTCCACGAGAACCAGTGGAGTGTCGAGCTTGCGGAAAGATGGGTCATTTGCAGCACTTTTGCAGGGAGTTTCTACTAGTGGCTAGTGAGAAGGGTTCTGTGCAGACTCCGCGTGCAGGAGCAAGACCAATGGCTTCTTACCAGTCAGGGAACTAGAATATGTCAGGGCGTGCAAGCCGAGATGGTGGTCATGGACGTGGTAGCCAGACACCAGGATCGTAGAGGCAGTAGGGTGGGACAACCCAAGGTAGCCAGGCTGTGTCGCAGGGCCGCGACACTAGGCAGGCATATGCAGGGCAACAGACCCAGGGGGAGCAGGATCCCGGACCTTCTACAGTCAGAGGTATTATTCTAGTATCTTTTGTCTTATCTTCAGTGCTTTTTTATACGGGTTCTACACATAGTTTCATATTTGTACCCGTTGTGCAGAGCCTTGGGCTCTGTGTCTCTACTTCTTCTGATATCATGACGCTAGACACCCCGTTGGGAACTAGAATGGATGGTGTGCGTCATTGCAAGGAGTTACCCCTTGAGGTTATTGGGTGTCACTTCCTTTGGGACCTCTATGTCTTGGAGATGACGATCTATGACGTCATTCTCAGGATGGACTGGTTGGTTCCCTTCTGAGCCTTCGTAGACTGCTACCGTCGCAGGGTGCGTTTCACGTCACCAGAGGGCGGGGACTTTCTATACAAGGGCGAGTGGGAAGTTCAGGTGAGTCGAGCTAGAACGGAGCTTCATGGGCGAGGTGGAGTCACAACCTAGATAGCGAGCTTATATCTGGATGATCAGGGGACTTGTCAGATGGATTTCCATCCAGTTGTCGATCATTTCAGGGATGTCTTCCCGGATTACTTTTCAGGTCTACCTCTAGTGCGTGAGGTGGATTTATCTGTTGAGCTTGTGCCAGGAGCAGCACCGGTGTCCATTCCTCCTTATAGGATGGCCAAACTTGAGTTCAAGGAGCTCAAGAGGCAGTTATAGGAGCTACAGGCAAAGGGTTTTATGTGACCCAGTACTTCTCCTAGGGTTTCTCCGGTCCTTTTTGTGAAGAAGTCGGATGGTACCCTCAGACTTTGCATAGATTATCAGAAGCTGAACCAGTTTATGGTTAAGAACCGATATCCCTTGCCGAGGATAGATGATCTGTTTGATCAGCTTCATGGAGCACGAGTGTTCTCAAAGATTTACTTGAGATCCGGATATCATCAGTTGTGCGTGAGACCATCGGATATACCGCTTACAGATTTTCGGAGCAGATATGGTCTGTATGAGTACTTGGTTATATCGTTCGGAATCACGAACACACCAGCAGTTTTCATGGCTCCAATGAATCGTGTGTTCCATCCTTATCTTGATTCTTTTGTGGTGGTATTCGTGGACGACATCTTGGTGTACTCTCACACTCGACACGACCATGCCACCCATCTTGAGATTGTATTGAGTACACTGAGAGAGAATTGGCTATATGCTAAGCTCTCGAAGTTCCACTTTTGGATGGACCAGATTCACTTCCTGGGTTATATCATCTCAGAGGCAGGAGTTGCAGTAGACCCAGAGAAGGTGAGAGTAGTAGTTTCCTGGGAGCAGCCTAAGAACGTGTTTGAGATACGGAGTTTCTTAGGGATGGCTGGTTACTACAGACACTTCATACAGGACTTCTCCCGCTTAGCAGCACCATTGATGGGTCTGACAAAGAAGGGTGTGAAGTTCGTTTGATCAAAAGATTGCGAGATAGCTTTTCAGAACCTGAAGGGAAGGTTGAAATCAACACTGATCCTGAGACTCCCAGAGTAGGGAAAGAGCTATATAGTTTACTGTGATGCATCAGGGATTGGACTGGGAGCAGTGTCGATGTAGGGGGGTCGAGTCGTTGCATAGGAGTCTCGACAGTTGAGGCCACATGAGAGGAATTACCCGACGCATGATCTCGATATGGCTGCAGTTGTTCATGTGTTGCGCTGTTGGATACATTATCTTCTGGGAGAGAATTTTGTGGTTTTCACCAACCACAAAATCTTCAAGTATAACTTTACTCAACGTGACCTGAATCTGAGGCATAGAATGTGGTTTGAGTACCTACAGTCCTTCGATTTTGAGCTTGCCAACACACCTGGTAAAGGTAATGCAGTAGCTAATGCACTGAGCAGGAAGACTCAAATACAGGTAGTGCAGGAGGCCAGTGTTGAGTGGGAGAATATGGCTTTGATCTCTGAGATGCATTTGGAGGTGCATGACAGTCAGGGGCAGACTTACCTTTCTTCTTTAGTTGTGACTTCTACCCTCCTGGATAGAGTGAGGATGAGACAACTATCTGATTCAGAAGGCTTAGTTCTACGGGATTCGGTAGCAAGTGAGGACCCTCGTCCCGGTTGGACAATAAGTGATGGTGAGTTTTTGCGTTTCCATGGACGAGTATGGTTTCTAGGAGATATACGCGGGGAGATGATGCGGGAGTTTCATGATTCAGCTTGGGTTGTTCATCCCGGGGTTACCAAGATGTACCAAGACTTGAGACGTCATTACTGGTGGCCGGGTATGAAGAGAGAGATAGCAGGTTTTGTTACGAGGTGTTCCACCTGTCAGTAGGTGAAGGCAGAGCACCAGAGGCCAGCTGGGCTGTTACAACAGTTGCCCATTCCAGAGTGGAAATGGGATGATATCGTGATGGATTTCGTGACGGGATTGCTGAGGTCACCTCGAGGCAATGACGCGGTGTGGGTTTTTGTGGACAGACTCATGAAGGTAGCCCAATTCTTGCCGATCAAGGAGACCTTCGGTATGGATGAGCTCAGAAGGCTGTATATCCGAGAGATCGTACGTCTTCATGGGGTCCCTCGTTCAATCGTTTCAGATAGGGATGCCCGCTTTACATCTCATTTCTGGAATAGTTTTCAGAGGGAACTGGGTACACAGGTGCTTCTGAGAACAGCATACCACCCTCAGACAGATGGACAGTTAGAGCGGACGATACAGGTGCTAAAGGACATGCTATGCGTATGCGTCCTAGATTTTGGGGGCTCTTGGGAGAAGCATATACCCTTAGTTGAGTTTGCCTATAACAATATTTTTTAGTCAACTATTGAGATGGCACCATATGAGGCTTTATATGGTAGGTCATGCTGATCACCTTTGTGCAGGTTAGAGGTAGGTGAGGTAGCTTTACTAGGGCCATAGCTCGTACAGGAGACATCTGAACAGGTCCAGTTGATTCGGAAGCGGATGGCTACCGCATAGTCTCGTCAGAAGTCTTATGCTGATCGTTGTAGACGGACTTTGGAGTTTATGGTCGGGGATTAGGTTTTCTTGCGTGTCTCGCCAAGGCTGGGACACAAACAGATCAGGAGACATGGTAAGCTTTCACCGAGGTATGTGGGACCATTTGAGATTTTGGAGAGAGTTGGGCTGGTTGCCTATCGGTTGCAGTTACAACAGTGGTACCGAGCCATGCATGGCATCTTCCACGTGTCTCATTTTCTTCGCTACCATTCAGACCCGTCTCACACCTTTCAGCCAGAGGAGTTTGAGCTTCAGCATGATGCGTCCTTTGAGGAGCATCTGATCCATATCATTGACTGGAGCACGAAGGTTCTCTGAGGATGGTCAGTTTCTCTCGTATGGGTGCTATGGCAGCATGGCCGAGTGTAGGACGAGACCTGGGAGCGGGAGGCCGACATACGTGCTCAGTGGCCAGAGCTGTTCTGAGCGTTTTTCTTCACCACCCTTGGAATGGAAATTCAGGGACAAATTGCTATAAGGGGGGATGTTTATAAGAATGCGGTTATTAGTTTTGAGGTATGGGATTCTTATTTTTCCTTTTCCTTAAGTGTTTTTGAGAAAATATGGAAAATGGGGAAAAATCTTAAATTTTGGAACAACACGCCATGTACGTTTTCCACACGCTGTGTACTTTTGGCCGTGTGGGGATGAGTACACGGGGCGTGTAGCCATGCCGGTGACAAAGGGTGTAGGAACTGACTACATGCCGTGTAGTGGTACCTTACACTCCATGTAGTCAGTCGGCAGGCCTAAACTGTAAGGTAGTGGAGCAGCCGACATCTGGGTGATAGTACACGCCATGTACGTTAGAGTACATGTCGTGTACTCAGGTCGACGATTGAACAGTGTGGCGGTGCCACCAAATGAATAGTTAAATGAAAGAAGTACACACCGTGTACTCAGAAGTACATGCCGTGTACTTTTTTCTTTCAGCTTAAAACTGGCAGTAGCCTTCTCATTTGGCAGAGGAGGCATTTGAGCTGTTTTGGTGCTAAGGAGTACGACCGGACCTTTGAAGATCCACCGGGGATTCGTCTGGAATCGGTTTCTGCCTCGGACGATCCCGTTGGAACCGCACGGGTAAGCCCTCCCCTCTCCTGGTATCGTTCTTACCAATTCCATCCCGAGGTAAAGTTATTTAAGTTTGAATGGTTTTTTTTCTTCGTCAGATCTATGTCATTCTTGGGTGTTTCAGGAGTCGGTGTTCGGGTATAATGTTCATTGGCATATAAGGTAGGTGTCTTGGTGTAAATTTCCAACTGTCCTACGTTTTTGTGCGTTTTTGTGCCATGAACCCATGTTGGGGTGTCGTGTGGCTGAGTCCGTTGCTATATTTAATGCTTAGAATTGCATAGGTGATTATGTTATGATGATAAAATGTTGGATGGGATCATTGGTTGGATCCGGAACCACCCCGGGGGTTGTAGGATCAAAATAACGATGTAGATGCTCAATAACAAGAGGGGGGTGAATTGTACACTTTAAAAATTCCTTTGGAACCTTTAAAGTTGGTTACTAATAACTATGTTTTCCTTAGATAAGGAAAATTCTAAGTTTAACAAAGTTAAACTAAGAAAATTGACAACACCTCTAATCACCAACTGGAGAATTGGAACCAAGATTTATAGAATAAGATTCTACCTTAAAGTGTATAGAATCTAAAATAATTAGAGTACAAGTGTAAGGAAATATAAGAAGGTTATACTTTCCTTACAATACAATATGCAGCGTAAACAAACAAGTAGTAAAACTACAAGTAACAAGATATAAGTCTTTTAACCCAAAGAGAAGGGTATCCAACAACCTAGGATAATGGTCCCTTGATTTATACTTTCAAGCAAGTCTGTCTTACCCAAACTAGGGTAAGCCCTCGATACGAAGATTGGAATCTCTGTCTTTCTATCCCCGCAAGCCCTCAACTTCAAGGTAATTTGAACCTCTGTATTCCTCAACAAGGAAGCCCTCAAACTTCAAGGTAGTCGGCACCTCTGTCTTACAATCCCCGGAAGTCCTCGAAAGTATTTCCAACATTCGGTATCGCACAAAGCAATCTGAACGAGTGGTTCAGTACGCACAAGGCATGAAAAGCTTCTCTCTCTAGAAATCACCTTAACAACGTGTGGTCTCTAGATAAATCAACTTCTTATTGAGCTCTTCAAAAGAGCTTCTATTTATAGGAAAACTTCCAACGGTCGGCTCCCTCTTCAAACGGTCATATTTTCCATGAAATTTGGAGGGACCTGTACACGTGTAACTCAACCAACTGTTAATTAGAAATAGAATAGACGACATCATTTTATAACAAAACATGTATAACTGAATTCACGACATCGTTTTCAAATGAAGCATATGTAAGTAAAATCTAATCAAAATTTCGGAGTATGAGCAAGTCAAAAGTTCAGAGTCTAACCAAAATGAAATTCGGAGTCTATGTTAAGAAATGTTCAGATTCTGTTTTATAGGAATTTGGAGTCTGGTTTCACCAGAGATCGGAATCTGAACTTGTAGAGTTCAGAGTCGAACTACTTAAGATTTTGGAGTCAAACTTTATAAGAGTTCAGAGTCTAACTGTTTAAGAGTTCGGAGTCAAACTTCTTAAGAGTTTAGAGTCGAACTACTTAAGATTTCAGAGTCGAACTACTTAAGAGTTCGAAGTCGAATTAGTTAAGAGTTCGGAGTCGAACTGCTTAAGAGTTCGGAGTCGAGCTTCATAAGAGTTAGGATTCGAACTACTTAAGAGTTTGGAGTCGAACTGTTTAAGAGTTCGGAGTCGAACTTCATAAGAGTTCGGAGTCCAGAATTTGGATTGGAACTACATTACAATTCACATCCAGAATTCAGATCCTAAAAACAGAATGCTCCAAATCATTACATTATATGGCTCAGGGATTTTGGGTATGAATTCGGTTTTTTTACTTAAGAAAAAAAATATGGCTATGTATAAGAAAAACTAGGTTAGGGTAAATTTCCTTGAAGAAGTAAATTTTCCTTATAAAGGTAAAATTTATATTTCCATAAGTATAAGGTGTTTCTGATTTTCAAAAAAAATAAGGAATGGGAAATTCATAAGGAAAACCTTATTGACTCAAAAATCTACCCCTTTTTTGGAAAACACAAACATCCTTACGAAAAAGAAAATAAGGACCTTGAAAAATTTCATTAGACTTTGAAATTAAACACTTATCTCCCTTTGTTCATGGGTGAATGTGAATACAAATAACTCCCCCTTAGGCATTGAAACACTATGGATTGTATTCTGAATTTTCGGAGTGAAGTTTTCATTATTGTAAGAATGAATAACTTCTTAGTGGGAAACTCCCCCTTACTTTAAGAATATTTTTCTTAGGAATTTTCATTTCTCCTCCTTAGGAGTAGTTCTTTTTCCTTCTCCCCCTTTGTGATTTTCAAAAATAATTGAAGGTAATGGAAAACAAATTATGGTACCCGAAACATTAGTATATGACAAGATACAACCAACCAAATAATCATTTCATTAGAGTTGGAAAATTTTACAAAGAAATACAATTACAACAAAATATTAGAGTGAGTTCATTTTTCTTCCTTTTCCTTCAGAATGAGCTTCTTTAATAGGTTTTTGAGTTTCCTTAAGTCTCTTTGGTCTTGCTCACCTTGCCTCTCCAAGGGTTTTACCCTTTCTTCTTGTACTTTTAAAGCTTCTTCCTGAGCCTCCAAAGCTTCTTTCTACAACTTTATTATCTCATATTTCTTTTTCATCTTCTGCTGAAACTCAATCCAGAAATCTATTTCAGTTTTCCAATTCTGAGATACTGAGTTAAGCTTCCCATTCAGGTCCTTGACCTGTTGATTCTGAGAATTTTTCTCTTGGGTCAGCTTTTCATAAATCTCGTTAACCTTTTTACCCTCCATTTCAAAAGCATTTTGAACTTCATCCTGAAAACTCTCAAACTGAACTAAATCTTCATCAACTCTCTTAGACCACTTGGTTACCTTACTGCAGGACTTTCTATGCACATCATAGTCTATAAGAAAACTTTTTTGTTCATCTTACAAACTTATCCATGACCATAGATAAAGAATCCGATTTCTAATTCATTGTTTGTTGCAGCATATGGCATCTGGAATCTATTATTGGAATAATCTGAATTGTGTCCACCAACTTCCTCAGAGACTGAACCACAAAATCATGCCCATGAGATGATGATTCTGAATCAGAAACTTTGCTTGGAGACTGATCTTCTTCATATTGCACCAAATTTCTTCTAGAGGTTCCACCAACCTCTTTCTTCCTGATGACATCTTTTATAGGTGTCTCCATGAGAGTTTGCTTCCCCTTATCAGCTCTCGGAATAGGTTCCTTATTAAGGGATACTTCCTTGGATTCAAATACTTGAATGATCTGGTCTTCATCTGGTTTTTGTTTTTCTTGACCTTCCTCAAGAAAATTCCTTTCATAAGATTATTCCTCATCATACAAGACATCTCTTTTTCTTCTTGTTGTTGTTGCTTGCTAGCTTCCTCATCTTTCTTTCCTGGGGTAACTAACTTTTCAGATTCAACATTATCTTATAGTCCTGTACTTGCTTGATCAGGGTATCCAAATCTTCACTCTCCTCCTCTTCTTCTTCTTCTTCTTCCTCAACTTCTTCAGCAACTTCTTTATCAACTTCTTCAACTATTACTTTACCCTTGGATCTATCCAAAGAGACATAGTTCTTGGCTGGAGTTTCTGGTAAAGAGGGTTCATCACCAAAAGTTTCCAGAACGGGAAGCATTTCGGAAGCCAACTATGTAGCTTTCAGCCAAGATTGCACCACTTCAGCTTCAGACATCTTCTTTTTTATTTTCTTCTCCTTCGCTTGTTTCTCTAGCTCCTCAGCAGCTTTTTCTTTTAAGGACTTAGCCTCTGCAGGGTCCAATCCGAATTGAGGATCCCCTTCCTTCCTTATTTCTTTATCTTCCATCCACTTGGCTGCCACTTCATCTGTATATGTTTTGTGATTCTTCGGCTTGGGGGAGCAGATTGAGTTTCCTTAGCCTGAGGAATTTCTTCATCAGCAACGACTTCTTTAACCTTTCTCTTCCTCCTTTGCTTTTTGGATGGTTCTGGAGAGTGTGTTTCTTTTTGAGCTTCTTCAAACTCTTCCACGGATAGAGGGTAAAATTCTCCGGATTCCCTGGAAAAACCCATCTTCATCCTCGTGAGAGTATCATCACTGACTAGCATGAGCTTGCAATACTGGATCTTTGATTTGCAGGCAACCTTGAAGGATTCTAAGCACCGAACTATCAGCATAGATAGTAAGGTAGGAAACATGATAATTTGAGCTCTAAAATTGCCTTC
The DNA here is from genome assembly GCA_963277665.1 of Viscum album. Taxonomy (NCBI): domain Eukaryota; kingdom Viridiplantae; phylum Streptophyta; class Magnoliopsida; order Santalales; family Viscaceae; genus Viscum; species Viscum album. The sequence continues at coordinate 287,196,336 of OY728164.1, forward strand.
TTTGATATTCTTGATCGTAACCAAGACATGCCTCATCAGATTTTTCTTTCTTAGATTTAGAAAAAAATATAAGAAATATATATCACTTTTCTTCAGATTTTCTTTATCACCTCTTCTTGGAACCAGAAAGCCTTGCACCCAAAGCTGAATAATTCTATTGTTCGGAGTGAGACAAGAAATGTTGATAGTTGAATCATCCTTAAGCCCAAGACACTTCAGTGCCTTCTCCTTGTTGAAACTTCCTTGCACATCGGGAAGTTTCTGTGAGCAAAATTCAGCTTTTCCTTCAAATGACAAACCAACCAAGCTCGCGGTCTTGGTGTAGGAAATCTTATAAGTCTTTCCATAAGACTTGAAAGAAAACCACTCTCTGTCATCTTCCATCACAAAGGAAACAGACTCATAGAACTCAGTCAGCAAATCAGTATAAACTGGATCTTGTTTATCTGACTTTTCTATGCAGACATCTTCCCATCCATTCAGCTTTATATTCGTGGAAATAAGGGAATCAAGCTTATAGAAATACGGATGAACTAACCTTTCCATAAAGACTAACCACTTAGAGATTGGTTTCGCAGTCGACATATCTTGAGATGTTGCTTCAATAGACATTCAGAGTGAAGAAATCTGAAAGATTTGGATCGACTTTGCAAAGTTCGGAACCGGCCTTAAGAAGAGTAGCAGGGCTTTGAGACGCAAAAGCTTGAAAAACCGATGTGGGATGAGTCTCGGGGTCCCCATTATATAGGGAATGGATGTGACCATTGTTCTTCCAAAAGCAATCTAATGGTTGAAAAATATTTGATTTGATCTGACGGTTGAGAACAATCCCACAAGAAAAACATGAGTCCAATCTTTTGAGGTTTTTAAAGAAAACATTCAGATTTGAAGAAAACTAGAATCTGATCTTTTAAAAACTTAGGAAAATACCAGCAAGAAAAATATGATTATGAAACTATAAGTAAGGAAATCACAACTCTCGTATTGGCTAGAAACATTGTTCGTAATTGGTAAAATTCTTCTTGTAGAAAAAGAAATTTAAAAACAATTTCATTACGAATGTTCCAGTATGAAAATGTAGTTACGAAAACTCCAGTCTGAAAATCTCCATTCCGGAAGTTCCAGTACAGAAAAAAACTCCATTCTGGAAGTTCTTATTCCAAGAATTTCAATCCTGAAAATTTCAATTCCAGAAATTCCCATTCCGGAGATTTTAGTTTCAGAAATTTCCATTCTGAAAACTTCAGTTCCAAAAGGTTTAAAAAACTAACTACGAAAAATTTTAGTTATACTAATTTTGAAAAACAGATTCCAAAAAATTTTAGTTACACTAACATTCAAATGTACTCCCCCTATGAGAAGGAGTTTATTACTGTTACGATAATTGTTCAACAAGAAGTTAATGAAGAATGATTACCCTACAGTTATCATTCCTAACTTTTGTTTAATGTATTAAAATATATCAGAGGGTAAATATTTTGTGAAAATATCAGCAAGTTGATCTTGTGTTCCGATAAACTGAAGAATTATATCTCCTTTAAGTGTGTGATCCCTAAGAAAGTGATGCCTAATGTCTATGTATTTTGCACGAGAGTGATGTGCAGGGTTCTTACTTTGGGAAATGGAACTTGTGTTATCACACAAAATTTGAGTCTTAGTAAAACTCTGGCCATAATCTGTGAGTGTGTGTTGCATCCACAACACTTGAGCACAACAACTTCCAGCTACTATATATCCAGCTTCAGCAGTGGAAAGTACTATAGAATGTTGCTTCTTGCACGACCAAGAAACTAATGAATCTCCTAAGAAATGAAAAGTTCCGGATGTACTCTTTCTATCCATCCTACATCCACCAAAGTCATCCTCAGAAAAGATTTTTAGAACAAAATCATTTCCAGAAGTATAAAATAATCCTAGATTCATGTTTCCCTTTAGGTAGCGAAAAATTCTTTTTTACTTCCTTTAAGTGAGAATCCTTAGGATTGGATTGATATCTTGCACATAAGCATACTGAGAACATTAAGTCTGGTCGACTAGCTATTAAGTAAAGTAGACTTCCTATCATACCTCTAAATGATGTTTGATCTACTGGTTTCCCAACTTCATCAAGATCTAAAGAGTTTGAGGTACCAATGGGAGTACTTATACTTTTAGTATTGTCATAACCATACTTTTTGAGAAGATCTTTAATATACTTATGTTGAGATATATAGGTTCCTTCTGGGTTTTGAGAAATTTGAAAACCAAGGAAAAAAGTTAACTCACCCATCATACTCATTTCAAACTCAGATTTCATTAGACATGCAAAAGAATTAGTTAAAGATTGCTGAGTTGAACCAAATATGATGTCATCAACATAAATTTGAACAATTAAAACATTTTTCTTATCTTTATTTATAAAAAGAGTTGGATCTGCATTTCCCTTAACATAGTTATTTTGAATCAAAAATATTGTGAGTCTATCATACCATGCTCGTGGGGCTTTCTTAAGACCATACAATGCTTTTGTAAGTCTAAAAACATGATCAGGATGTTTTGTATCTTCAAAGCCAGGAGGTTGTTCAACAAACACTTCCTATTGAACATAACCATTAAGAAAAGCACATTTTACATCCATTTGAAAAAGTTTTAAATTGAAGAATGCTACAAAGGCAAGTAGAATACAAATACATTCAATTCTAGCTACTGGAGAATAGGTTTCTTCATAGTCTATTCCCTCTTGCTGATTATAGCCTTTAGCAACGAGTCTAGATTTATTCTTTACTATGACTCCATTTTCATCACACTTGTTTCTAAAGACCCAATTAACTCCAATAACAGAAGTTTCCTTAGGTCTTTCAACCAAGGTCCAGACTTTGTTCCTTTCTAATTCATTTAGTTCATCTTGCATAGCTTTGATCCAATCATCATCACCTAAAGCTTCATCAGTTCTTTTTGGTTCTAATTGGGAATGAAATGATAGATGTTCTACTTCATTTCTTAAGGAACTTCTAGTCCTTACAGGTTGATTTACATCACTAATGATGCTATAATTGGGCTGATTCTTAAGAAACACTTGATTTGGGTTTTGTAAAGTCTGTTCATCAACATAGGATAGAAAGTTTTATGGGGTAAATGTTTCAGAAGTATCTTCTTGAACATTTTCCTTATCAGAAGGATCTTCTATCAAAGGTTGACAATCAGTTTTTGAAAACACATCCGAGGATTTAGATTGGGATAGTTTGAAAATAAAAGGATCAGACTCATCAAATTTTACATGCACCGTCTCTTCAACAGTACAAGTATTTTTATTGAAAACTCCATATGCCTTAGAAGTTGTGGAGTAGCCTAAGACAATTCCTTCATCATATTTTGGTGTGAATTTATGTAGATTATATTTAGTATTCCGAATGAATACTTTGCAACCAAAAACCTTGAAATAAGAAAGTCTTGGTTTTCTACCATTCCATAATTCATAAGGAGTTTTATTAAGAAAAGGTCTAATCAAAACTCAATTTATAGTATAACAAGCAGTACTTACAGCTTCATCCAAGAAATGTCTGGCTATATAATATTCACTCAACATGGTTTTAGTTATTTCTTAAAGAATTATATTTCTTCTTTCGACTACACCATTTTGTTGAGGAGTTATAAGTGATGAAAAATTGTGAGTAATACATTTTCTACTAAAATAAGTTTCAAAATAAGAATTTTGAAATTCTCCTCTATGATCACTATGAATGGTTTTCAATGGAAGATTTTTCTCATTTTTAACTTGTGCTCTAAAACTTTTGAAATAATAAAAATCCTCAGACTTCTTTGCTAGAAAATAGACCCAAGTAAATCTGGTGCAATCATCAACTAGAACAAACACATAGTATTTGCCTCCAATACTTCCAGTTTGTGTTGGACAAAAAAGATCCAAGTTCACTAACTGTAATGCATTAGTCATTGAGACTTCACCAATTTATTTAAAACTAGATTTATGTTTCTTTCCATATTGACAAGGATCACAAACTTTAGAAGAATCAAATCTAAGATCCGGTAGATCCTTAATTAGTTTCTTCTTAGAGAGTTTACATAAGTTTCTAAGGTTACAGTGGCCTATTCTTCTATGCCATAACCAGGAATGATCTTCCATTACACTTAGGAAAGGTAAATCTTGGCTCCTAAGGTCTTCTAAGTTCAAAGTGTAAAAATTTTCTTGCCTATTGTCTGAGAGAATAAATTCTTCCTTGGAATTGTGTACTAAGCACTTATCATTCCTAAAATTCACAAGGTAACCTTCATCACATAACTGAATTATGCTAATGAGGTTGTTCTTAAGACCCTTAACAAATAAAACATTTGAAATCAAAGTTTTACCTAGAAGAACAATATTACCAATACCAACAATTTCTCCCTGTGCATTATCTCCAAAAGTTACCTTTCCTCATTTCGTTTTGATAATCTTTTCAAAATAGCTTTTGTTACCAGTCATGTTCTGGGAACATCCACTATCCATGTACCACGTATTGTTGTTTGTACTTCATATATCTTCCTGAAAACAAGAAAAGAATTAGACTTTCGGAATCCAAACTTGCTTGGATCCGTGATTTCCAGACAAGAAAATTTTTAGAACCCATACTTTCTTAGAAAAATAGGTGTTATGAAAACCTAGAGATTGGGTTTTATTTAAAGAACAATTCTTCGCCTAGTGACCACCACGTTAACACTTGGTACAAAATGGGTCACTTTGTTGAATAAAGTAGTTGTTACTAAAAGTTGGTTTTTCATGGGTATAACCAAATCCGAATTTGTTTCTTAAAGCTAGTATTTGAGAATACATTTTATCAAAATTTTCTTTACCATGGGTAAAGTTTGATAAAAACTTCTTTAAGGAAAAAATTTCGGACATGAGTTTTATAACCAAGTTTTTATCTTCAAAATCATTGGATTTAGAACTAGAGCTAGGCTCGAAGATACTTTATTTAGGAATTACTTTTTCTAACTCTTTAGAAACTTTGTTCCTTTCAGAACTTATTTCCTCAAGATTTTTTGAAATATTTAAAAAATCAGAATTTTTCCTATCAAGATCTTTAGAAAGATCTGATATTTCTTTTATAACAATAGAATTCCTAGAGTTTTCATTATCAAGTTTTTTATTGAGTTTAGAATTCTCAATTTCAAGAAGTTCAGCAAACCTAGAAACTTCATCATAGTTAGGTGAAGTATTTTCTTAATCAGAAGATAATTCTTCATCTGAAGAGTTATAATACATACTATCATTAGAACTTAAAGAAACATTGGTCAATGATTCAACATTTCGTACCTTAGCCATAAAGCAATGATTTTCAATGGGTAATCTGGCTATAAGACCAAGATTCTTCTATCCTAAAGAATCATAATCAGAAGATTCATCTGAAGAGTCACCACCACTGGCACTCTAGGTGTCATTTGCTTTCAGAACATTCTTAGCTTTGGTTTTTTAATACTTCTTTCTATTCCTCTCAGAATTCCTTTCTTTCCTCTCTTTCTTTTTGAGAAAAGGGCAATCTGGTCTAATATGTCCAGCTCTCTTTCATTCATAACAAGTAACTTCTCTATATTTCCTATCTTTCCTTGTCTTTTTCTTATACTTGGATTGGAAATTTCTCTGGCCAGCTATCTCGTTCATTCTTCGAGCAAGATTTGCTAACTCATTTTCTGAGACTTCACTTTCACTAGAATCTGATTGAATAACCACCTTCTTAGACTTGGATCTAGTTACTCTCTCAGGAGTCTTAGTTTTCATATGATTTGATGTTATTGTGAAAGATACAGTACCATTCCCATTCTTCTTTTTGATTTTGTCATCATCTCTCTTCATTCTTGTTTCATGTTGGAGAAGAGTTCCAAATAGCTCATCAAGAGAAATTTGAGTGACCTTCCTATTCTCATCTATAACTATTCTCTTGGATTCCCACTCATTAGGAATAATATCAATTATCTTCATCATGTAACCCTTTTTCTCCCATAGACTGTAAGTTGTTGACTATAGTCATAAACCTTTGTTGACCTTTACAGATTGGTTCTCCATACGGAAAATTGAATCCATGGTATTCAACTCTATGTATAGATCTCCTAGTTTCAATCACATTAGAAGTACCAAAGTGTGTAACTTCTAAATTCTTCTAGATACAATTAGTTTCTTTACAAGAAGAAATTTGGCTATATATATTTCTAGTCATTGAACATAGTAAAGTATTGCGTACCTTATAATTGAGTTGATACTCTTGGTTTTCCTGGTTAGTGAAAGTTCTAACTTCCTTATCAAGAATTTTATAATCACCAGTAAGCATAACGAAGTTATCCACTCTAGTATTGGTAAAAAAAGTCTTAATTCGATCTCTCCAGTACTCATAGTCATTACCATCAAATATTGGTGGTCTTGTAGGGTTTAGATTATCAATATAACCAACATTGACTCCTGAAATTCTTATAAAAACATGGCAATAGAACTTTTTCGTAGAAAAAGTTCGTAACCACAAAGTTCGGAATGATAGAGTTCGGAACGATACAGTTTGGAATGACAAAGTTCAGAATGACAAGGTTCAGAATGACAAAGTTCGGAATGACAAAGTTCGGAATGATAAAGAAAATTTCTAAGTAAAGAGGAAGAATACAGAAAAAAATGAGCAAGAAAAACTTATACGTGAGTATGAAAATTTCTGAGACCTCCTCTGATACCAATTTTAGGATCGAAATAATGATGTAGATGATCAATATACAAGAGGGGGGGTGAATTGTACACTTTAAAAATTCCTTTGGAACATTTAAAGTTGGTTACTGATAACTATGTTTTCCTTAGATAAGGAAAACTCTAAGTTTAACAAAGATAAACTAAGAAAATTCACAACACCTCTAATCACCAACTGGAGAATTGGAACCAAGATTTACAGAATAAGATTCTACCTTAAAGTGTATAGAATCTAAACTAATCAGAGTACAAGTGTAAGGAAATATAAGAAGGTTATACTTTCCTTACAATACAATATGCAGCGGAAACAAACAAGTAGTAAAACTACAAGTAACAAGATATAAGTCTTTTAACCCAACGATAAGGGTATCCAACAACCTAGGATAAAGGTCCCTTGATTTATACTTTCAAGCAAGTCTGCCTTACCCACACCAGGGTAAGACCTCGATATGAAGATCAGAATCTCTATCTTACTATCCCCGCAAGCCCTCAACTTCAAGGTAGTTGGAACCTCTATCTTCCTCAGCAAGGAAGCCCTTGAACTCCATGGTAGTCGACACCTCTGTCTTCCTATCCCCGGAATTCCTCGTAAGTAATTCCAACATTTGGTGTCTCACAAAGAAATCTGAATGAGCGGTTCAGTATGCACAAGGCATGAAAATCTTCTCTCTATATGAATCACCTTAACAGCGTGTGGTCTCTAGATCGATCAACTTCTTATTGAGCTCTTTCAAAAAAGCTCCTATTTATAGGCAAACTTCCAATGGTCAGCTCCATATTCCTATGGTCATATTTTCCATGAAATTCGGAGGGACCTGTACACCTGTAACTCAACCAATGGTTAATTAGAAACAGAATAGACGGCATCGTTTTATGAAAAATCATGTATAACTGAATGCACGACATCATTTTTAAATGAAGCATATGTAAGTAAAAGGTAATCAATATTTTAGAGTGTAAGCAAGTCAAAAGTTTGGATTCTAACCAAAATTAAATTCATATTCTATGTTAAGAAATGTTCGGATTCAGTTTTATAGGAATTTGGAGTCTAGTTTCACCAGAGATCGGAATCTGAACTTGCTGAGTTCAGAGTCGAACTACTTAAGAGTTCGGAGTTGAACTTCATAAGAGTTTAGAGTTGAACTGTTTAAGAGTTTGGAGTCGAACTGCTTAAGTGTTCGGAGTCGAACTGCTTAAGAGTTCGGAGTCGAACTGCTTAAGAGTTCAGAGTCGAACTGCTTAAGAGTTCGGAGTTGAGATTCATAAGAGTTCGGAGTCGAACTGCTTAAGAGTTCGGAGTCGAACTGTTTAAGAGTTCGGAGTCAAACTTCATAAGAGTTCGGAGTCCAGAATTTAGATTGGAACTGCATTACAGTTCACATCCAGAATTTGGATCCTAAAAACAGAATGCTCCAAATCTTTACATTATATGGCTCTGGGATTTTGGGTATGAATCCGGTTTTTTTACTTAAGAAAAAAAATGGCTATGTATAAGAAAATATATGTTACGATAAATTTCCTTGAAGAAGTAAATTTTCCTTATGAATGTAAAATTTATATTTCCTTAAGTGTAAGGTGTTTGCGATTTTCAAAAAAAGAAGGAATGGAAAAGTCATAAGGAAAACCTTATTGACTCAATAGGAGTGTATTCCACTATTTAGCCATTTGGCCAGGATACCCGAGGGTATGCCTTCAAAGTTGTAATTGTAGAATTGCCTTGAGAGGAATTTCTTGTTACTGCTTGTTTACCTGTTGGGCATGGCCCGGTTACCTATTTAGCCTGAGGGCATTATTGTATTTAGCCTGAGGGCTATTGTATTTCACCTGAGGGAAATGTTTCGTGCCTGAGGGCTTGACTTCTGTGCCTGAGGGAAACACTTCCTACGCCTGAGGGAAATTTCTGTTACGCCTGAGGACTATACCTGCGGGTTGGATTCTGCTTACCTGAGGGTACGGTTTTGCTTGTCTGAGGATGTGGACTACTTTTTTAGAAATTCATTTTGGTGATTTATAGTATATAATGAATTAAATGAATAATAAAATGGAAATTTAATTGTTAAGATAGTTACTTGTCAGTACTGCTTACTTTATTGCATTTTACTATTGCACACTATTGTTGCATGATTACACACAGTTGGGCGCGAGCCTTTGGTGGGTGCCTACTGAGATATATTTCTCACACCCTGTTTGGGTCATGATTTTCAGCCCAAACAGATTACGTTGATGCAGGTTTAGATAGGGGCAAGAGTCCCTATACATGTACTTGACTGTTGTTGAGGAGTAGGAGGGCATGGGACCCAGCCTAGGCTCGCGATGCCGCTGCTAGCCATTTTTCTTGTTTTGTTGTACTCTGTATTTTGTTGTACTGTATTGATGTATAACATGTTCTGGTTGTTTTCTTAGATCTTGAAACATGTAGCATCATCACTTATATACTATTGGTTATATCCACTGCTTTAGTTTATTTCAGTTGTGTATGTTTACTGCTTCTGTTTTTGTTGTATGTTTATTCTGTATTCCGCTATGCCATACTTTGACAAATGAGGGCATAGTTTCCCCACTATCAGACCTGGTCCCTCGCTGCTAGTCGGCAGCCTCTGGTGTTTGGGGAAATGTGCTTGAGGTCACGTGGCGAATCGGGCTCGGGGCACCCGTTGCGTGGCACCCGGGTTCGGGACGTTACACTTGAAGAATAGAATTATATGATTTTCATGAAGTAGATAATGATGGTTGAAGAATAAGAGAGAGTGTGGAAGGGATTGGCATTCTGATATGTCCATGCATTTCACATTGTATCTAAATCAGACGATGCTTTGAAAATTTTTATATCAAAAATATCATTAGTCATTAGAACCAATGATGCAATTCTTATTGGAAGGAAAGATGCGGTAGATGAGAGGGTAGCTATAGTAATTTCCATGGAAACTCTGAACATCAAAATTTGTAAAAGGCGTGGAGTGCGTGAAAAGTTGGGCAAAGTGCGCGAAAGAGGTGGCTGCGCAAAAGATTGGTTTTGCGCGCAATATGGAACACTATTTACAATTTTGTTTTTAATTGGTGTTTTAATATCAGCACTTTAATATTTGGAAAAGGAAATAGGTGTGCGAAAAACCATAGTTGTGCATGAAAAAATGGGAATGTGCGCGGAAAAATGTTGTGCGCGAAATAACTAGTTGAGATTTTTCGCGCTAGCAGTTCCTTAGTTTAGAAATATTGAAAATTTGAAAAGGAAAGAGGTGAATGAAGAATTGGACATATTCGTTCAATGTGGGCGGAACATCAGACTTGTTCACATCAAATTGGTTGTGTTCAAAATACGGGCTTGAGGTTTTATGCGCAAGGGGTGCCTCAGGACCAGAAAGTAGAAAATTGAAAAGTACATGATCTGCATGAAATAATCTAGGATGTGCGCAAAATTGGAAGTCAGTGCGTGAAATACCGGATTGATATTTTATGCACAAGAGAGGCTTCACGTTCAGTATGATGAAAAATTGAAAAGTCCTGAGGTGCGTGAAAAATCTAGGTGGTGTGTTAAAATAAAGGAAGGTGCGCGTAATATGAAGAAGTGAGAGACAATTTTACACACAGGAAGGGGTTTTATGTGCAGGGTAAAAAATGCCTATAAAGAGGAGGTGACCCCTTCTCATTTGAAAAGGCTCAACACTTAGACAAATCCCAAGCTCTGACGTGCATAAAAATTGAATTATAGAGTGGTGCACGAAAATAAGAAGTGTTGCGCAAAAAAGAAAGTGTTTCATGGAAAAGGGAAGCTCAGCGAAAAAAAGAGGAGTTGCGTGAAAAGCCTTTTTCACAGCGAAGGGTTTTTTACATGCAAGGCTTGAATTTTACGTGAAAGACACCTAGAAGGGTGCACAAAAAATTTAGGGGTCCCGCATGCCTTTGATGGGTGCTTATCACTCTCACAAAGTAGCTTCGTGAAGAATAAAGTACCATGAATCATTCAGCTTTACGAAGAGAAGTAGTACCTCACACACATGACTAGTGTTTAACACCCTCAGTGTGCTTTGCAAAGAGAAGAAGAACGACACGTGCAAAAAAACTCAAATCTGCACTAAAAAAAGGATGTATAATGATACACTCAGGTGTTGGTATTGGGAATTAAAGGAAGAGAGAAAGGAGAAGAACAGAGTGTTCCCAGCTAAAGATTGCGAATTATTTAGGGAAGTACAATAGTGATGATTCTTTGATTATCCGTTTTGTGTGTTCAGTGCTTTCAAGTGCGTCAATCCAGGACTTTGATGTAAGCAGTGTATCGTTCTTGACTAAGACAAAGACTTCAATGAAAATATGTTAAAGATACATTCACATCTATAAACTGAGTGGGATTTCACCCAAGACAGTGAGCCAGGGGGAGTCAACAGGAGTGACTCGAGGGGCATATTGATCTATCCCTGAACCTTTGTAAAGGCGGTGAGCCTGGGACATAGGTACTGCTATTGAATATTTATAATCCACATCTAGTGATGATTAGTGGATTTTAGTACGACTGACAACTTTTCGGTGTACGCTCCTTGGATGTAGCCTTTAGTGGTGAACGAAGTAAAAAGTGATGTGTTGTCCTTGTGTGTGATTTAATTACTGCACATATCCATCATACTGGTTTAAACAAGTTCCTACCAATGTGGGAACAAGATCCATAAAAGAAGAGAAAAATTTGACACCCTGATTCACCCCCCTCTCAGGGTGGTAAAGGGTCCTTCATTGTGATTATGTTTTCTTTATTCTTTTGTATTTTTCATTTATATCATACCTTTATGGTTTCCATTATGGGTAAACGCGATAATTTCATTTTAGGAAGTGTGGACTACCACCCCCTCAAAGTGATATGACTCGTTAATGCCATATGTAGGACGTATAAGGATGGAGTTAATGATATTATATATGATATTATACTGTAATTATAATATACCTATGTATCATTATGTTTTAATTCCATTAAAATACGAAATAGAAATGGAAGTAAGGTTCATGCGTATGTATGGATTACTGTCTCCATTAACTGTGAATTTCATTTATTACCTCCAAATGTTATGTACTATTGTAAATAAAAATATATACCAAATATATAAGATATATATGATATCTAAATCACTAATACCATTCTGAAGATAATTAAATTTTGACCACATGGACAGCTTGTAAATATACGAAGTTCATTTTTGACTCAGGTACCAAATATCGAAAAAATGACCATTATTAACTTAAATGATTACATAATATTTATAACATATTAATAATTTATATAGAAGGAATAATAAACTTGAAAAAGGTTTTTAAGAAATTAGAAATTAACTTTTTTTTATTATTCAGGATATTAAAGAACAAACGGATCAAGTCAGACACGAGGTAAGGGAATTCATCTCAATCTTCTATCATTGAGGCGTATTTTGTTTTGTATGCAAAATTATTTTATATGGGGTATTATCCCCCTTGACTTTTACTTTTATTCAAAAGGAATATTTTCTCTACTGATCATTTTACTAAATGATAAAAAATAATATTTCTTTTAACATACGTGGTGACACCGACCTTTCCATAGCCGCGAGTATTATTTGATCTATGGATTCCTTAACAAGTCATAATGTTTTTAAAAGGAAAATAAATACCATATACTCTGTTACGTATTTTGGTATTGAAAATGGTTTTGATAATGGATTTTTTATGTTAATATATTTAAATGATATATTGTGATTGAAATGTGGAAATGTTATCTTTCCTTTATATTTGTTTTATGTGTTATTAATATGTTATGTTTCTTGGGAATTGTTGCGTATAGGGGTGGTTCTGTGATAAACCTAGGGTGGGTGTGCCCAAGATAGCTTTACAATGAATTGGGTAATGTGATAGAGGTTAAAGTGAATGTTTCTCCTAAGATATTTAGGGAATATACTGTGATGGGTATTCCAAATGTAACTCCCAACATATTTGTGAAAGCTAAACGTAAATATGTTATGGATGCCACAAGTTACCTTTATGATTTGTGTTTACTACGAAAATATTATGATTTCATGAGGTATGTTAAAGAGCTTATGTTATGTATGTATTGATGAACTAATGTTTTCTTTCTTTGTTTTATAACCCTTACTAAGCTTTCTATGCTCATCCAAAGTTTTGAAATGTTTTTCACATGACTTAAAGATGAATAGGGTCAAGGATAGGATCAAGGAAAAGTTATGCAATCTAAAACATGGGACTAGACATGACTCTTTTTTTCAAGAGTTTTTATTTTATGAAGAAAAAGGAAACTGAGTAGAAGTTTCTACCTTGTAATTTTTGAGATGTAATGTAATAGTTATGGACTAATTCTCTAAAACCCTAAACATGAAAGGATTCTCAATATGAATTATTCATTTAAATCAAGATTATGTATTGTTTTAAGGCCGAGTCCTTATAGTTGGCATCATAGGTCAGTTTAGATGACTTTAGAAGTTAGGATATTGTTAAATTAATGTCCATAAATTAATTTATGGAAATATTGAAGTGATACAACATTTATATATTACCTTGTTGCTTCGCCTAAAATATTTCTGTGTTCAAAATGGTTTTCCACATAGGAAACAATGTATCTATGATGGGGCGACATTCGGAGGATGACAACCTTCCAAATCAACAACTTAAAAAGGTTGGAATCAGAACTGAATAGTTTTTTGTAGTGATGGAATAGTTGACTCAGCCTATAAATGGTGGTGGTATCTATGCATGAGATCAGCGAGATCAACCACATAGGAACATGTCAGTAGTGGAGCATTTCATGAGGCAACATCCCCCATATCTCAGAGGATCATCTGACCCTGTGCTAGCTGAAGGGTTAATTAAATCACTAGAGAAGATTTTTGATTTAATGGGGTGTTCGGAACATCAGAAGGTTAGTCTTGTTGTTTACCTTTTTGTAGGTGAAGATGATCAGTGGTGGTTGATGGTGAAAAATATCAGGGATCGTGTGCAGATTGATGCTCTTGATTGGGGTGAATTCAAAGGTATGTTTCTTGAGAAATATTTTCCTAAGGTGGTTCGTCTTAGGATGGAAAACAAATTCCTGGAATTGAGGTAGGTGGATGACTCAGTGGCTGCTTATAAAGAAAAATTCACTCGACTGGAAAGGTATGCTTCAAATTTCATATGAGATCTTGATAGTAAAATCAACCAGTTTTACTCAAGATTAAATACAAAGTATCAAAGGGATTTATCTTCTTGTGAGTTCAAAAGTTATGAAAAGAATGTTTGATATACGGAGAAGGTGGGAATGGAGTTTTTTGATGATCAGGTCTTCTTTGACAAACAATAGAATAATAGTTCGAGGTGGAAAATGAAAGGGAAGAACTCTTTAAAAAATTATGATGGAAAGAATCTTAAGATTACAGCTTTTGAAAATTATTATAAAAATCATGTTGGTGAATGTATTTTGAATTATGGTAAGTGCTACTGATGTGGTAAAATGGGACATAAATCTCGTAATTGCACTGAAAAAGATCAGGGTAATAGTAAGACAAAATATGATTTACAATCATTAAAATGTTGTAAGTGCAATGAAATGGGTCATTATGAAAATGAGTGTCCATTGAAGAACTCAACTGAGGGAAAGAAACCAAACTACAAGCAGAAAGGGGTGGTGAATTCATTTCAACTACTTCAGAAGATGTTGGGCCATCAAATGAAGTCATATCTGGTACACTGTGTTTTTGTTATGATTATGACAATGTGTTGTTTGATTTGGGGTTTACCCATTCATTCATTTCTGAGAAGTTTTCTAGTAAATTGGGAATTCCATATCAAGATATAAATCCTGAACATATGGTAGAAACACCAGGAGGAAATGTTGAGACAAAAAGAAATTATAAGGACCTTCTTATCCTTGTGTGCATAAAGAATCTATTTGCAAACCTTATTTTTTTCTTATAGTAGAGTTTGATGTTATTTTGCGTATGGATTGGATTTCTGTTTATACTGCTAAGATTGATTTTAGAGCTAAAGAGGTTTCTTTTCGGAATGATTTTCAGTTTGTGTACAAGAATGAACCCTTACTTTTTATAACATATCAAGAAGCTGAGAAACTTGTAAAAGATAGAAATGAATGTTACCTTGTATATATTTTTTAAAACAATGGAACTTTTCATATTAATGATATGCAAGTAGTAAATGAGAATGTTGATGTTTTTTCTGATGAGTTGTCTGGTATTATACCTGATCGGGAAGTTGAATTTACTGTTGACTTAGTTCCTGATGCTAAGAAAATTTCAAAACCCCCTATAGAATGGCTCAAATTAAACTTTTAGATTTAAAGAATAAGTTGCACGAGTTATTAGATAAAGGTTTCATTTGACCTATCACATCACCATGGGGTGCTCCTGACTTATTTGTTTAAAATAAAGATGGTTCAATGAGACTTTTCATTGATTATATGTAATTTGTGACTTTTGATGAATTCCACTACTTTTCTAGGTTAATATGACATGTTAGAGTTGATTAAATAATTTTTTTCAAAGAAATCATGTTGTTATGAGTTCCACAAAAACCAAATACTAAATAGTGTCAAAATTGGCATTATTGAGTTTTTAAAACAAATATTATATTAGTAATTGATATAATATTACTAAAAATATAAGTATCGGACAAAGGATGTAGATAAGGTTATATATATTAATAATTAACCACATGGGGTTCTCTTGGACTGTTATAGTAAGATTATTAACCATATAATATAAAAATACAAAGAGACATGGTAAATGTCAAACTATTTAAATAAGAGTTAAATCTAAAAGATAAGGTTAATATGATGACCTAAACCTGTCTAAAACCTATTTGTTGAGAGGTTTTTGGCCAATACCCACTGTAGCCTCTAAATAATTTATTTTTTAGCCATTAAAAACGAAAATAATTTTATTATAAAATAATATTTCAAGCTTTTCATAAAGTGACCCTCACCTCTCTTATAAAAGGGAACTTCCCCTTCTCTTAATTTCACACCTCCAAAGCCTTTTGGATCACCAGAACCTACCCAAATATCCTCCCAACATTCCTCCATTCATCCTAGAGGCCTTCCTTTGGTCATAATGACAACCTATGGAACCCTTTTGATCAAATCAAAAAGAAGAACCCGAAGAAGAGGTAAATATTTCATCACCTCTTTCAAGTTCTTTCCTTCTTCCACTTCCTCTTTCTTTATTGTCTCCACTCTAAGACAATAACTCCATTATATTCTATATGTTGTGATGTTATTATAAAAATGTTACAACCATTTTCATTACTCTATATTCTTATAAATGAAAAATTCATCATACGTACGTACGTACGGATTACCGTCTCCACATCTTGGTGTAGTTTGTTGTTCAAATACATCATTATTTTGATGGGTATAATAATGAGTATAAATGATGTAAATAATAAATATAACATGTTAATGATTCTGTATATATGATATACCATCCAATTACATATGATTTCACCATCAATATAATGATATTTTTGCTTGTGCGTACGTACGGATTATCGTCTCCCCGATGCGATGAGATTCATTTCCTCGTTCACCAATCAACGATGATTATAAAAATATATATCATTAATAAGTAAAAAATATATGAAATAATAATTCTACTTGAGATATATATATATATATATATATATATGTACTTATATATATCTTTTTCACTTAGTCTCGTTCAATACGATATGAAAACAGAAACAACGTTTATGTGTACGTACGACCTACCTTCTCCATAAAATGTGTTTTCCACCTCATATATATGTCTCTTATACATATTTATATTCTAAATATATATTATATATAAATCATGTTTTATATTATTGATATATTTAAATCATGGTCTAAGTGATACAATCAAGAGTAACAAATTAAAACACGTACGATAAATAAAGTGATTATTACCTGAAATGTTAATTTAACATGGAAATTATTATTAAATGGGTAGTATAAAGTCATAAATAAATCATGTATGATATCATAAATATTAATATAGTTGTTCATATAATTTAATAACTTACTACAGTCTTTATACAGGAGGTTAAACGTACACTTGACTAAAAGAAAATACAAGGTAAGGGTTAATATCACAATCTCTTTATTATCTGAGGTTGTTTTTAAATAAGTATCTACTGGGACATATTTATTATCCATGTACCTGTTTCATAAAATATTTTTCAAAGGGATTTTTTAAAGGACTCTTTTACTAAAACATAATTTTAAATGTTTTAAAGATTTATTCTTCTAAACCTTTCTCATTAATGTCCACGTTTTCAAAATAGTTTTAAGGATTTATTTATATGGAAATGAATTTTTTAAAATTAAAATTCCTTTTAAATGTTTTAAAGTGGTATGATACACTTTGATTCAAAACTATCTTTTAAATGACTTCCTTTATAAATTGTGTGACTTTTTAATGATTTCATGAAAAAGGTATATTTCACTCAAAGATTTTTACTCATCATTTTCAACTATGTCAACATCCTTTATGGGATATTATTCTTGATCGAGGTTGATTTGTTATGATAAAAATATTCCTTATTATATTGAAGGTTTTTTGATATATTTGATTGTGGATGTTTTATTTTCATACCATTCATGGTTTAGGGTCAAATTATTGATATTTCATATGCTAGTTTTGATACAAATGTTTACATTATGTTTCACCATTTCATATGAGGAATGTATTGGACTTAGTAAGTGATTGGTGGAGCCCGCTATAGCTCCTCGATGCATCGGTAGGTCTAATGAGACAATTAGACGTGGAAATGGCCAAGGCCTTTCCCAATTTTTGATATGTGGTTTTGTCCAAGGCCTTAATTATTTTTAGACGTCTTGTCCAAGGCCTTGAAAAAATGTTTCATAATGTTGGGCATTATACATTCCCTCATTATGAAAATAATATTGATCGTTCTTGTTTTTATTCGACTAGTAGAATACCCATGACTATGTTTTATTATGGAATTATTTACTCATCTCATATTTCTTCCATAAAGTGTTCATGTTTATTATTTTTAAAGGAATGTGTTTTAAATTATTCACCATGCCTAAGTTTTATGTTACTTTCCGCTGTACTGCTTACCCTTACTAAGTATTTTAGATCACCCATTTATTATGTTTTATTTTCCCAGGATTCCAAGAAGTGTACTATGATTGATAAGCAGGGTTAAGATAAGGTATTAATGGCGTTCTCAAGGGATAATTTATGTTGTGTTTTATTTTTTAAATTGTAATGTATTATTAATGTATGTAATATATTTTCCAATACTGGTAAACTGATCGGTCCTTCGGGGCTTGATTCCTTATAATCATGTCAATGTTATGTAATAATTCACCAACTATGGGTAACTGGGGTCGGGGAGTTATAGTTATTATCTGAGGAAGTTTAGTACAAACCTTGGAAACTAGATTTAGATAAAATCTGATTAGAGCACATTACCCTAATATAGACTTTGATAATTAGTATAGAACAACTTCCTAGAATGTTGGTACTGTAGAGATTTTGTGAGTTTTCCAAGCAATACATCCCTGTCTAGATACGAGCAGGTAGCGGAAACTCGGGCACAGATGTACCTTGGGGTAAAACCCGAAAACACCGCTTTGAGCTATACTCGAACGGGAACTGGTGAACGACAATAGGCCTTTTTTCACTCTTGGTTATGACACTCCTGTTGGATATGCTTAGGATAATTCACATTTTCATTCTAAGCCATTAGGAAGGATTTAGGATTAAATACTACCTCAAAGAAAACATTTTATGATTATAGATTATATGCATAATCTTTTCAATTTACGTTAGGTATTTTAAAAGTTTGGAATTATGCATTGTGATTCATAAACTAAACTAGTGTATGCCAATGTTTAGAAATGGTTACTATTAGAAGGAATGGGAACTCCAGCAACACGCAAGATCCATAGAGTAAGAATGATCATATATTTCAGGGTATTAAGCCAACATTTAGAAAGGAAATATTCTCCAACATATTATCATCATATGAAAAATAGTATCATATGTTAATAAGATAAGTAAAGAATTTTCTGAGTCCTATGGATTTAAAGGGAATCTAGAGAAGAAAATAATGGTAGAGAGAAATATGGATAAAGGGAATAAGGGAAAAAGGATTTTTCCCATATGTGATAACTATGGAAAGAATCACCATGGTAAATGATTGAAGGGAATGGGAGTTTGTTATAAGTGTTAAGAAAAAGGACATCGAGTACCTGATAGAAAGGGAAAGAAAAATGTTTCAAATGTACAATTATTCATCTGAAAGGAGTTGGGACACTACAAGAATCAATGTCCAAATAATCAGAGTATACCAGACATGATGTTGTTGGATAATAATGAAGTTATGATATTACCATAGATGAAGAGTAATGACTAGTGTTCTTATGTTGATATTAAAGAATTATGTCATTTGAGTATTTTATGAATGATGTACTAGTTATAATAATTATGGAGTATATAATGATTGTACTGTAGTACCTTTTCATTAAGGATTCGAGATTGTGTGGTACCATGAAACATGACTCAATAGCAAGTTAAAATTTTTTGAAAGTACATGGTTGAAGGAAAGATAAAACTTTAATATGGTCCTGATACTGAGGTATTGATTTTGGAATAAGAGAAGATTGTTTTGGATAAATTATATTGGATATTATTGACATCCTTGGAACTGATTAATGGTTTTTTTATTCCATTATTGTTGGATTTTACAACATTTTTGAATATAAGGAGTATATCCAGTATCCTATAAAGAATAAGGGAGCATGAATGTAATCAATAGAGATTTTTGGTAATTTAGGGTGTTACCATGTTTTAAAAGAATACAATATGAATGTATTCGCATATTATTACATGGAAAAAAAGATCTTCATTGTGTTTACCTTCCTTATAAATTTTGGGCTGTGAGTTTGGATAGAAGTATTTTGGATTACTCTAAAGGCTGGAATCAATTAATTTTTACATTGAACACTTTTGTTAAGGTTAAATAATTTTTTGATATTGTTTTTGGATTGTAATAAAAATGCAAACCCAGAGGTCGAGCAATTACCAGTCTCGTCTGGCAAGGCCGCGAGACTTGAACCCGCAACCGAAGGGTGACAATGGTGCATCACCTACCACTAGCCTACGTGATGTCCTAGCTTGTATAATGTAGCTTTTTAAATAGTCTGACAAATGAATTATAAATTCATTATTTTTAGAACCCTATACAATTGGGATAAATAGAATACTTTTGAATTATATTATCTTTTGGAGTGAAAGCTGAGTTTGTGGTAGGAATAAGTGGAAGGATGAAACTCTACTTATCATGTATATATTTTTTCCTCTTATTCTATGAATAAATTAATTCTTAAACATTAGGGAATGGATCATAAAACCAAAAATGTGTTATCCAATTATGTGTCTCTAATTTCCACCAATGTTCTCCTAATCGAGATCATAATTTTTTGGTGACTTTTTCATTTCCCTTTCCCTCTTATTAAGAGTAAATTTTATTAAACCAATTTCTGATGTGTTTTTTCCAAAAAAATATTTTTCTATTTTTAACCATTTATTTTCGAAGAAAAATTTCAAATTGAAAGGACGCAATTTATTGAAGGATGGGAGAATGTAACACCCCAAGATTTCAAAGTACGTTATCTCATTAAATTAATTCAATAGCTTGTGCTATAGGCAACTCCGAGTTCGAGCACATCACAACTTACTAAACTAACCGTTCAAAAAAAGGTTATGAATAGTATTAACTTAAGTTTGAATATTATATACTCTATATAACTTTAACATCCATATTATGTGTTTATTAGACATAATATAAGAACAAATTTATTTTTTTAAGATAAAATAAGTATTTTTCAAGAAAATGCAATTTTACCGCTTTTTAAAGGAGAACCCTTTTTAAAACCAATATTTGTCACTTTTATATATTAAATTTAATGAAAATAAATTCTTCTTTAGAATAGGGACATAAAAATTTAGTTTGGATAAATTTTTTGAACTTTTATGATAACTTTCATATTTTTATGAATAGTGAAAAATACTATGTTTTAATTGAAAACAACTTTTTTAAACGAAATAATTTATCGTGATAAGTTGTGAATTTGAATGGTTTGGAAGTATAATTATATTATATTTTTATCATTTAATACAATTTAGGCCATTATAAGTTATTTCACATTTAAATTTGAAATAAACACACGTTAATCTTTTAATAATTGTTACTTTTTAAAAACCTGCTTTTTGGTTTTGACAACGGGAATTAATTTTAAATTAATAAATACAACTTATATGTTTTGAATTTGGTAAAATAGACTTCATTTTGGAATTTGGAATATCAAATTATCTTTGGGTGAATTTTTGGTATTTTTCTGAAAACTGTCAATTTTTTATGAATAGTGAAAAAAACTACTTTATTATTTAAAACCGAATTTTTATTTAAATAATTATTTATTTTATTTAAATTTATTTTAAGTCAAAATAGATATATAATAGCTATATAAGTTCAATTTAATTCATTATAGTCATTTTATAATAAAATTAGATGTATAAAATTCTATTGAAATTTTTAACCTCGTTCACCCACCTTCTAGGAACATTTGCAAATTTGCATAAAACCTAATTTTACCGCTTATAAGAGTTGAATTTCAAAAATATGAGAGACACATTTGACATCAGTAATTAAATTTTGGTTCAATAAGATGATAATAATTTTTTGTGAATAGTAACTTTTGACTTTTATTTACCATGGTTAAAAGTAAATAGGGTAATTAAAGGTAAAAATAATATTATAATTACCCTAACACATGTACTAATTCTATTCGATAAGTATAATTCTACCAAAAACAACATTAGTAATAAAATATGACCCCCTTTGGTCCACTAGGATAAGATTAGGACATTTATTATTATTTTATTTAAAGAAGAGTTAAAAGAGTTAAATTTAATTTTTAATAACTAAAACCTTTTTTATATAAGGTTATACATAAGATAAATTAGACTATAAATATTAATTATAAATCTAACAAAATTTCCTACATAATTATATTTTATTTATAATTTTTATATATTAAATAATTTAATTTATTTATGACACAATGGTGATGCAGTAATTAACTTATTAATGAATGATTAAAAAACTAATATTATAAATATCCAAATAAATGTAATTTGTGACTTTTGATGAATTAAACTAATTTTATTGGTTAATATGACATGTTAGAGTTTATTAAATAATTGTTTTCGAAGAAATCATGCTGTTATGATTTTCACAAAAACCATGTACTAAATAGTGTCAAAATTGACATAATTGAGTTTTTAAAACAAATATTATAATATTAATTGTAAAAATATTCTAAAAATATAAGGTTCGTCCAAAGGAGTTATATAAGGTTATATATATTAATAATGAACCACATGGGGATCTCTTGGCTTGTTATGGTAAGATTATTAACCATATAATATAAAAATACAAAGAGACAAGTAAAATGTCAAACTATTTAACTAAGAGTTAAATCTAAAAGATAAGGTTAATATGATGACCCAAACCTGACTAGAGCCTATTTGTTGAGATTTTTTAGACCAATCCCCACATTATCCTCTAAATAATTCATTTTTGAGCCCTTATAAACCGAAAATAATTTTATTATAAAATAATATTTCAAGCTTTTCCTAAAGTGACCCTCACCTCTCTTATAAAAGGGGACTTTCCCTTATATTAATTTCACACCTCCAAAGACTTTTGGCTCGGCCAAACCCTAACCAAATATCCTACCAACATTCCTCCCTTCATCCTAGAGGCCTTCTTTTGGTTATAATGACAATCTCAGAATCGAATTTGATCAAATCAAAAGGAAAAACCAGAAGAAGAGGTAAATATTTCATCACATCTTTCAACTTCTTTTCTTCTTCCACTTCCTCTTTATTTTTTGTTTCCATTATAAGAATATAAATACATTATATTATATATACTATGATGTTATTATAAAAATGGTTCAACCATTTTCATTACTCTATCTATCCTATAAATGACAAAGTCACCATACGTGCGTACGTACGGATTACCGTCTCCGCGTCATGGTGTAATTTGTTATTCAAACACTTAATTATTTGGATTGGTTTAATAAGGAGTATAACTGATGTAAATAATAAATATAACATTATAATTATTCTATATATATGATATACCACCAAATTATATATGATTTCAATATCAATATAATGATATTCTCACTCGTGTGTACGTACGGATTACCGTCTCCACGATGTGATGAGATTCATTTCCATGTTCACCATTCAAAGATGATTATAAAAATATATATTATTAATACATATGTAATATATGAAATAATAATTCTACTAGATATATGTATATATGTACTTACATATATCTTATTCACTTAGGCCCGTTCAATATGATATGAAAACAAAAACAACGTTTATGCGTACGCACGACCTGCCATCTCCATAAATGTTGTTTTCCATTTCATATATGTGTCTGTTATACATATTTATATTCTAAATATATATGATATATAAATCATATTTTATATTCAGGAATTATTTAAATCATGATCTAAGTGACACAATCAAAAGTAACAATTTAAAACTCGTACGATAAAGAAAGTGATTATTACCCGAAATGTTAATTTAACATGGAAATTATTATTAAATGGGTAGTATAAAGTCATAAATGAATCATGTATGATATAATAAATATTAATATGGTTCGGGTATAATTTAATAGCATACTACAGTCTTTATATGGGAGGTTAAACGTACCCTTGACTAAAGGAAAGTACAAGGTAAAGGTTAATTTCACAATCTCTTTATTACCTGAGGTTGTTTTTAAATAAGTATCTACTGGAAAATATTTATTTTCCATGTACATGTTTCATAAAAGAGTTTTCAAAGGGATTATTTTTATGAGATTCTTTTACTAAAACATCATTTTAAATTTTTTAAAGATTTATTCTTCTAAACCTTTTTCATTAATGTCCATGATTTCAAAATAGTTATAAGGATTTATTTATATGGACATGAATGTTTTAAATTTTAAATTCATATTAAAAGTTTGAAAGTGGTATGGGACACTTTGATTAAAAACTATCTTTTAAATTAATTCCTGTATAAATTGCATGACTTTTAAATGATTTAATGAAAAATGGATATTTCTCTCAAAGATGTATACTGATCATTTTCAACTATGTCAACATTCTTTACTGGATATTATTCTTGATCGAGGTTGATTTATTATGATACAAATATTCCATATTATATTGAAGGTTTTCTGATATATTTGACTGCGGATGTGTTATTTTTATACCATTCATGGTTAATTGTTAAATTATTAACATTTTGTATTCTAGTTTTAATACGAATGTTTAGATTATGTTTCACCATTTCATATGTGGAATGTATTGGACATAGTAAGTGATGGGTGGAGCCCTCCTTGATGCATCGATAGGTCTCATGAGACAATTAGAAGTGGAATTGGATGATGATTTCCCCAATTTTTGATATATGGTTTTGGCCGAGGCCTTAATCATTTTTAAACGTCTTGGTCGAGGCCTTGAAAAAATGTTTTACAATGTCTAACATTATACATTCCCTCATTATAAAAATATTATTGATGGTTCATGTTGTTTTTAGACTAGTAGAATACCCCGGACTATTTTTTATTATGGAATTATTTACTCATCTCATATTCCTACCATAAAGTGTTCGTGTTTATTATTTGTAAAGGCAAGTGTTTTAAATTATTCACCATGCCTAATGTTTATGTTACTTTACGTAGTATTTCTTACCCTTACTGAGCATTTGAGCTCAACCCTTTATTATGTTTTATTTTCCTAGGATTCCAAGAAGTGTATTATGATTGATAATTAGGGTTAAGCTAGGGTATTAATGGAGTTCTCAAAGGATTATTTTTGTTGTGTTTTATTTTCTAAGGTGTAATGTAACGTTCGTGTATTTAATCTATTTTCCAAGACTGTTAAACTGATCGGTCCTTCGGGACTTGATTCCTCGTAATCATGCCAATGTTATGTAATAATGCACTGACTCTAGGTAACTGGGGTCGGGGCATTATAGTTGGTATCAGAGGAAGTTTAGTACAAACCTTGTAATCTAGATTTAGATAAACTCTTATTAGAGCACATTACCCTAAGATGGACTTTGAGGATTAGTATAGAAGAAATTACTAGAATTTTAGTACTGTATAGATTTTGTGAGTTTTCAAAGGAATATATTGATGTCTGGATATGAGGAGGTAGAGGTAGCTTTGGCACATATATACCTAGGGGTAAACCCGAAAACACAGCTTTGAGCTAGACTCAAACAGAAACTGGTGCACAAAAATTGGCCTTGCTGCACTCTTGGTTACAACACTCCCGGGGGATATGTTTAGGATAATTCACATTTTCACTACAAGCCATTAAGAAGGATTTAGGAGTAAATACTACCTCAAATAAAACATTTTATGATTATAGATTATATGCATAATCTTTTCAATTTACGTTAGGTATTTTACAAGTTTGTAATTATGAATTGCGATTCATAAACTAACCTAGTGTATGACATTGTTTAGAAATGGTTCCTAGTAGAAGGAATGAGAACTCCAGCAATGCGTATGATCCAAAGATTAAGAAGGGTCATATCTTTCATGGTATTAATCCAACATTTAGAGAGGAAATAGTCTCCCACATGTTACTATCACATGAATAAATAGTATCTTGTGTTAATAAGATAAGTAAATAATTTCTTGAGTCCTATGGATTTGAAGGGAATCTAGAGAAGAAAATGATGGTAGAGAGAAAGTTAGATAAAGGGAATAAGGTAAAGAAGGATTTTCCCATATGTGATAACTGTTGATAGAATCACCTTGGTAAATTCTTGAAGGGAATAGGATATTGTTATAAGTGTTGAGAAAAAGGAAACCGAGTACGTGATATCAAGGGTAAGAAAAAGGTTTCAAATGTATAATGTTTCATCTGCAAGGAGTTGGGACACTGTGTGAATCAATGTCCAAATCAATAGAGTATACCACAACTGATGTTGTTGGATAATAATCAAGTTATGATATTACCACAGATGAAGAGTCATGACTACTGTTCTCATTTTGATATTAAATAATTATTTCATTTGAGTATTGTATCAACGATGTACTGGTTATAATAATTATGGAGTATATAAGGATTTTATTGTAGTACTATTTCATTAAGGATTTGAGATTGTGTGGTACTAATAAAATTAACTCAATATAAATTTAAACATTTTGGAAAATACTTTTGTTGAAGGAAAGATAAAACTTTAATTTGGTCCTGATACTAAGGTATTCATTTTGGAATAAGAGATTATTTATTTGGATAAATTAAATTGGATATTATTGACATCCATAGAACTAATTGATGGTTTTTTTATTCAATTATTGTTGGAGTTTACAACATTTTTGGATATAAGGATTATATCCAATATTCTATAAGGAATAAGGGAGCATGAATGTAATAAATATAGATTTATGGTAATTATAGGTGTTACCATGTTTTAAAAGAATACATGATGAAGGTATTCACATGTTATTACATGGAAAAATAGATTTTCATTGTGTTTACCTTATAAATTTTGGACTGTGAGTTTGGAAAGATGTATTTTGGATAAGTCTAAAGGTTGGAATCAATTAATTTTTACATTGAATACTATTTTTAAGGTTAAATCATTACTTGATATTTTTTTGGATTTTCATAAAAAGGAAAACCCGGAGGTCGGGCGACAACCCATCACGTCTGGCAAGGCTGCGAGACCGGAACCCGCAACCGCAGGGTGAAAAGGGTGCATCACCTACCACTAGCCTATGTGATGTCCTAGATTGTATAATATAGTTTTTTTAAATAGTATGAAAAATGAATTATAACTTCATTATTTTTTGAACCCTATACGATTATGATAAATAGAATAGTTTTGAATTATATAATCTTTTGGAGGTAAGGATGAGTTTGTGGTAGGAATTAGTTTAAGGATGAAGCTCTACTTGTCAATTATATTTTTTTCCTTTTATTATATGAATAAATTAATTCTTAAACTTTATGGAATGGATCTTAAAACCAAAAATGTGTTATCATAACACCTTATGTTTTGTTGAACCGATGATATTTTACATCATCATAGATAGATGGATTTGAGGCCCTCAATTTTACACTTGTTTTTGATGGATGACCTCAATCACTCCATATAAATATTTCCATTTTCCCTCCAATTATGTGTCTCTAATTTCCACCAATGTTCTTTTAATGGAGATCATAATTTGGTGGTGACTTTTTCATTTCTCATTCCCTCTTATTAAGAGTAAATTTAACTAAACCAATTTCTGATGTGGGTTTCCAACAAAGGTATTTTTCTATTTTTAACCATTTATTTTCTAAGAAAATTTTCAAATATTGATGATGAAATTTATTGAAGGAGGGGATAATGTAACACCCCAAGACTTCATAGTACGTTATCTCATTAAAGTAATTAAATAGCTTGCGCGACATGCAACATCGAGTTCGAGCGCACCATAACTTACTAAACTAACCGTTAAAAAGGTGGTTATGAATAGTATTAACTAAATTTTGAATCTTATATACTCTATATAATTTTAACATCTATATTATGTGTTTCTTAGACATAATATAAGAAAAAATTCATTTTTTTTGGATCAAATAAGTATTTTTCAAAAATTATAATTTTACCGCTTTTTAATGGAGAACCCTTTTTAAAACCAATATTTGACACTTTAATATATTAAATTCAATGAAATTAATTTCTTCCTTAGAAGTGGGAAATAATAATTTAGTTCGGATAAATTTTTCGAACTTTTCTGATAACTTTCAAATTTCTATGAATAGTGAAAAATACTATGTTTTAATTGAAAACAACTTTTCTAATTGAAACAATTTACAGTGATAAATTATGCCTTTGAATGGTTTGAAAGTATAATTAGATTATATTTTTATGATTTAATACAATTTAGGTCACTATAAGAAAATTCACATTTAAATTTGACATGAACACGTGTCAATCTGTTGATAGTTTTTACTTTTAAGAAACCCGCTTTTTGGTTTTGACAACAGAAATTAATTTTAAATTAATAAATGCAAAATCTAAGATTTAAATTTGGTAAAATAAACTTCATTTTTGAATTCATAATATCAACATTATCTTAGGGTGAATTTTTGGTATTTTTCTGAAAACTTTCAATTTTTGATGAATAGTGATAAACACTACGTTATTATTTAAAACCGAATTTTTATTTAAGTAATTATTTATTTTATTTAAATTTATTTTAAGTAAATAATAGATATATAATACCTATATAAGTTCAATGTAATTCATTGGAGTAATTTAATATTAAAATTAGATGTATAAAATTCTATTGATCTTTTTGACCTCTTTTACCCACATTCTAGGCACGTTAGCAAATTTGCATAAAACTTATTTTTACCACTTATATGAGTTGAATTTCAAAAATCAAGAGAACCTTTTGACATAATTAAGTAAAATATGGTTCAATAGGATGAAAATAATTTCTGGTGAATAGTAACTTTTGACTTTTATTTATCACGGTTAAAAGTAAATAGGATAATTAAGGGTAAAAATGATATTATAATTACCCTAACACATGTCCTAATTCTATTAGATAAGTATAATTCTACCAAAAAAACCTTAGGAATAAAATATTACCCCCATTAGATCACTTGGATAAGATTAGGACATTTATTATTATTTTATTTAAAGAAGAGTTAAAAGATTTAAATTCAAGATTTAATAAATAAACCATTTTTAATTAAGGTAATATATAAGATAAAGTGTACTATAAATTTTCATTATAAATATAAAAAAATTTCCTACATAATGGTGTTTTATTTATAATTGTTAGATATTAAATAATTTAATTTATTTATGACACAATGATGATGCAGTAATTACCGTATTAATGAATGATTAAAAAAACTGATATTATAAATATCCAAATATATGTAATTAGTGACTTTTAATGAATTAAACTAATTTAATTGGTTAATATGACATGTTATGGTTGTTTAAATAATTTATTTTCGAATAAATCATGTTGTTATGATTTTCACAAAAACCAAATACTAAATAGTGTCAAAATTGATATAATTGATTTTCTAAAATAAATATTATATTATTAATTGATATAATATTCTGAAAAAATATAAGTTTCAACAAAAAGACTTAGATAATGCTATATATATTAATAATGAACCACATGGGGTTCTCTTGGCTTGTTATAGTAAGATTATTAACCATATAATATAAAAATACAAAGAGACATTGTAAATGTCAAACTATTTAACTAAAAGTTAAATCTAAAAGATAAGGTTAATATGATGACCTAAACCTGACTAAACCTATTGGTTGAAAGGTTTTCAACCCATACCCACCTTATCCTCTAAATAATTTATTTTTGAGTAGTTAGAAACCAAAAATTATTTTATTATAAAATAATATTTCAAGCTTTTCTTAAAGTAACCTTCACCTCTCTTATAAAAGAGAAATTCCCCTTATCTTAATTTCACACCTCCAAATCCCATTGGCTCGGACAACCCCTTACCAAATATCCTACCAAATTTCCTCCCTTTATCGTATAGGCCTTACTTTGGTCAGAAAGCCAACCTAAAGAGCCCTTTTGATCAAATCAAAAGGTAGAACCTGAAGAAGAGGTAAATATTTCAGCACCTCTTTCAAGTTATTTTCTGCTTCCACTTCCTCTTTATTTGTTGTTTCCATTCTAAGATAATAACTCCAGTATCTTATATATAATTTTATGTTAATAAAAAAAATTTACAACCATTTTCATTACCCTATCCATCCTATAAATGAAAAAGTCACCATACGTGCGTACATACGGATTACCATCTCCACATCGTGGTGTATTTTGTTATTCAAACACTTCATTATTTGGATGGGTATAATAATAAGTATAAATGATGTAAATAATAAATATAACATGTTAATGATTCTTTATTTATGATATACCATCCAATTACATATGATTTCACCATTAATATAATGATATTTTCGCTCATGCGTACCTACAGATTACCATCTCCATGACGCGATGTGATTCATTTCCACGTTCCCCATTCAACGATGATTATAAAAATATATATCATTAATAAGTATGTAATATATGACACAATAATTCTACTGGAGAAATATATATATATATATATTTACTTACATATATCTTATTCACTTTGTTCCGTTCAATACGATATGAAAATGGAAACAACATTTTTACATACGTACGCCCTACCATCTCCATAAACGGTGTTTTCCATTTCATATATATGTCTATTATACATATTTATATTCTAAATATATATGGTATATAAATCATGTTTTATATTTGGGAATTATTTTAATCATAATCTAAGTGTTACAATCAAGAGTAACAAGTTAAAACATGCACGATAAAGAAAGTGATTATTACCCAAAATGTTAATTTAACATGGAAATTATTATTAAATGGGTAGTATAAAGTCATAAATGAATCATTTATGATATCATAAATATTAATATGGTTCTATTATATTTTAATAACATACTACGGTCTTTATACATGAGGTTAAACGTACCCTCGACTAAACGAAAGTACAAGTTGAGGGTTAATTTCAGAATCTCTTTATTATCAGAGGTTGTTTTTACATAAGTATCTACTGGGAAATATTTATTATCCATGTCCATGTTTCATAAAAGAGTTTTCAAATGGATTCTTTTTAAGGGACACTTTTACTAAAACATCATTTTAAATGTTTTAAATATTTATTCTTCTAAACCTTTCTCATTAATGTCCATGTTTGCAAAATAGTTTTGAGGATTTATTTATATGGACAATAATGTTTTAAAATTAAAATTCCTTTTAAAAGTTTCAAAGTGGTATTGGAAAATTTAATTAAAAACTATATTTTAAAATAACTCCTTTATAAATTATGTGACTTTTAAATGATTTCATGAAAAAGGTATATTTTTCTCAAATATTTTTATTGATCATTTTCAACTATGTCAACATCCTTTACGGGATATTATTCTTGATCAAGGTTGATTTAGTATGATACAAATATTCCATATTTTATTGAAGGTTTTTTGATATATTTGACCATGGATGTGTTATTTTTATACCATTCATGGTTTAGGGTTAAAGTATTGACATTTCATATACTTGTTTTAATACGAATGTTTATATAATTTTTCACCATTTCATATGAGGAATGTATTATACTTAGTAAGTGACAGGTGGTGCCCACTATAGCTCCTCGATGAATTGGTAGGTCTCATGAGACAATTATATGTGGAATTGGGTGAGTCATTTCTCAATTTTTTATATATGGTTTTGGTTGAGGCCTTAATCATTCTTAGACGTCTTGGTCGAGGCCTTGACAAAATGTTTCAGAATGTCCAGCATTATACATTCCCTCATTATGAAAATATTATTGATGGTTCAAGTTTTTATTCTACTAGTAGAATACCCATGAAAATGTTTTATTATGGAATTATTTACTCATCACATATTCCTTCCATAAAGTTTCCATGTTTTTATTTGTAAACATATGTGTTTTAAATTATTCACCATGTCTAATGTTTATATTACTTTTCGCTGTATTGCTTACCATTACTGCACATTTGAGCTCACCCCTTTCATATGCTTTATTTTCCTAGGATTCCAAGAAGTGTATTATGATTGATAAGCAGGGTTAAGATAGGGGATTAATTTCTTTCCCAAAGGTTCATTTATATTGCGTTTTATTTTCTAAGGTGTAATGTAACATTCATGTATGTAATCTATTTTCCAAGACTGTTAAACTGATCGGTCCTTCGGGACTTGATTCCTTGTAATCACTCCAATGTTATGTAATAATGCATCGAATCTGGGTAACTAGGGTCGGGGAATTTTAAAAACTATTCATTTTTGTGTTCCCCATCATTAAATTTTCTCAACTTATTTAAATAATACTCACATAACTTCTTGGATTTCATCCTAAAACTTTTAAACATTTTTAGAGCATCTAACTTATGTTTCATATACTTAACACAAGTAATGTGAGTAAATTCATCAATGAGAGTAATGAAGTAATTATCTATATTAGTTTATTGTTTTGACATTAACCCATTGATATCAAAGTGAATAAGTTCCAGGGGTCAATTTGAAAAAAAAATTACTTTCTTATGCATAGAGTTTTTTATCTTTCCATTATAAAGAATAGTGAAACCCTAATCGATTCTTCTAAGCATATCTATAATACCATGGACACAACCTTATTTTGATAAATTTTTCATGATTCTATGACACATGTGTCTATACCTTTTATTTCACAATTTATTCTCTTCCACCATGCCAATGTAATAATAATTTTTAACCTCACCAACTTGGGACAAGTTTCCTTTTGTATGTTGGCCTCTTGTAACTATTTTACACCTTCATCACTTTTCTAACCAAAATCATATTTTAAGAAATTAACTTTTTTTCCTTCATCAAAATGTTGTGAAACCCTCATTACATTGTGTTTAATCCCATTACAAGACAAATCATTCTTTTATTTTAAGTTTTATTCCCCAATGGTGGTTGATACAACACCTTTGATTCTAGGAGATTCATCATTGAAAAATGTCACTATTCCTTAATTGAAGTCATTCACATTCTTAAAAAAATTTAAACCTCCTATCATATGATAATATAAAACACTATCCAAGATCTAAGGTCATTATCCCTTTATATATTTAAGAGTGGTTTCTATATTAATAGATATTTATTTCTCTTCATATTTCTTAACTTCCGGATTCTAAGAATTGTTAAAAAAATTGTTGTGTGGGTAACAAAACAAGACATCCTTTTGAAATATGTCTAGGTTGTTCACATATTTTAAAAACAGTTTCCTTAGGCTAGAATATTTTTTTAAATTTTATAACATCATTCTCATATTTATTCATGACATCCTTCTCATGATTTTTACTTTTAGGGAATTGACTCCCACTCAAAATTTTCCTTCTATAATTTTTAGAATAGAAGTAATGTTGCTGATTAAACCAACACATATTTTTCATGTGTTAAAATCCATAACAAAACTAGTACTATCCATAGAAATAATATATTTCTTTGTAACTTCCATAATTTTAGGATTTTTGAGCATGTATCACATGAATCTTCTTATCAGAACATTGTTGACCACCAACTTTACTATTATCAACCAGGATTTTTTCAGCTTGTTTTCTTTTCTTCCTTATCAAAATCCGAAGTAATATAAAATTTTTTAGACTCATAGTTTTAGAAACTTATGACTTCTCCACTTATTTTAATTTTTCTACATATATAAGTTTCCCAACATTATTCTTCTTAGAAACAGTTTCAACTTTCTTTTCAACCTATGAAGGTAACTTTTGATCTTTCTCAGTTTTACCCTTTCCAGATATTTCACCAACTTCAAATATATAATTATTGAAACTTATAACCATATATTAATCATTATAATGTTTTTAGACAAGTTACAACTCTTCTTCTTTCACTTTCAGCTTAAATTTGAGACGTTCATTATAATTTTTTTCTTTCTCAAAATATGTTTTCAAGTCATCAATATCTTCCAACAACTCAACTTTCTCATTAAGAAAACATCATTGACTTTTTATTGAAGAATTTTATTTTTTAAACTTCCTGGTTTTTTTTTGAATCCTCCTAATATTTCATATATATTATATCAATTATTCCTTCATAAGAAATTTTAATCAAGTTTCTTCTTCTTCAGAAGTGTTACTTTGAAACTCTTTGTTTTTAACCACTATAATAAAAGTATTCTCTTCAGCATGATCAGTATATTTTTTACATTCATCTAAAATTTTTTATTCTACAACATATTTGTAAAAAAAATTATCTTTTTGGACTTGGATAAATTTTTATACTTCCCTTTGGAATACAATTTATCCTTATCACTCAATTTATTCCATGATCTTCTCTTTCTTCTAACATCTTCATCACTATCCTATTCATTATTTATTCAAGGAAAATTATCAACAA
This sequence comes from Viscum album, assembly GCA_963277665.1. NCBI lineage: Eukaryota > Viridiplantae > Streptophyta > Magnoliopsida > Santalales > Viscaceae > Viscum > Viscum album. The sequence goes on from OY728164.1 coordinate 287,230,099, forward strand.
AGTGCCCAAAGATCCCATGTTCATAAAATATCAAGGGAATTTTAACCTTATATCTATTTGTACATTTTTTAACATTTTTATAGAAAAATCATAATCATTAATCAATATTTTTACATACCTCATTTTTAGAATCAGAATCACTAGCTTCTTATTCATCAATAATCTTCTTAATATTTTCTTTCATGACTGTATTGAAAAGAATTTCTCAATCAAATTTTGTTTTCCCATTAATAAATTTCTCCCTTCTAATTTCCCATGTAATGATAGTTCTATTAAAATAATCTAGAGATATTTTTTCTAGGTCTCTATCTTCCAACAAAGAAACATTGGCGTCAAATGCGTCAAAAATAATTTTCAAGACCTTTTCAACAATAGTGGAATCTTCCAAATTTTCACCAAAAAATATAATAATGATCAAAATGTCATTAAACATGGTAAAGAAGTAACCAATGTATTCATATTCACCCATATTGATAACTTCATACTTCAATCTCCATATTTGTAATTTTTCCTTCTTCATTTTGGTACTTCCTTTATAAATGTTCTTCATCTTATCCCAGATACCTTTAGTAGTGGAAACACATTTTACTCTTAAAATATCACTTTTATAATGTGATTATTGAAATGTATTTCTATATATTCCATCATTATAATGATTATTCTTTTCATTAGATGTAAGGGGAAATTTTTCATTAATGGGAGGAAATCCATCTATTGCATCTTCAAGAACATCATACTCAATAGACATAAGATAAGACAAAATTTTGTCTTTATAGATATAATAGTTCTTACTGCGGAATACCATAGTCCCCTTACAATTCACATAATTTATATTATCCATAACAACTAACCATTCAAAAACATCATCAAAGAATAAATGAAGGGAACCATCCCTATAATACCACTTGTAACTTCCAAGTCATGATCCAAGTATCACTGAGAGGGTTAGGGTTGAATTAGTGATATATTTTTCTTTTAATTTTTCTTTATTTGGAAAAAATTCACCTAATATTAAATAATTATTACTTTTTGGAAGAAACCAATCACACATCTATAGAAACATAAGAATTTACATGTTTCACAACTCAATTGGGTTAACTACGTCCTTGGTATGGTCTGGAAATAATAAAATACCACACAACCCACTAGAAAACAATCCTTTTTGGTGGATACAACAAGTACAATATGGCCTCACAATTTTCAAGTAGTATGTTCAATACAAAAATGCATGTGCTTCAGGTAACATGAAATAATGTAATATAATTTATGTAACAAGTTAAGAAACTTTCACCAATTTCTTCAAAACTTGTTACTGTGATGAATTTTCTTATTTTAAAATATGATCTTTAATAAAATTATTCACTTTCCTACATATAATAAGGTAATAACTTCTATGTACTTCCTAATGATACTCAATCAAATACCCAATCTGATTCCCCAACCTAATTGCTCGGTACGAAATTATAGCTCTTCAAGAATACTATTGAAACAAAAATGAGTTTCTTCTAACTGAGTCTAGAAATCACAGTATGATTACTCAGTATAATATAGAAACTCAAAATATAATATTCCTTCTTCCACTTCTTCAGTCCATAAAACATCCCCATGATTGATCAATCTGAAAAATCCTCCTCTCTTAAATTTTTCAGTGCCCCACCTTCTTTATAAACGTGTGAAAAATAATTGTGTTAGAAATTAAAAAATACATACCAAATTTATAGGATTTCCAAATGTGATTTATGTGGGATTCTGAAAAAAATAAATCTTAAAGAAATTTCTGAAAATTTTGATTTTCCTTCAATTTTGGCTTCATTGTGGGCTTCTTAAAGACTTCTCAACTCTTCTTGATTCTTCTCGAACCTTCTTGAATCTTCTCACAACTTAATCTTACTTCCAGCTTTCTAAACATTATTTAGTTTTATTTTGATTGTAAATATGATTTCATAATTATGATGATGACAAATTATTATTCATTGCATTATTGTGCACCAATTGAAAGATATGAAAATGACATGTCTTCTCATTATGATTCTCGGAACAAACTGAAAACAAACTTCCCATTTCAATGATTCATACCAACTGAAAATAAATATTCTCATTCTAATGATCTATTAGGACTGATAGCTACAAAACATTGAAACCTTTCTTCCATAATCATTGTTGAAACTCCATTAGAATTTATTATACTTTATTTTTCCATAAATAGAGTCACAAATTCTAAAGATTCATGAACTTCCTCTATAACACTTAAACACCATCTTCAGCACTCTTTGAGATCATTTCCCTAAACTTATCAAACATCAAGATCCCCTCAAAAAACTTTTGAAACTTCTTTAAGAAGAACTCCTTTTATGAGGATTGATGATACTTTTTCTGATGAAGTTTATCAATGTCATCCTATGCCTGATGGATCAATATCTGCTTCACTCTATTGGATAGGCATCACTTCCAGTCTAATTTTTAGAACCCAATTTAGTCCAATTACTCATAATCCACTTGATAAGATTTTTTTTTGAGATTTTATTTTCTCTTGACCCAATTTAAAACAACCAACAATTCAACTTGAGGAAAATGGTTGACTACAGTGTTGATTGATCTTTGGCCCCATTTTTCATAGGTCTCAACAACTTCTACTTCTTCGTCAATCCCAACCAACACTACTTAGTAAACTGGTTCAAAAAACTTTTATGCCTTCATTTTTTATTTGCAACCACCACTTAAATTGTTTATCAGTTTTAGGGTCACTCTAATTATTAGTGGAACAAAATTTCCAATGGAATAGTGTTAACAAAAAATTCAAATTCAACAACTTCTTCCCTTTTCATATTATGATTCTCATCAACTTCTTTCTCTGGATATTTGTATCTTCTAGATTATTGGTCTAATGGGTAACCAAAATCATTAAATTCTCATGTTCCAAACAAAAACCTTTCATCCTTTAAGAAATTCTATGTCAGGTGATCTTCACACTGATGAACTGATACGATAAATATTTTTCTTCACAAACTTTCTTCTTCCAAAAACTCTTTCTTATATCATGGATTCTGTATGACCTTCAGAACTTTTGATATTAGTGTAGCATCATCTGAAAAATATTAGAAAGTATTATAACTTTACATCCCTCCAGTTACTTCTATCATTCCAAGAAAAAAACAATATGATTATCATCACGTATTCTCCCCATTTTCTTTACAAGGATCTCATCACAAGTTTCTCGTACTGAATAGAACTATTGTGAATTAAAAATCATAAAATCATCATCAAAATTTGATTACATTCATACATACTCTGATTAACTTCCTCATTATGATCAGAACATTATTTCCCTGAATCGCGGTTAGTTTGATGATCCTTTTCTCATATATTACATCTTCTTAATCCGCTAGGATTTCTTAATATTTCTATACTTGATTACCTAATTATGATGATGATTCTAGCCACCAAATTTTACAAAGTGATGAGATCTATTTTCCCTTTGATAAAAATGGACAAAACATTCATTACAAAATTCTTCCAACTTACAAAAACAACATCTTATCAACTTAGTTCAAATAGGGTATGGGATAACTAATGACCTGGTAAAGAATTAGAGTATGCATCTAACGCTAGTGACCAATGAAGTTCAAGGAGATACACATGGAGAGTTCTAAATTATGATAAGTGTTATGGTTTAGAGGTTGTAACAACCTCCAATAGAGTTTGTTTGTGGAGTTAGAGTAAGTTGTGTTCTGGGGATAATAAGACCTCGAATATTTTTAGTTTCTCAATTTGAATCATAAACTAGCACTGTATTGTTGGAATCAGGAACGCAGCGGAAGCCCCAAACAGGTGGGTTTTAAAAATTTTCCACTAACGGTTGACGTAAACATGTCGACTTCATAAAGAGTATTCTGGTCTTAGCCGAGGACCACACGTGGAGGATTTTAAGCACAAAAATTAAACCGTAAAATACTTGGTTTAAATATGAAGCCATGCACGACGTCTGCTCGTCGTTGGAGACAGCTGCTCGAAGAATCCGAAGTCGAATTCCTCTAGATCATCCATGCGCACTTCAAGGAATCTGCGGGAGTGTCGTTCGTCAGAATCCGGGTGCTAGCACGGATTTGCGACGATGCCTTCGACGCTCCAACGACCACCGAATCGCATCGCTAGCGATTCCCGAGAGAGAGCTCTTTGGATCCAGAGAATATCTCTCTAGAATGCGGGAGAGAGGAGAGGAGAGAGAAGCTCCATGAATAGTGTTTGGCAAATTCCCCTCCTCTTCTCTTTATAGTGCTCTATTAAAATACCTGGTATCGCCTCGCTGGCCCTGAATACTTAACGCACTATTAAAGACATTTTATGACTACTAAACTGAGCCATAAATATTATTATCCTTTACTTATAATATATTAAAATATATTACATGATAATAGTTAAGTCATTAACCTGACTCATCGCTCCCATAAATATTATTTGAACCTTGAATAATTTAATATTCATCAATTAATATTTTTTCATGTATTTACTTAAAATATGTAAATACATTTAATAAATAAATTCAATACTCATTATTATAAACTCGAATAATGTAAATTTATTTATTGAATTGGTGGTCGTTTAACTTTGGACAAATCCCAAACCCCTATGGGGGGCCCACCATGTATAAAACACTTATTCAACTGAATAGGGAAGATTGTTGAATACGCTATTGTGTGTGACCCTCTAGGCCCTTATTTCGATAGTAGAGAATAGTATTCACAGACCAAGAGTGGAATCTAGCAACCCATCATGGCCCCTGAAGAAATAAGGATTGTCACAGCAGTGACAACCAACCTACGAACACGCACTGTGTAATATAATCTCTTTGTCCGTAATATCTCATAAAGCAGGACGCACTCACGTGTCATGGCCCTTTCCTTGCTTTATAGTTTGTTGATTTAACTGGACAGACTTACCCTTGAATTCCATGGCCATGATCTTATAAAGGTATTTCCATCCATATCAACATGGCCTGAGATATATTACTTCCATTACCTGGAAGTGAAAAATCCTTTCTTGACCATTCAACCAATGTCATGTCACCAACGACGCACCCGACACAAACTACCTCACCACGACTTCATCGCCATGGGTTTCATCTTGCATTAAAGTACACAATCAAATGAAATACATTGGTAATGATCTAAAGTCAGGAGACCATTACACATGATCGTAGATTGGAACATCCAATGACACCTGAAACATATGGAGTTACTATTGGTGGATCAGTCCTCATGATCTCACTACTAGAGATCACCAAGTGCGAACTTCATGAGAAGAAGTCTCAATGCTTATGAACCCCCAACACCTGATGGTCAGACATCTACTATGTCCAATTAGAAAGATGTATCTAGACCATATAACATATATTTATGATTAATGTCATAGTATCTAGAGGTTCTCATTATAGCCTAGGAACTGCTATAACCTTTCGATACGACAATTAATCTTTGGACATTACCATTTCAATAGTGGACGCAGAAAAGTCTACACTATAATGGTAAGATGACATCATGCATAGTTAACTCTATACACGATATGGTAATAAAAAACACATAATAGTTGGGTCTAGGGAACCCACTATTTCAACACTCCCACTTGCACTAGAGCCAACTTTCTAACCAAACTTGTTAGCTACTCACATGATAAGCATCGTGTTTCTATTGAGTAAAGGCCTTAGATACTGGGTCCACCATAGTTCCGCTGCATTGCTATTCTGCTATAGCGACCTCATCACTTTGATTAAAACTTCTCAAGAGATGGTATCCTGAGTATATCCCTTTTGTCCACTGTCATAACATGAAATCTTTGCTAGTAATAATATCATACTTTAGATTATGATAATACTTTTATCACCATGTGCGATTCCATGAACTTGAACATATTGTTGCATATCTGTTTCTTAGCTGCCTTAGAAGCTGCAACATACTCAATCTTTGTATGTATGGCTACCACTGGATTATATGAGCTTGACTCTCTCATCACCATTAGCTTAACTGAAATACTAGATCCCATTGATATATTGAAGACTAGTTTTTATCCCCAAAAACTTGTATCCTTTCTTCTCCACTTACCAGGTACATATCTTTTGTACTTGCCGAAGTATAATTAGATTGTTTTGACTGCATCCCTTGCAGTGCTCCTGGGTATAAATGATATTTTCCTATTGTAAAACATACCTTGGAAATATCAGTTATTGTACATATCATGGAATACGTGATTGATCCATCGCTCCGACGTATGGATTTCAAATCACCACATTTATCTCTTCCCATGTCACGGATAGGTCAACATGGAGAGATTATGCCCTGTGACATAGGCAAAAATCCATCTCTTGAATTGTTCCAACATGTATTTTTCAATACAATGTCACTATATGTACAATTGACTAGGACCAAGCAACCTATAGATCTACCTTAGTAGATCATGTTCCCTAGAACTTAGGTTGCTTCTTTAAGTCAATCATTGGAGAGTAAATTTCATTTTGTTCTTAACTAACTATCAGACCAATGTGTGTTTTCCATATGTTACCAAACATATTTCTTATTGGAAAAACTTAGCGCTCCCACTAACCTCTGGTAGACACATGGATAACATTTGTTTTAAATGTATATACTATGATCATGTTTCTTACTTTAATCCTAAACCAGATTTCAGTAACTTGCAACCTTTATTAGCATTCTGTGATGTGACCATCCCATTCAAGTTGCGTCGTATAGACACAATCCATAATTGGTGGTCATGAAATCCAATGCTAAATGAATTGATCATAAATATTAGCTATGAGAAGTAAAATTATTACGGATTTAGGTATAACAACTTGGTGAAACCAATTGATCCTTATTGGTACTAAGCTCATACCATCCATGTATCAACTCACTTGAATACCCACTGTAGTATTCAAAATAATATCCCCTTTTTTCACTTTGATACATGGAATCCATTAATTGAAATTTAGTTGGTCTTATCAATTTTATCTAATTGACATACACCTCTTACTTGTACGAAGTTTTATTCACATTGAATAATAGATCACTGACCACGGTGAATATAAAAACCATCACCATGGTTTTATCCTTCCTACGCAGTATGTGTCTCTTGAACATAGTTTCTTCCACATGTTCTTGTGGAACTAGTTCTTATGCCAACTACTTGTGCATTTTGAGTATTGACTGAACACAAGTCAATATAGCTCTCACTATCTCTAATAGAGATGTGTACCCTTATATAGAAGTGTGGTCTATTTCTTGACTACCTACTCTTCTATCTTAGGGATTTATGTAACATCCTAAACAACTGTTAGGATTATTACACTAAATCCACAATGTGTTTGTCTTGACGCAAGTTTGTTTATGTCCTAACAAAATCTTTGAATCCAAACACACGTTCTTATGACATAATGGGTTTACATCATACTATGACTCGAATGATATCCATTTTTCATTATATTTGGCATATGGTTGTGGGATATCATTTTTATTTGAAAATAATTTCATGAAATATAATGGAAGTTTATGCTAGTTGCAACATTGATATTACATACATCAAAATTTTGATGTATTAAATGTGCATTTAGGAATTACTCCATGCTACATTTTGCTGATCAATGTTGATATGTAAGACTTCATCATCAATCCTCCCCATTAACATCAATGTCGTGATGTCGATAAGGTAGTGTGCGTTTAGGAATTTCTCCACGCTACATTATCACTATTGATGAATGCTTGGTCGAGATATTCTTTGGTATCCCAACCCAAAGCAACTCATATCTCCTGACCATGCAAATACTTCACTTGGATATTCCTTTATTAATTAAAAAAATCTCATGAAGTATATATACCTCTAGCTTATACTTGTAATATTTCACACTTTCATGTTCAACTATTTTCAAAAGCTTTGTGACGTACCTTTATTTCTAAAGGCCCCTTTGTCCAAACTAAAGACATCAATAATACCATAAGTATTTAGCTATGCCGAGCCTAAATTCCATACATGGTATATTCATGATGTCAATTTTTAGTATTACCTGACAAAGAATTATCCTGTCACAACTGTGTATAAGTCTTAAATTTATATTCATCACTAATTGCCAATGATTCATGTATCACTAAACTAGTGATTCAGTTTACCAAAAACAACATTCATTCCAAAAACTGAAAGAATATCTCCTTGCGTCCAAGGACACATGAGATTAATGTTTGTGGTTATACTCAACAATAGTTCAACACGAATCTTTCACTTGGCAGTTAAAGAAGTCGTGTACTTCTCACCACTGTCCTAGGTATCACCCTTTCACAGCCACTTGGAGAATACACCTGACTTCTAGTAAGGTTTCTATACTAAATTGTTTATCATATTAAAATACACACATGTTATGAGAATATTTTATTTAATACCCAAGTAGTAAAATGAAACGTCACATTGATGAATATGCCTGATGTAGAACCGGAAACTTGCTTCTTTAAATCACATTATTGCTTTTAAACATTCGTAGTATTATTTTAAAATATGCAATGCAAATAAACAATGTTAATACCTTATTAATTGAAGGACGTCGTGAATGTGTCATTGGCATTAAATGACTTTGACCTTTTCACATTGTCTTTCAATTCATCCGCCATAAGAATTAAAGCTTAATTGTCTTTTATTCTTGTTCACTTGGCGAACCTTACCTAGATAGGTAATGAAGCGTTTACTCAATACTTGTTCGTTTTGTAACTTAAAACGAGACTTGAGAAATGTGGTGAAAATGATATTTAATTATCATGATCAGTCTTTAAATTTACACATGTCAGTGTAAAATTAGCCTTTTTTATATCATTTCATTTCTTTCTTCTTGCAAACTTCTCGGAGTTGAGACTTTATGTTATATCATCTATGTCCTGGTGTAGTGACCGCAATTAACACTGGATGTTGATGAAAGTATAATGATATAACTATCATATGCTATGTACATTAGTCTCCTATAAGAAATTTCCACCCTCGCTTCTTGAGGTAGTTTAACAGTGTTGGGGAAACTGACACCTTTAGTTACCTATATCATAGTACTATGAACACGCGCCTGTACTATTCGTGGATACTCGTGTCACTGTGGACATTTACTTTTTCCATTATAATATCGCAGCTTTAATCTTGTGGTATAACTTTCCATTTTTCTACAAAAATAAATTTTAGTAGATAAGTTCCTTTTATCTGGATTACCAGTTTAGACATTTTGATTAATTACATAAATTATTTTATCTCTCCCACTATTTTATCGGATTCTAGGAACCCTCTGTGATAGAATCAGAATACTCTGTCGCTTGAGTATTCTAGTGGAAATGATCCCAGAACCACCCCTCATAGTCTACAAGCTAAGGCTACGCCACTACTTGGAGGGTTCTAGGTAGGATTTTGGTTGGCCGACCGCTTTAACTTGTAGTTCCTTGATATGTTGAGTGAAGTCCCAGCTTCTTAAAAACAAAATTTGATTTACTCAACACTTGCCTCTAAAATTATAGAAAGTTACCTAGAGCTAATCTTTACTAGAACTTTAGTTAAGTCGACCCATTATTCTTATAAACACTCCCTAGTAGTAAGAGGCACCCTCAGCTAAGGCATGACTGACACCTCAAATAGCCGGTTTTGTCCAAATTTGAATGACGGAATGTTGTTTAGACTTAATATATCTTTGAGGGTTTTATTATTTTTAGTGTGGAAAAAGAAATCATTTTCTAATTTTATAAGCACGTATTATTTGATCGCACTCACAGCTGACCGTGCAAGAAATAGAAAATTCATTGCGTCACATGTTCATTTTATCTTGCATGCTTGTTTATTATTATACTATATGATCGCACAATAAATTACACATGCACAAAAATAATAAACCGTGCAGAAATAAAATGAACACCTGATCATGAGCCGGTACTATTGGTTGATCTATTGAGTGAATAACGGACCAACCGAAACACTAGGGGTAAGTACCTTTAGTCGCGTGTCTTGCAACTTGAATAGCAAGGTATGCGCATCCAATACATCCAACTCTTGTATGGTTCATCGCTGTCACTTGGTGCGAAGTGCGTCATAACTCATCTCGTCATTATACAACTATACTCACACGCAGGCGAGGGGGTCTCAGGGTATAAATATACAACTCTGAGAATGGGCACGCAGACCCTTATACATATAAAAACTCTAAGACGACACGCAAATCGCCTTTTTTATTTAAAAGTAATTATTACCTAACCACATGAAATAAATAAATAAATAAATAAATGCACCAGACACGAATTGGTCGGTCCACGGATCATGACCAGTATACGCATTAACGTGCATAAATAAACTAAACGCAGAATAAAATTAAACTTACATTAAAATGAACTTCAGGGAATTTTAATTGAATTAAAAATTCACTCTTATTTTAAATTCAATTATCACATCATTCGGTCCAGATTAATTAATTTAATTTTAAAACTAAAATTAAATTAATTAATTAATTTAATTAATCTCCCAATTAAATTAATTATGCCGCATTAATTATAAACCAAAGGTAATATTTAATTAATTTAATTCTGAACCGAAATTAAATTAATTAAATTAATTAACTTTTTGATTCAAATAAAATTATCTGAGCCCTATAAACCTCGGGCAAGGCCTGTGCGGGTTAGGGAGAACCCACGCAGGCCCATCCTGGGTTGTACCAACCCCATGCGGAGGCGTTCAGGGCCAGGAAGGCGTGCCCTATCCTGTTCCGGGCTGGGTAGACTCGTCCGAGTTCATTCCAGGACAACGCATACCATGCATTAGTTACCTTTCCACCAACCGGATGTGGGGTTTCGTGCCCGCATGTGTGGCAGATTGAACCAAGAAACTACCTCTATGCCACTTATACCATGATGGGGAGACGGTTCTGTCACCGCCAAAGCACGGTGGGCTGACCGAGGTGAGGCAGGGGCTCCGGACTGCGGTGGAGAGGGCTGGTTCGAGGTGGCAGTGGCTGCTGCGGGTGGGGAGTGGAGCGGGCATAGGTAGGCCGGCTGGTGCAAGGGAGGAGTTGCAGCACGAGAAGGCCGAAGGCCGGCTTCGGTGCTGGACGGCCGTGGCAAGCGGCTCGGGGAGGAGCCGGGACTGGAAGAGGGGCTGCTGGGTTCGGCTCCTCGGGAGAGGCGGGCGTGGGTGGCTGCACCATGAGATGTAATGGGTGGTCTTCTCAAGAGAGGAGTGGCCTCCACTGGTTGGGGAGGAGGCACCTCGGTCTGGCGGATCAGCACACAACTGCTAGAGTGAAGCAGCCAATTGGCCCGACGGCCTGCTGCGCTGTGGAGTGAAGAAGGGAGGCGACCTTCTATAGCGCGAGGGGAAGAGCCCATCCAAGGCGGGTCGTGCACCTGCTACACTGAGGAGGAAGGTCACAGGGCCAAGGGAGGAGGTGGCTCCACTGCACCACAGAGGAGGATAAGAGGCCCCCTGTCTCTTTTTTTTACAAAAAAAAGAGTTTCTAATCCCTCCTTTTTTAAAAATGTAAAACTAGACTGGAAAAGTCTTTCAAACCCCCCCCCCCCCCTTTTTTAAAAATATCCCAAGACCCACTTTGCAGGTCTTTCACCAAAATTATTTTTTTATTATTTTTTCTTAAGTCTATGTTTAGACATAGAAAGAATAAAAACTTATAATATTAAAATATTATTATAATAGATTTTTATAATAATAAAATTATTATTATAAATAAACTATTATTATTATAATAAAATTATTATAATAATCATCATTCAGGTTCACCGGAAAACACTATTCCAGTAATCGAATGTCCGCCTGGTGATCAAAAAAACAACCGGTTTAATTCCGATTTTAAACTTTGGATAACCGAATATGGGTCATCCGATATCGGATTCAAATGTGTTCTGTGGCGTTGGGACCGTAACGATGCCCTTCATTATATTTTATCCAAATTTAATTTATTTGGCTTAAAACCAACACACTCTCCCTTTTGATACCACTTGTTGGAACCGGGAATGCAGTGGAAGCCCCAAACAGGTGGGTTTTAAAAAATTTCCACAGAAGGTCGACGTAAACATGTCGACGTCGGAGATGAGCAGCCCGGTATTAGCCGAGGACCATGCGTGGAGGATTTTAAGCACAAAAATTAAACCGTAAAATACCTGGTTTAAATCTGAAGTCGTGCATGACGTCTGCTCATCGTTGGCGACCGCTGCTCGATGAATCTGAAGTTGAATTCCTCTAGATAGTCCACAAGCGCTTCAAGGAATCTTCAGGTGTGTCGTTCGTCGTAATCTGGGTGCTAGTGCGGATTTGCGACGATGCCTTCGATGCTCCAACGACCACCGCATCGCATCGCTAGCGATGCCCGAGAGAGAGCTCTTTGGATCCAGAGCATCTCTCTCTAGAATGTGGGAGAGAGGAGAGGAGAGAGAAGCTACATGAATAGTTTTTGGGAAATTCCCCTCCACTTCTATTTATAGTGCTCTATTAAAATACCCAGTATCGCCTCGCCGACCTCGAATACTTAACACACTATTAACGACATTTTATGACTACTAAAATGAGCCATAAATATTATTATCATTTACTTGTAATATATTAAAATATATTACATGATAATAATTAAGTAATGAACCCGACTCATCACTCCCATAAATATTAATTGAACCTTGAATAATTTAATATTCGTCAATTAATATTTTTTCATGTGTTTACTTAAAACACGTAAATACATTTAATAAATAAATTCAATACTCATTATTCTAAACTCGAATAATATGAATTTATTTATTGCATTGGTGATTGTTTAACTTTGGATAAATCCTGAACCCCTATGGCAGGGCCCGCCATGTCCAAAACTCCTATTCAACTGAATAGGACAGATTCTTGAATACGCTATTGTGTGTGGCCCTCTAGGCCCTTATTTCGACAGTAGTGAATAGTATTCACAGACCAAGAGCAGGATCTAGCAACCCATCATGGCCCCTGAAGAAATAAGGATTGTCACAGCAGCGACAACCAACCTACTAACACGCACTGTGTAATATAATCTCTTTTTCCGTGATATCTCATAAAGCAAGACGCACTCACGTGTCATCGCCCTTTTCTTTCTTTATAGTTTGTTCATTTAACTGGATGGACTTACCCTTGACTGCCATGACCATGGTCTTATAAAGGTACTGCCATGCATATCAACATGGCCAGAGATATATTACTTCCATAACCTGTAAGCGAAAAATCCTTTCTTGACCATTCAACCAATGTCATTCCACCAACGACACACCCGACACAAACTACCTCACCACGACTTCATCGCCATGGTTTTCATCTTGCATCAAAGTACGCAATCAAATGGATTACATTGGTAATGATATCAAGTTAGGATACCATTACACCTGATCGTAGATAGGAACATCCAATGAAACCTAAAACATGTGGAGTATCTATTGGTGGTTCAGTCCTCATGATCTCACTACTAGAGATCACCAAGTGTGAACTTCATGAGAAGAAGTCTCAATGCTTATGAGCCCCCATCACCTAATGGTCAAACATCTACTATGTCCAATTAGTAAGATGTATCTAGACCATAGAACATATATTTAATATTAATATCATAGTATCTAGAGGTTCTCATTATAGACTGGGAACTTTTATAACCTTTCGATACGACAATTAATCTTTAGACATTACTATTTCAATAGTGGACGCAGAAAATTCTACACTATAATGGTAAGATGACATCATGCATAGTTAACTCTATACATGATATGGTAATCAAAAACACATAATAGTTGGGTCTAGGTCACCCACTATTTCAACATGTATATGTGAGTAAATTATTAAAAGTGTTGTTTTTGAGATGTATCCATGAGAGGAGAAGCCTCAAAGAATGTTTTTGGGTATTGAGTAACTGTGGTAGAAAATAATGGCTACAACAACATGCCATCAAAACCATAATGGAGGCCACTAGAGTTTCAAGGGATAAGGTAGTGGCCACTATCCACTAAACTGTATATCTAGTGGGTGGTTAACTATATCCTAGTGGTCCATAATAATTCAAAAATAAAAAACCAAAGGATTGATAGATCTTTATACTCACCACATTAAGTGGGGATTTTTTTATTTTGTGGGATGTATTGATTTAGAAAACCTTTATGGGTTTGGGGTATAAGTATAACTAAATAAATGACATTTTGATCTCCCAAAATTTCACTATACCTCTCCTCTTCCCCCATGGATCATCAGGTCTTATAATCGGTTTAATTTATCATTTAGATGGGTTATTATCCACATGATCTCCCATATCTTCCTAATCCTTTGTTTAATTCACTATCTTTTGAAAGGGATTTGAGATATGACTTCATTAAAGTATAGTGAAATCATACCAACATGGTGGGTATTTGTTATGTATTTGTTTGAGGGGGCTCTGATAGGATTAAAATTCATGTGGCTTGTATTTTTTCTTGAGGTAAATAACTAAATTATTCATTCTTTAGTTTCTCTCTAAATTTGAATCTAATTGGAATGGATTTATTTTCATTTGGTTGGAATATTTATGGTAGGGGGATCAAGGATTCCCTGTATGTGGATCATAAACAATTTGATGAGTCGTTAGCATTGTTATTTCATACGGTGAGTTATCCTTCAATTAAACCTAATTGAAATAATATGGAGTAATTATGTTAATTAATTTTATTTATTTTATAATGAATTAATGTGGATTTTTGATGGAGTTAAGGCCATGTGGATATGATCGATGATCGATATGGAAAAGGTCGAGCTTTAACAAGGATCATGTGGGCTTTATTAAGGGGATAACTCCATGATTGAGGTAAGTTGTGGATAATATTATTGCATTATATGTGTTTTTCTATATTCTGTGGTTACTAAGTGTTCTTAAACTTGTATTAGTGACTCAAAATGGATCAATGAGTGGTTCACTCCATCTGAGTCTATGTGGGGATTTTTTTATGTTCTTTGTAAGACCTCTAGTGTTATTAATTTATGATTATTCCAAAAATAGATTACTTTCCATTGTGAGATTCTTTGTTAGGGTAGATGGAACCTTGAGGGTTTTCATTTATTGGATCTATGGTTCTCATTACCTAGGCAAGTCATGTAATGTAAACTGGTTCTTACCTTGAGTGGTGGCGAAGGGGAATCTATTTGATTATTATAGAATTGTCCATAGAAGATATAGTCTTTAGTAGGAATATTGGAACGGTCTGAATTAGAAAAAAATGGGGTTAAATACCTTTATCAATAATAAGTGTGGGATATTTGGATTGATATAGGTCCCTTAGACTTTATTTGTTTATCACATTATAATTGGTGGCCATGTTTCCATAGGAAAATGGTGGTATGTGTTGTGAATGGAACTATATAGGCATTTCTTAGTCCCTAGACTATATGTCATGCAATATATAAAATTCATGAGTGTTATTTGATGAACTAAAAACATGTTATGGTTAGGTGAGTTGGTGCGTTAGCTTATGTGATGATACATTGGCCTAACGAGTTCCATTATGGAATGAACCTTGTGAGATGGGTAGTTTCAAGAGATCTGGGCTTAGGTGTATGAACTTGATGTGTATAATCTAGGTATAATACAATGTTACATGGATAAAATATTGAGAAATGAATGGAACTATATAGGCATTTCTTAGTCCCTAGACTATATTTCATGCACTATATAAAATTCATGTGTGTTATTTGATGAACGAAAAACATGTTATGGTTAGGTGAGTTGGTGAGTTAGCTTATGTGATGATACATTGGCCTAACGAGTTCCATTATGGAATGAACCTTGTGAGATGGGTAGTTTCAAGGGATCTGGTCTTAGGTGTATGAACTTGATGTGTATACTCTAGGTATAATACAATGTTACATGGATAAAATAGTGAGAAATCAAGTCAGTGGAAATAATGATTTTGGTGATTTATCATTCACTAAGTTTGTGATATGTTTTGATATGAATTTCTTATACAGATTGATTATTCATTTAAATTATGTTATAGAGGTGATAGAGAATTCACCCTATGTGTGTTACCGATGGTAGATTTTCCACCTGAAACTTGAGAATTTAAAATACATTGTTATCCTTAGATATTATCAATGATGTATCATTATCTATAAATATTCTAAATTAATGATACATATTTCATCCAATTATTCCTCATTCACTTTGTCATTTATTGGTGATTACTCATTTGGCAGTGATATATCATTCACCATGGTTGTCACCTGGTGGTAGGTTATCCCCCTAGGAATTTTTGGAAGGTGACATATCATTCCTTGAGTGATACATAATTCAACCTATTATTGTGTAGTAATACATAATTCACATAGATATATATTTTCCCCATTTATTGTGTTGTGATACATCATTCACAAGGTGATAACTCTTTTTACATATTGATTTAGTGGTTCATATTACACTATTTATGATGGATGCTGATGTATTATTCACTTAAGATATGATACCGTGATATGTTTTTCATCTTTACTGGTTTATGGGTGATACATTATTCACCCTAGTGTTATGAAATAGATATGCCTCATTCTCCTTGAATAATGACATGAGTGGTGATAGATCATTCACATTAAGGTTATGTTTTGACTATTGGATCAATGTCTATAGGATGTTGGATTTTTTATGTGTTGTGGGTCCCTTATATTTAATTTCAATCCTTTATTTTTATCCAAATTAATGTTCTTAAGAGTTTAAGAAATGGTTTGGGAGAATTCAGGGCTTGTTCAGAGCCTGAATCTCTGAGTGATGGAGAAGAAGGAAGAGGAACATGGTTGGGGAATGGTTAGTAGAAACTGTGAAGCTCAATTGTGTGGCCCTATAAGAATGTTGCATGGTTTGATAAACCTTGTGAAGGAGGATGGATGGATGTAAGAAATGATGTAAGTCTATTGTAGAGATTAATATCATGATTATAACATTATTATTCTAATTATGAGCCTAACCAAGCTATTCTAGATGGATCTTTGATAGGGATACTACATGGGACATTCACATTCTCATAACCATGTTCTAGGCTATGTGATGGGTGCCTCCACTTAGGCAATGAAGGAACATGGTTATCATACGGTTTGTCCAACCGTGCGGCCAAACCATGAAACCCCATTAAATTTGGAAAATATTTGGTTTTCCTTCTATCCTATTAAATTTAATTTTCCCTCTTCATCCCTTATATCTCACATGAATAGTATCCATCTCCCTATGATGGAAATATTTTACCTCTCTGTAAGGGTTAAAGATAACTCTTTTGTTTGAGCTCATATTTAAGTATCATCTGTTGCATTGGATCAGTAGTGGAAAGTTCTTCAAACCTCTTTCTTCCATTATTTGGATATTTTTCTATATGGAATGCTAAATAAATTTGAGATAATATTCCATAATATATTATATTTTTCTATTCCTCTAATTTCTACTGTTCTAGAAAGACTTAGAGGTTGAAATGGATCAGGAGTCTACTACATATCAAAGGTAGTTGGTTTATACCTTTTCCCTTAATGTCTTCAGGTTTATATTTCGCATTGTAGTACCACATTTTGGAATTTATGTTAGTTTATTCTAAAATGTTTAATACCTTAATATAAATATCATAGAATATGGTTGATTGTATATTATCCATTTAATAAGGTTATAGGTCACCTACCTCAACCCAACCCAACCCTTAAGGTGGGTTTGTTTGAATGATTATGATTATGCCACTCTATTGGGTGTGTTGAGATTTCCACCCATTAGTGAAAGATGTGTATGAATTAAAACAAAATGTAAAGGGTTGAATAACTCTTTTATAACCTTTACATTTATAAATAATATGGGTGATTAAATGGATTAATTAGGAATTATGAAATGGTATGGATAATATATTTTTATGCATTTAATATAAATGGTTGTTGATGTGGCATGGATAATAACATTGACCTCCTTTTATCAATTATTAGTGAGTTGACTAATAAAATTAATGTGATCAATTAAATTTAAAAAATGGAAAAGACACTAACATGTCTCATTTATCCCTTAAAAAAATTATTCCAGGATGGATACCTTGGTATGGAACCAACATCGTGGCATGAAACCAATGATTTACTAACACTGGATGCATTGGATTATTACCTTGGAAATGGATTTCTTAGACCACCTAGCACATTCACCCTTTCCTCCACCCAAGTATTTACCGAGTACTACTAAAGAAGATCGTTGGACTTGAAGATGATTCATTGACCATGGGCCCTGCATTCCTAGCCCATGTAAGTATATATTATACCGAGAATTCTATGGATGAGATATATGGAATCGAAGAGGATTCTTGGATATATGACCTTAGATTATGGCCCTCTTAGTGTAGATACCTGATACACTAGGAATATTTTTGTAGCTGATTCTAACTCTTTTATAAAATTATTTATCATTTATAGACTCATTGGCACAAAATATACTTATGGATTGGGTTTTTTACATTATCATTTACAGTATTATTATTATTATTTTACCTATATAATACTATATATTATATGCACAAAATCAATTTCTTATATAATCCATTGGTGGTGGCCTAATTATTATTTCTCACACCCTGTTTGAGCTTCCGTCTGATAACCAAATAAGCTTCATGGATGCACGTTAGGACAAGGGATGTGCCTAGCTATATAATCTTGATCTTTTCTATAATATGATCGAGTGAGGGAGAAGAGGACCAAGATTATGATAATTTTTCCATTGGAAATATATTTTAGGTATTTTGTTCATTTTTTCATAGCATAACATGATCATAATTTTTTTTTATGATGCTAGATGTTGTTCCTCTTTTGATTATTCCTATCTATTTATTATTTCTAGATTATTAACTATTATAATTTTTGTTATATATTATTCTTCTACAATTAATTTTTATTATTGTACCATTGTGCTACACAATGTTCCTGAGATCATAATATCCACCCATATAATCACACGCCATCACTTCTAGTCAAAATCTTATAGAAAATCAGGAGGAACACTTTAGGCCATGTGGCCCAGTTGGTTCGGTTACTTTTGAGTGAACCCGGTCTGGGATGTCACATCTTCCCATTTTGAAACTAGCCCAAGTGGGTATGTGTCACATGTCCAGGTGTATCCCTAGGCACCCAATAAGTAAATTGGTGTATGCAAGTGGTTTTAAGACTTTATTTTCTTCCATTGCATGCATGCATATATATAATGGTTTTTATTAGGGTCATTATTTGTGGTGGAAAACTACTTTTTATAATCATTCTTTGTGTGCACACTATAGTGCATGTGAGGACTGTAAACTTCCATGTATGTAACATTTTTCCACTATATTTTAAGTAATTATAAACTTTTTTTGATATTTCATTATTTATAAACTAATTTTGGTTGTTTTGGATGAATTTTAATATTTTTGGGAGTTCCTAGGATAGTGAATATTTGACGCACAGTTATGGAAAACCATGTGGGTAATTTCAAAAAAACATGTCCCATGTTTTTCGATTTTTTTGTGTGTACATGTCTTGTTAAAATCATTCCATATCCCCCTAAAATTGGGGGACATGGTATATTTGGGATCGCATGGCTGGTGCACAATTTTATAACTATACAGTCATACCATGTACCATTTTTCAAGTATCCTGGGAGGGGGTGAATGGTTAGCACATGGTTTGTCAAACCATGTGGAAAAATAATTAAAATATATCAAGAATCCAAATAAGAGTACATGGTTAGACATAAAAGTATCTTTAACTGTGCATCCTAACACATGAAACCATGTGATAGGATTTTAATCCTATAAATTTTTTAATTAATGTCTGGAAACCCCATTTATAAATACTAATATCATCATAATAGAATTTAACTCGACCCTTTTTCATTTAGAGGATGTTTAGAGAGGATTTTGGAGCCTCTAAACCCTTATATTCTCAAATCTAAGTGTTAGTGGATGTGATTGATCCCTCTCCAATAAGTGTAACCACTTTTTTTGGGATTCCACCTTTCTTACTCCATTTTACTTTCTTTGAGAGTAGTGAATCCTCTAATCTTTGATGGGTTGGGACATAAATTTGGTGGTTTTTGATTATAAAAATCCTTTTTTTATCTTACTCACCTTTGGATCTCTATTGGTGGTTCATGTTTTCAGTGATTGACTGATCATGTGATTAATATAGATAGTTTCTTAATTCTTTTCATTACACTTGAAACTTTTATTACTTTCATTATTTGAAATTTATTTTCAATTCATTTACCTGAATTGATAATATTATAGGTTTTATTTTAAAAAGATATCAAAATATAAAATAAAACCAATTTTCATATCATTTAAAAATATGTTCTTATTTTTTAGAAAATGATGGTTTGAAATGAAAAATTATTTAGTGATGATCCTTGATAAAAATGGATTTAAAAAATGTGATTTTGAAGGGAATGAACTTTTTGAAAACCCATGATTTTGTTTCGAAAGTTAAATGGCATGTTGAAACATGAAATTAGTAATTTAAACATTGAATGGTGTCTGGAATAGAAAATAATTATTTTCCTCGTTATTGATTGATTGATTTATTGTAAGAACATGTGATCCTGAGTAGTTAGTTGCTGACTAGGAAAATCATGCTATAACACTAACCCCAGAGTAATTGATTCAGAATTAAAATAATAAATATTCCAATTTTGAAATGATTTTCCCTGTTGGGGTGTTGATTGATTCTATATTGATGGAATAGACCATATGTATGTGTGAAAAAATTAATCCATAATTGATTGACTATGTATTGTGAGGATCCTAGATCCAGGAACTAATGAACCTCAAAGTGTATAACCATGATTTTTTTTACTTTTATTATATTATAAATTCTAGTTTTTATTTAACTTCTTTACTCATGCCCTGATATTTCCTGAAAATTTTCATTTAAGTCTATTTATGATGTACTTTACATATATATGATTTGAAATCATGTTTGGATAAAAAGAAAAAAATGATTTTACATTTTTTATTTAATTTAAATTAGATCCTAAATGGTTTACTTATTATGGAAATTCTTATGGATTTTTTTAAATCCTACTATTATATTTTATTACACCCTACCATTATCTTCGATCATTTTTAGTTTATCTTATTCTATCTATAAAAAAGGGAATGTTCCACATGGAGGTATTGGGTGTGCTTGGCAAGTGGGACGTTGGGTGATAGTGGTGACTAATGGAGAGGTGATCCACTCATTACATGGAGATTTTAGGACATTATCTTGATGGAATTTGTGACATATTATTGGATATTGTACCATTTTAATCTTTTTCTTTCCAAATGTGATTTTTTTTCTCATTAAGGACTATTTTACATATCAGATTGTCATTGATTTATCTTACACTATTCTTTATGGATTAATTTTTATTATGGATAAATCATTCCCTATAACTCTTTATTGATGTCCTTTCACTAGTCCACATCCCATGTAGATGTTTAATTCCCTTCATTCTATGTTAGTACCAACTCGAGTACTATTGTATCATGGTACCCAGGACAGTTCCTGACAAAATGGTATCAAATGGTGCCCAATTGAGTCTCTTTACATAATGTCAGTATGTAGTCTAGGATGTATTACTAGAAAGGGGAATCATTTTAAATGCATAAGGGGTAGTTTATGAGAGAGTTCCTAGCCATCTCTCAGCATAATGATCCTTAAGTTATAATGGTAATCTGGTAAAATTTCTTTTAAGGAGAAAACTAATCTATTTGTAGTCATTCCACAAAATCAATCTAAGTATTTTGAATTATAAAAAAAGAATTATTTTTGATGGAATTGATATTCCTATAACTATTTATTGATTTGATGGTCTGAGTATCCTTTTTTATGTTTTAATGTACCTTGTTGATGTTGTGTAGTACCATTCCTCCAAGAAGATGAAGGAAAATACTATTGAAATGGAGTTTTGATGAACCATTTAAAATTAACACTCTAGTCGACCAAAACCTAGTTTAAATTATGATGTGTGAAGTCCAATATCTTTCCCAGGTAGCTGCATCCATTCTCATTCATTTTCTAGTGGTGGTACCTTGAAGGGATGAAACTAGAGATAATTCTGAGGAGTTTCATATGTAAAAACTATTAGTTTATAAGTCCCAAATTACCCTCAAGATGAAGAAGGTTAGTTGGAACTATATACTCAAAATATGAATCTTTTGAACCATTATATGGACCTTACATATTTTGTGAGGGATATCACTACACCACTCAAAATGAATAGATATTAGGGTATTTGATTCCCCTCTTATGAATTATATTAATCATAGATAGGTATCATCTAAGAAATTATAGTTCTCAATATGAAAACTTTGGATTTAATTCATGGAATGGATTGGATGATCTCCTATAAACATGGATTGAATATTATTTTTGGTGTGTCTCATTTACTACCCCCAATAGAGTGTTTTGTGCTTTTCAAGGACAAAGGGACCCAAGGTCGACAAGAGCCAAATCACCCCTTCTAGAGTTGGGTAGGATGATATCTATTTATTATTTTAACTTATAGTGGGAATATTTTAGAAGTGATCATCCTCCAGTGTTCGTTGACTTCCCCAACGAGTTTCCATCATAATTTTCTAGGTTTCCACCATTAAGGGAGGTATATTTTTCTATTAACATAGTGTGAGGTATCCAACCTATCTATATTCCATATTACCTTGTGGTTCTAGCCAGATTTAAAGAATAAAAGGATTATTTTGATTATTTATTGAACAATGTATTCATTCTCCGAAGTCTGTCACCTTGGGTGGAACATGTGCTTTTTGTGAAGAAAACCGATTGAACCCTTATTCTTTGTATTGATTACTTAAAGCTTAATTGAGTCATGGTAAATAAAAATTATATATTACCTCAAGTATATAATTTTATTCATCATCTAAAAGAATAAAAATAGTTCTTAAATATTGATCATCGATCTAGTTTCAGACAACATAAAATCAAATATTTTGATATCCTGAATACTTCTTTTCAAAGTAGGTGAATCCATTTTGAGTACCTTGATATAAATTTTGATCTAACAAATGATCTTGTAGTTTTTATGTAACTAATGAATAGAATATTCCATGAACATATCAATTTTTTCATGGTGGTATTTTTGGAATACATCTTAGTTTACTCAAAAACTGAGTAATATCAGGTGTATCGTCTAAGAGAAGTTTTGGAAATTATGAGAGATCAAAAACTCTACACCAAGCTGTCCAAATGTAATTTTTTGATTTGGTAAGTGATTTTTTTGGATAAAATGTTCTTAATACATGGAATCACATTTTATTATGATAAGTTTATGACAATTATGATGTGGGAACAATTGTGAAATGTTTTTGATATTTAGAGCTTCTTGGGATTAGCTAGGTATTACTATCGGTTCGTAAAGGATTTCTCAAATATCTCTTCTATGATGACCAATATCCTTCATAAAGGAGAAAAAAATTAATAGGATTTGTAATTTTAAGATTATTATGATGAATTAAAAAACCATTTGAATTTTATGTCATTTTTGACTCTTATATAGGTTGGAAAGGGCTATGTGGTATTTTGGGATATATCTAGCTCAGGTTTGTGTTGTACTCTCATGCATAGTGATCACATAGTGGCCTATGGTTCCAGATAGGCTAGGCCATAAGAGAATAACTATCCTACTCATGATGTCAAACTCACAGATATGAGGAATTCTCTTAAAAGTTAGTGACAATTCCTTTTCAATGAATGGTTTTATTTTTATTCATTTAACAAAAGTATGTGTTATATCTTCTAACAAAAAATATTTTAATCTCCATCAAATATGATCTATGGATTACCAATAGTCTATTGATTTTGACATTTGCAACACCCCATGTAAGGGTAATGCCATTTATGATGCTTCTATCAAGAAACTTCTGATATATGGTTTAAAAAATCTTTTGAAGTGTCGAACATGATGGATCTCTTTGTTCGTATTAATTTATGGGTTTGAGAGGATGAGACCTGGATATATATGTAAAGTGTACAAAATATATCCTCTCTTCTCAAGATGATTATTTAGGATCAGCCGATCGATTATGAATTCTTTGGCATTAGTGAATCTCTTTATGTAGGGGAGACTATGAGTGAGTGATCATAATATTACGAGGGTATCCTATGCTATTAGAGTTGATACATTATACTTTTTACTTTTATAAGAGTTTTCATGGTGGATTACCATAGTTCCTAGTGAGGTGTAAACCATAGAATAATGAATTTAATATATGATATGTTGGGATGATTCTGGTGTCCATGTATTAGATGAGACATCATCGAGATTTTTTAAACCTTCTTCTACATATCAATAGGTCAAGGTCTAGAACCAAAAAACTTCTGGTTTAATTCAGACCCTTATTATTCCAACATAAAAGTGGGATGTGGTTTTGTGGTACTTTTTGTTTTGGTTTTCAAGTACCCATCAATGGAACAGTGAGATATGGGTGGTAATTGATCAGATAACCAAATCAGATCACTTTATGTTCATTCATGATGAAACCACAATTGAAGACTTTGGAAGCATGTATGTGCAAGAGATCATCTTGTTTCATGGAGTTCTATATGTTATAGGTTCTGATAGAGATCCTATTTTTTCTCATTTTTTTGAGAGGCCTCCAAGAGGTGATGTGGTCTTAGATTAATTTGATTATGACATATCATCTGTAGAAGGATTTCTAGATAGAATAAGCTATACAAACTCTAGATTATGTGCTTTATGCTTACCTTCTCAATTATTTGGGGCATGGGATAGCCAATTGTGACTAGTTGAGTTTCCCTACAATATTTATAATATATCCATTATAATCACACCCT
Organism: Viscum album; assembly: GCA_963277665.1. NCBI lineage: Eukaryota > Viridiplantae > Streptophyta > Magnoliopsida > Santalales > Viscaceae > Viscum > Viscum album. The sequence continues at coordinate 287,254,942 of OY728164.1, forward strand.
TTAATGTCTTGTATGCATTATCATGTAAAACTATGTTGTGTTGCTGAAGGATTGTTGAATATTACTTGGTTGGGCCTTGTTTGTTCCAAGAGATAATGATAATTATTTAGTTGAGTTGTTAAATAATGGTGATAGATCAAAGTTGATATATATATATATATATATATATATATATCCTACGCTGATTTTCCTCATCACGCTTTGATGTTCTCCGTTCATGACCAAATTCATTTGAACATTTCACCTCTGTTGGGTCACTGAAGACTTTGAAGACAAGGAATGTTAGCACCAGGATTTTTGGGACCATTGGATGTTATTGAAAATATTGTAATTTATCTTACTAATTAGATTTTCAACAGTATTTGATGTTGATTCATAACTTAGTTCACATGTCACATCTTAAGATATATCTCTCTGACCTATATTGTGTCTTGATTTGGGAGGACCTTGAGTTGTAACCTTCTATATATATGGTTGAGAAGCAAGTTTGGATTGTTGATTTTGGAATAAAGGTTATCCATGGTAAATCTATCCCATTGGTTTGATTGTTTTGGTATCATGGTTATGATTTACATGATACTTGGGAGAGTGAAAACTCTTGATAGAGAAGTAGTCACTTATAACCATTTGATTTTATAATCCTAAATTTGGACCTTATTTTGGGTTGTTTTTTGATAAAATTTAAAATTAATGGGAGTATCTAGTCATGTTCCTAATAGGATTGTGGTTATGGAATGCTTTTCAGTTCGACTTAGAAAACCATGTTACATGTTTTCGAATTATGTAGGGGGTGCATTCTTAGTTCAAACTATGTGACCTATCCTTAAATTCATGAGTTGTGGTACAATGGGGATTTCATGGTTAAAACATTCTTTTTCAAACTATGCAACCAAACCACACGACTCTCTCTATAAGCCTAATATAGTCACATGGTAAGGCACCTGGTTAGCTATAACCATGTGTCCTAACCTAGTAAACCATGAAACATGATATTAATTCCCCCAAAATTATAATTAAAGTTATAAAACTCCCAGTATAGATATTAACCTCCTTTTAATAAAAAATAATTTTATCCTTCACCTTTTTGAGGATCTCTAAAGAGGATTTTGGTTCCTCCAATCCCTTATCTTTTGAAATTTATGTACTAGTCGCTATGATTGATCCCTATTTGGAAATTGTAATCTATTTGTTTGGTATTAATTATTTTTTCCTCTCTTTCACATTCATTGATAGTGTAGAAACCTGTTATTATTGTTATATTGGAACGTTGATATGATGGTTTGGGATTCTAGTCATTCTTCTTTGATCTTCCTCACCTTCAGCTCTTTGTTGGTGGCTCCCATGTGGGTGGTTCCATAAGGCTTTTTCCAACACATGAAACCATCATGTCTTGATTGATTTGAAATTTATTTTTAATTGAATTACTTGAATTTAAAATATTTGATGTTTGATTTGAAAAAAGGAATGTAATTAGGAAATAAAACCCATTTTCAAAGGCTTTGAAAATATTATTGGGAGTTTAGAGAAGGATGAATTGAAATGAAAAGTGATTTTATAAAATGATTTGATGATAATAATTGTGGAAAATGTTTTTAAATATATGGTTATTTTTAATGGAATGTATTTGATGAAGACCTATGATTTGGTTTTGAAATTAAAATGACATATTGAATCGTGAAATTGTAAATTTGAATTGTAAATGATGAATTTAATTGAAAGGATTTTTTTGACCCCAACTGATCAAGTAATTAATTATATGAAAATATGAGCCTGAGTAGTTAAAGGGTGACTAATAAAAGAACACTAATACTCTAACCCCCAAGAAATTTATTGATGATGAAAACACTAATTAAAAAAAATCTTGATTTTCCCTGATTGGGGGATAAATGATTTTATTGTGGTGGCATGATCCTTAAGTATATGTGTACACTTTGAGATTTGATTGATTGATATAGTAGTGAGATGATTTGAGATCCATGAACTAAAGAACCCCAGGTTGATGATCATGGTGATTTTCATTACATTGAATTTAATATAAAAACCATTGTTTATTGAACTAGTTTATTTCTTACACTTTTTTTTATTAAAGTGAGCATTTAAACCAATTTCTATTTCTATTTCTGTCTATTTTATTCAAAATTTTGTTCAAAAAAATGTTTAAAATGATTTTATATTTCTTTTTTTATTTAAATTTTATTATAAATAGTTTATTTGTTTTGAAATTTCATATGTAACATTTGGTGAAATATCACTGGGATATTTTCTCAACCCCATTATTTTCCTTTTGGGGTTTGTAGATTATGTATTTCTAGGTCCACGAAAAGGGAAAAGTTCTACTTAGATGTGGTTGGTGTTCTAGACTAACGGGACCTCATGTGATTATGATGACCAATGGAGTAGAGATCCAATTTTCATATGGAGATTTTTGGACTTTTTCTTGATAGATATTATCACATATTTTTTTACCATTTTTAACTTTATCTTTCCACTTATTGTGGTATTTTCTTCTTGAGGAGTGTTTGGAATACTGACAGTTCATTGATTTATCATTCATTTTTGTTTATTGATTGATTTTTCTTATGGAATAATCATTACATCTAACCCTTTGTTGAATCCTATGTGATATTTTACAACCTTTTGAGATCAGTAACACCCTTCATACTGTGTATGTTCAAAATCTTGTTCCATTGTATCAGGGTACTCGGGTTGGGTTGTGGTAATGTAGGCATGGGTGATAGATAGTGTACATGTTGATGAGCTTGAGGAGAACAATAGTGATGTGGAGAAATGTCCCAAAAAAGACCAAGGATCATGGTTGGATATCAATTTATTTTTATTATGCTAATTTATTATGTTTTACTTGATCATGACCTTTGGAATTCCTATATTGATGTATGATTTTCCAACCTACATGAGTAAAATTTTATTATAGCATATTTAAATAATTATTATGGTTTTCTTTTCTCTCTAATACCATATTCTTCACTACAATCTTATATCAATCTTGAATGTTATATTTTTAAATTTTTTTATGTGATGATACTAGAGGGTATAGTATGACCACATGGATTATTTGGCCTTTTATTCTAGTCAATACCCTCTAGATTATTGAAGGGCATTCTGTAGGTCATGTGATACCACTAATCTTATAAACTTTGTGTGATTCAGGCCAAGACACAGCAGTATCGGGGTTCTATATTCATATGATATAATAAGGATAGTAATTTTAATAATATAAAAAATATTAGAATAAGTACCTAGAATTTGAAATGGATACTAAAACAAAACTGTAAATAGGAATTCTAAAAATCAAGAAAAAGGACCCTCCCGTGATTAAGAATATTATACTAGATCTAACAATTAGATCTAGCTAGACTCATTATTCTTTTGATATAGGATAGAATCTATTAGAGAGCTTTTTTAAAGACCTAAACATTTAAAAATGAAATTCCCTTTTCATTCAATGGATGTGTAATTAAGTAATGTTATTATAGAAAGAACAGGAACTACTTTGGTTATTTTGGATGATTATGAAATATGTAATGTTGAATTCAAATTACCATTAATAATCATAATCATTCATAATATAACCATCATATAGTGACCACAAATATTTTTAAATATTAAGGGTTATGAAATAGTTGAATTGACATATATAGAAGAAGTGATGGCCTCGACTACTAGGATCATACCATATAAATCCCATTTATCAGAGCTTTTGTTGGACATAAAATTGATGTATTTTTAGATAATGAAAGATTAAGCATAAATTCAAAAACTGAAACATGAAAATCCCCATTTATGGTAGAATTTAAAGAATATAAAGATCACGTCCAAAACAATGTTTGATGAGCCACACCAAAAAAGTACCACCATCATACAACTTACCCTTAGGTCATACACTAATGTTTTAATTGGTTATTTATATAGACCCTATTGGTAATAATTTTAATTTTTTTGTTGTAATGAAATAATGATTATATTTATCCCTTTTCATTATAGAATTATATATACAATTATATATAATTTGACAAAAATTTATTTTGATATGAAAAAACAAAATTGTATTTTGGGAAAATATATGGTTTTAATTAAAAAATTATTATTTATATATTCAATAATTATAAAATAAATTTTATTTCAACATAATATTAGTATTAAATAATATTTTTTATATACAAATAATAATTTAATTTAGCAAATTCCAATATACTGTTTATAAGGGGGATAAAATTGTTATTGCTGCAAAAACTAGTATTTTTCAATAAGTGAGGATTTTTATTTAAATGACGAAATTATCATATTTAGTAATTTTTTTTGATAAAATAAATATTAATTTTGAAATTATTATTTTGAAATTATCAAATTTTGTATTTTTCATAATTTTCTTAAAAATTCAATTTTTTGGTCAAAAATTAAATATGATAAAATATATGGTCTATATTATGACAATATAATAGCCCAAACATGATGTAATCAATACTATAAAAGGAATCCATGTCCAAATGCAGATTTACTATTTAAACTAATGGGTTTTTGAAGTTTATTTATTAATTTTATAAACCTTTAAGGAATCCTTAAAAACCTATATTATATATTTTGATTTTAAAATCAACTCTTTATGAGCATGACTCACTTACACATCAATAATGTAATTATTTTAAAATTTTCATTTCTTGGCATTATAAAATTTTAAAAATCATCCCTATTTGGTATAAACTAAGTTAAAACCCCTAAGAGGTTTTTTTGTTTTTATTATTTTTTAATTTAGAGTCTAAAACCTTTGTTTAGAAATTAATACATAATTCCATTAAATTTTTATATAAAAACCTACCCAACCTACCAACCCACTTCACTAAAAACTATTTGATCCTGAATTTACTCTTCCTTTACCACAATAAATCCCTACTAAATTGTTTCCATTATCTTAATATATCCTCTCATGCTTCTAGAATCACCCTCTCAAGAAAGGTATTCTCTCCCTATTCTTTTTATTCATGTACTTTTTTCATATTAATCATTTTAATTTAAAATTATTTATATTTTTATGTTATTTTACACATAACATTAATATCTTTATGATTCCAATATATTATATTCCACTTTTAACTCTCATTAAACACTTCGATGAACCTGAATGTGCACTCGTTATGATGCCAAAATTATCCCATGATTTTCTATGCCCACCTTTTGTGTTGTTAATACCCATCCTAATTTCCACTCAAGGTTTTTAAAATAGAGTCTAATATCCTTAATTTATTTGGGTCTCACATTTATGTAACCCACACTCCTTAGTCATTAGATTAAATATGATAAAATACATTCTTATGTTGTATGATCTATGTGACACACAAATGTATGTACATGAATTGAATGTGATGGGTGGAACTAAAATTATATATCCCTTAAAAGAATAAGGTAATGAATTTATCTTATGAGATACCATTTATGGTGCATGAGAGGTTATCATAATCACACTATGATATTATATGTCAGCTATTATCCTTTATTTATTTCTATGATGTCAGGTTTTATTTATTTTCTCATTCCTATTTTTCATTGATGTTATCACCATATATATTTCTTTGATGTTCATTTTTATGATTCTCGTCCTTTTATTTCAACTTGATATGCCTCTCGATTCACATTGATTACATTCATAATTATAGGTTTGTAATATTCCCTTATTGGGATTTACAACTCACTCATTTCTTATGGACATCCCCTGGTTATCCCATGAGTTTTATAAGGTAAATGGATTTATAAGGGTATGTTATGGAGTTTTAAAAAATATCCTTGTATCTTTGTATTATGTCATTGTGATATTTATCAAATTTCACAAACGAACTAGACCTCACAATCTTTTGGGATTTCATTATGTATATCTTTATGTATTGAACCATGAAATAAGATATATATATTATATGGGTTTTCATAGTTGGTTTCAGATAAAGGCATTTTTATTTATTTGAATTAAGATTACAAAAACTTCATGAAATCCTTTGGGATAATACAAAACTCTTTAAGAAAACCCTAAATTTTTTTAAAGTATATAGTAAGTTGTTCTTATGAAACAAAATCCATGTCTATATACATTAATTTGATATGGATCTAGGATAGTTGTACCTAGGTTTAATAAACTTGAAATGGGTATATTGGGTATTAAATTAATTGTCACCTCATTCATAAAACAGACACCTTACATCACACCTTGTTTGAAACTCCTGGGGTATATGCTTTGTAAAATTTATAATCTCTTTCTAAAACATTATCAAGGGAATAAAAATAACCTTAAATTTTTTTGTTTGGAAATAGACCATATATAACTTAGATTAAAACCTATAATTTCATAGGTTAATGAATGTATGCCATTTTTTGTTGTCACTTAAATGTTTATAGTTTCCCTTTTATATAACTAATAGTTTAAAGATTCTCAACCCTAATCTTTCACTCTATTTTATTCAATGGTTCTAAATATGAGTAATCGAGTAAAAACCTAATGTGAAGGGAAATATAATAAATGATAAGATGAGATTCAAAATATGATGGGAGTAGGATTCAAGCATTTCATGAAAATACATACTCATTTAAATATTGTTTTGAATTGAAACTTGAATGAGGGATAAAACACACTTCCCCCAAAGAAATAGAAATTTATTGTTAAGACCATTATGTGACAATGTTCTTTCCTTTCAGTGGATCTTCTAATCCATTAATAAGGAAATAATAGATCAAATCTATTAAAAATATCTTATTTGTCCTTCAATTCTATGAGAAAGAGAATTTCTTGGTATTTTCTTATCATATGGTGGTAGAATAAAACAGTGCTTGATGTTTATAAAAAATATGAGGCTTGACTATGAGATCAAATCAATGGAGTGTAAATAATTATAGAAAATGTTTTTTGTTGAATTTTTCCCTTACACTCTCCAACATAAAATGGATAGGTATTTCCTTAGCCTTAAGAAAAAGAATAATGAATCCATTAAGGCATAAAAGGATAACTTTAAAATAATTTCAGGATATGCCTCTAGGTTTTTCATTAAGCCTGAAATTAATGTTGACTACTTCATTAGTGTGTTAAATATGAGTCTACGATAAGATTTAGAGATTTAAGACTTTGACTGCTATGAGAAAATTATCTAATGTCCCCTCAAATTGGAAATGAATATTAGTGAATATCTACGGTCTCATGGGTCTGGAGATAAGAAGTAGAAAATATATAATAATTCTGGGGGAGTGATATAGTAATATCTAGGTGTCATGAAATTACAAAATCCCACTTGTCCAAGTTTTAGGCATAAGGAACACACATATTTTATAGATGGGATGAGGAAATTATTTATGTGTGGAATGGAAGGTCATATAGTTAGTGAATGATGACGGGTGAAACAAACCAATGTGAAGGAAGAATTTAATGATCCATTCAAACATTATCCTATTTTATAATTTTTTTAAAATAATGGAACAAGGAGAATATATGAATCATGCACTATGTAAAGGGTTGTTAATGATAGCTGACGATAAGAACCTCCAATGCCTAGAAAGAAAGGGAGAGCGTACACCATCATAGTAACTGAGGTGGATCCTGAAATCCTTGTGTTAACAATTATTCCAGTATTTCATTCAATGGTAGTGAATGTACTATTTCATTAATGTTATTCTCATTCATTCATATCATAAAGGGTAGTAAATCTATTCAAAAAACACCTCAAAACATAGAAGTGGATAAATATGATAAAAAGGAAAATTAAGAAAGTATTGAATCCAAAGTATATACCTTCCCCCATATGCATATTTGTGGGATTAATTTCCCAAAAAACATTATGACTTTTCTTTTGAATAACTCAATTCAATTTTTGGTATAGATTAGATGTCCTTATATAAGGAAAATATAAATTTCCATGTGAAAGAAATCACCCTCTGTATCAAAAATCATCCTCTGATTCTATAAACTCACAAGTAGAATAATGAATAAACATTGGAAAAGTATTCTAAATTAGGGATATTATTTCCAAATGAAAAATAATATATCGACTAAATTATTTATAATAAGGAAAATATCATCCTCGATCAAAGGATCGTTGTAAGAGAATATGATGATATGTTTCCTGAAGAATTGTCTGGTCTTCATCCTAACTGAGAGGTTTAATTCTCAATAAAACTTATACCTAGGTATTTTCCAATATACAAGACTCTATATATAATGGAAACTTTTGATCATGAAGTTAAAAAATACACTATAGGTGAATCGAGATAAATGGTTTATACACCTATGTGCTACACCGTGGGTAAAGTTGGTCCTCTTCATCAAGAAGAAGTATGGGTCATTATACATTTATATTATTTATCAGGATCTCAATAATATCATGATAAATAAAAAGTATCCTCTACCATGGATTTATGAATTTTTCAATCAGTAATGCGGATCTCAGTACTTATCTAAGGTGGATCTTCGGTTGGAATATTATCAAGAAAAAGTGAATAAAGAGGATATCCCCAAGACAATGTTTTGTATAATGTATGAGAATTATGTATTTATAGTGATTCAATTAATACCCACTAATACTCCAAATAATTTATTGATATAATGTGTAGATTTTTTAGGTATTACCTTAGCCAGATTGTGGTAGTTTTTATAGAAGATATTCTTATCTACTCAAAAATCAATAAGTAATACGAGAAGTATTTTAATTTTCTACAAAAGACCATACAAAAGGAAAAGACATAGGAAAATTATAGAAAATGATAGTAATTTAAGTAGAAATTATCATTCAGGTGGCATGTTGTCACTATGAAAAGAATTTTTTTGGATCCATTAAAAAAAGTGTAAATTGAAGGATTGCCCATAACAACATTTGTGATAGAGATCCATAGTTTCCATGGATTAACAAGGCACTATCATCAATTTTTTTTGAAACTTATCATGATTATTAATCCCACTAATGAATTTAACTTAGAAGGGAGTAAATTTCATCCAAACTATTTAATGTGAGGATATATTTTAAGAATTAATGGAGATGATAATTATTGCACTTGTGCTCAAATTACCTACTAGTGGGGAAGGATTTGTGATCTATAGTGGCGGGTAAAAAAAATAACTAGGTTGTGTACTCATGAAATATTATAATTTGATAACCTATCCATCCTTTAATTAAGTATCCGTGAGTAGAAGTCCCCAACCCATGATCTTGAATTGGTTATTGTGAGGATTTGATGGCATTATCTCTATAGGGATAAGTTTGACATATATACATATCATAAATCCTCAGGTATATATTAACATAAAAGGATCTCTATACACACAAATGAATGTGGTTATATTTGATCAAGGATTATGTTTTTTAATTCATTACCATCCTTAGAAGGAAAAAAAGTGGCATATGCTTGATAAAACACTATTTTATTGAATATATTATTGATAATAAATGATATAATTTCCTCACATTGTGTTAAACATGTTTATTTATAAAATATTTGGGATTTGATCATTCATTTGAAAATTTGGTGAAAATTCCAGTTTTACCCTTAATAGTGCACTGTAGTATTTCGAAGATAAATATTTTTATATTTATTATTTTAATTTTAAATTTTGTAACAGTGTTCCTAACTTAATTATCTACAACATTTATTCAGGACACTAAAGCTAAAGAGTTAATTTGGTTGTTGAAATTGGGCCATGAAGTCAAAGTTGGGCTGGGCTCGCCAGAATGGAGAAGGTTCTGTATTTGGGCCATATATTCTACATACGGGCTTGGATTGAGCCCAAAGTTTGATGAAAGCTCGGGGACATGATGTGGCACAAATCATCCTTCTGGAAGGCCGGCCAATTCACGCGTTTTGGTGGTCAAATGGGCGGTGAAAGTTGGCATAAAATATTTGGCCGAATTTCCACATTCACACTTGAAACCACTTGTAACCTCTCCTCCCCTCCCCTCTATAAATTGGAGTTTTTTCTCATTTGGAGGGGTTGGGACGTGCATTGGGAGATTTGAGGCAGAGGAGAATTTGTTTCACCCAAATTCTCCAACCATTGTAAGAGGGGTAGCTCTTGAAGCAAGGATCCCCTCATCGAAGCCTCCTTCTCTTCTTCATTTTGTAATGTTTTCATTTGTGTAATAAACTTCATTTCTCTTCTTATATTTCTTCTCTTTTCTTCTGTTTTGTTTAAATTTCTTCTTCTCTTAGTCTTCCTAATTGGGCTGGAATTATTGAGTAGAAGCGTCATTGGGTTATACCCATTTTAAACCTTTGCACATGCAAAACGCTTCTACGATGATTACGCCACCCATGAAAGAGTAGTCTTTTAGTAATCGATCTATCTTCTACCCTCTTCATTTAATTATTTTGAATCAATGAGCTACTGTAATTCACTTAATATGATCCATGAATTGTGTTTTTAAATTGAAAGAAACTAAGCAAGCAATTGAACAATTAACATAAAAACACGTGAGGTCGGGATTTTGTGTAAATTGTGAGAGCGCGATCTTAATCGGTAATACAAGACCACACGGGATAAATTTGTAGAGTTCAAATATAATCCCTAAACACAATTCATCCTCATTTCCAGAATGGATATGTGCCTTAATTTACCACTGATCATAAGCTAATCTTAGAACATCAATCAAAGCAGGGTGCTGCGATTGCATGTTCCGAAGTTAGCCTAAGGTTAAAATTCACTTCAATCTTCGTGGTAAAGTTAATTCTCGTAGGGTTAGGGATGTAACAAATTAAGGGATCATAATTAAGTGAATGTTAATTTAAATGATAATGATTAATAATAAAGTGAAGAGGTAGAGTTAGATCGATTACGCTTTTTAAATAGATTTCTAAAAAAAACATCTTCTTGTTGTGTCATTTAAATTGAAATTCATTTCAAAACTAAAAACAAAAAAAAATTATACAATCTTCTTCCAGCAAACTTATTCTAGATTCATAAACTACAACAAACCCCTATCCTTTAAAGTAGTGTTTTTATTCTATTCTATTTTATTTTATTTTTTAGAATACCTCTAATAAGTTGTTAAATTCACTTCCTCCTTTGAGAGACGACCTTGGTCAGCCACTCTGCTGCACTTAAGTACCCCAAATCACACTAATCATTTGAGGGCGCCCACGACAGCGCTCTTTCAAATTGGCGCCGTTGCCAGGGAGGCAAGTAATTATTTCAACCAATTAGAGGTATTTATTTTATCTTACATTTTAATTCTCTTCCTCTCTTCTTTCTTCCGTCTTTACCCAATCTGATTTTTTTTCTTTCTTCTTCTTCTTTTATCTCTTTCTACTTCTTTTTGGACCATCAACTCAAACTTCTAATTTTTATTTTACTATGGTCCACATTCCTTCTTTTCATCTTTCATTGATTGATGACACGAACTAATCCCAAAGATCTCTTAGATCTTGACCCTGAGATTGAACGTAGCCTTAGGGCACGAATCAGACATTCTCAGTCTACAGGAAGTTTCAACATTCAACCAGTTTGAGAATTACTCCAATATCAGAACATTGAAATTGGAAGCAATTCAAATTCAACCATAAAACAAGAACCAATGGCTGGAAACAATGGAAATGAACTTAATAGAACCATTCGAGAATTGGCTGCACCTGATATTAACTAACAACCAAATTGTATTGCATACCCAAATCTCGAATCAGACTTCGAACTGAAATCTGGGTTAATTCACTTACTTCCAAAGTTTCATGGCCTCTCTGGTGAGGATCCCAATAAACATTTGAAAGAATTTAATGTGGTTTGCTCAACCCTAAAACCTAGAAATGTCTCTGAAGATCAAATCAAACTAAGAGCATTCCCATTCTCACTTGATGGAGCTGCGAAAGATTGGATGTATTATTTACAACCCGAAGATGTAACTTGTTGGAACGATTTGAAACGTCTTTTCTTGTAGAGATTTTTTCCAGCATCAAGGACCACATCCATTCGAAAGGAGATATCGGGGATCAAACAAGCCCAAGGGGAGTCAATGTATGAGTATTGGGAGAGATTCAAGAAGATGTGTGCAAGCTGCCCACATCACCAAATCAGTGAGCAACTACTCATTCAGTACTTCTATGAAGGACTCACACCTATGGAGAGAAGCATGGTAGATGCTGTGGCTGGAGGAGCATTGGTGGACAAGACACCTGTAGCTGCACGTGCGTTGATCGACAAGATGGCCTAAAACTCCCAACAATTTGGTGATAGAGGTACACCACATGTCAGGGGAGTACATCAGGTAAGTCCTTCTTCTCTTGAAAGTCATTTGATTGATACTAAGTTAGAAGAATTGACAACTATGGTGAGGCAGATTGCATTGGCTCAAAAGACATCCCAACCCCCTCCTTCAAGGCCTTGTGGTATTTGCACTGAGACAAGCCACCCGACTGATTGTTGCCCACAACTCCAAGAAACAGAAGATTGTGCAGCAGTGTTCCCTGGGAGACCATTTCAGCAGCAACAACAACAACCATATCCCCAAAAGAAGTTTGATCCAACATACAACCAAGGGTGGAAAGATCAGTCGGACATGAGGTATGGCTCTGGACAACAACAAAGGCCACCCTTTCAACAAAACTTCCAGCAGCCTCCGCCTTACCAGCAGGGTTTCCAACAACCCCAAAGGAGATTTGAAGCTCAAACATCAACAAGTCAGCAACAAGGGAATCATTAATCAAAGGTATATTCTAATACTGATGATCTTTTGAAGCAAATTTTTCTTAATCAACAGAATGAGCTGAAGAGTCAAAGTTCGGAGCTGAGGGAGTTGAAGACTCAAATGAGCCAGATTGCCACCGCCCTCCATGAACTTGTGAGTAAAAATTCTGGAAATCTACCTTCCCAACCCACTCCAAATCCAAAGGGGAATGTTAGTGCCATCACATTGAGAAGTGGGAAGCAAATGAACGATACATCTGCACCTACCATTCCACCGGGATTCACCTCAACTTCAGAGAAGCCGCATTCCATACCAAATGATGAGCAATCCAAGGAGAACGATAAAGGTAAGAAAAAGATTGATGATGTTCCTCCTAAACCCCTTCCTTTTCCAAACAGGGTTGTTCAAACCAAGAAGATGGCTGAAGAAGCAATGCAAAAGGAGGTTTTGGACACATTCAAGCGTGTGGAGATCAACATTCCTCTACTTGAAGCCATTAAGCAAATCCCAAGGTATGCCAAATTCTTAAAAGAACTCTGCACCAATCGAAGAGGGCTCAAGGGAAATGAGAGGATCAACCTTGGAAGGAATGTCTCGGCACTCATTACACCAACTCTAGCAATGCCAACAAAGTGCAAGGATCCCGGGACATTCACCATCCCATGAACCATAGGGGAGTTGCACTTTTCTGATGCACTTTGTGATTTATGTGCTTCCATAAATGTGATGCCTCACTCTGTATTCTCTTCCTTGCAGGTTGGTGAGTTGAAGCCAACAAGAGTAGTGGTGCAATTGGCGAATAGAGCTACGGCATATCCAGCGGGAGTCCTTGAGGATGTACTTGTCCGGGTAAGAGACATGATCTTTCCAGCGGATTTCTATGTTCTTAACATGGAGGATGATCAGGTAAGTTCTCATGCCCCCATTATCTTAGGTAGACCCTTCCTCAAAACTGCAAAAACTATCATAAATGTCAATGAGGGTACACTTTCCATGGAGTTTGGAGATGAAGTTGTGATATTTAATGTTATGGATTCCATGAAGTACCCCTCTGAGGACCATTCTGCTTTTGTTATCTCCTATTTTGAACCACCAAGTAAAAACATCATGAAATTGGATTGTCCTATGCTTAGGGAGATTATGAGTATTGGTTCTAGTTTGATGTCTAAGAATTCTTCTACACCCATTTTTAAGGAACAAGACTCTCTAAGATTTGATTTTGAAATGGAATCATATTCTGATTTTGATCATGTGAACTCTGATTATGACATGGCTATTGAGTATGCTGATGGATTTGGTGCTTTATTCTCTGATTGTGATTATTTTTATTCTGATACTGATTTTCATTGTGCAGATATGTCTGTTGCATCAATTTCTCCATCCATACATCACCCACCTACATTGGAACTCAAGCCATTGCCCCCAAATCTCAAATATGCATACTTGCTCAGTGGTGATAGATTACCTTTCATAATTGCTAACAATCTCTCTTTTGAACATGAAGAAAAACTTTTGAATCTTTTGAGAGATAACATTAGGGAAATTGGTTGGACATTGGCAGACATATCAGGTATTAGCCCCTCCATTTGCATGCATAGGATTCTCTTGGAGGATGGGGCTAAACCGGTGAGACAGCCACAAAGGAGACTTAATCCCACCCTCCTAGAAGTTGTTAAGAAAGAAGTTGAGAAATTACTTGAGGCGGGTATCATTTACCCTATTTCTGACTCACAATGGGTTAGCCCTGTTCAGGTTGTACCAAAGAAAACGGGTTTCACTGTTATAAAAAATGAAAATGATGAGTTAGTTCCTGTGAGAGTACAAAACAGTTGGCGAGTGTGTATCGATTATAGGAAACTAAATCAATCCACTCGTAAGGACCATTTCCCACTTCCATTCATTGACCAGAAGCTTGAGAGACTAGCTGGGAAGACACACTATTGTTTCTTGGATGGTTTTTCTGGCTATTTTCAGGTTCCCATTGCAGTAGAGGACCAGGAGAAGACAACATTCACCTGCCCATTCGGTACCTTTGCTTACCGAAGGATGCCATTTGGACTTTGCAACGCCCCATGTACCTTCCAGAGATGCATGGTGAGTATTTTCTCAGATTTCATTGAGACTTGCATGGAGGTATTTATGGATGATTTTACAGTTTATGGGTCCTCATTTGATGAATGTCTCTCTAGTTTGGGTGATGTGTTGCATCGTTGTATTGAGAAGAATCTGGTCTTAAATTTTGAAAAATGTCATTTCATGGTTGAAAAGGGAATTGTCTTAGGTCATATAGTCTCACAACATGGAATTGAAGTTGATAAATCTAAGGTAGACATTATTTCATCCCTCCCATATCCTACATGTGTGCGTGATGTTCGATCATTCCTTGGGCATGCTGGATTTTATCGACGCTTCATCCGAGATTTTAGTAAGATCGCTCTACCCTTATCTCGATTGCTTCAAAAAGATATTGACTTCAATTTTGATGATTAATGCAGGGTATCATTTGATGAGCTGAAGAAGTGTCTGACCACTCCACCAATCATACAGCCCCCACGGTGGGACCTTCCATTTGAGCTTATGTGTGACGCCTCCAACTTCGCGGTTGGAGCTGTCTTATCTCAGAGGGTGGAGGGACGTTTACATGTGATCGCCTATGCATTGAGGACGCTAGATTCAGCCCAATCAAACTACACTACCACAGAAAAGGAGTTTCTTGCTGTCATATTTGCTTTAGATAAATTCCGTTCATATTTATTGGGCTCTAAAGTAGTTGTTTTTTCTGACCATGCAGCTTTGAGGTACCTCCTAAAGAAGCCAGATGCAAAGCCACGACTTATCCGTTGGATGATCCTTCTTCAAGAGTTTGACCTTGAGATAAAGGACAAGAAGGGGTCAGAGAATTTGGTGGCAGACCACATGAGTAGGCTTACTCACACACTAGAGGATGACACCTTGGACCAGGTACCACTTCGGGACACTTTCCCCGATGAGCATCTCTATACCATCTCAGGTAAGCATCCTTGGTATGCTGATTTAGTTAATTACATTGTTGGCTCTGAAATCCCAGTAAATTTGAAGAAGCATCAAGTCCAAAAATTAAAAAGTGAGTCTAGGTATTATGTGTGGGATGATTCGTACCTCTGGCGCATGTGTAGTGACCAAGTCATTAGGAGGTGTATTCCTGATCATGAGTTTGAGTCTGTTTTGCAATTCTGTCATACACTTGCATGTGGTGGACACTTTGGACCCCAACGGACATCTAGGAAGGTTTTAGACTCTGGATTATATTGGCCTAGCTTGTTCCATGATGCCCATTTGTTTTGTAAGTCATGCTCTCGTTGCCAACACACTGGGAACATTTCTAGGAGACATGAGATGCCCCAACAACCCATACTATTTTGTGAGATTTTTGATGTATGGGGCATCGACTTTATGGGTCCTTTTCCTAGTTCATTTCGATTTTTGTATATTTTGGTTGCTGTTGATTATGTGAGTAAATGGGTGGAGGCCAAGGCCACCAGGACTGACGATTCTCATGTTGTTGTGGACTTTGTCAAAGCACAAATTTTTTGCAGGTTTGGAGTACCAAAGGCCATCATCCGTGACCAAGGGACACACTTTTGCAATATGAATTTTTCTTCCCTCCTTCGAAAATATGGGGTGACACACAAAACATCAACACCATACCACCCCCAAACAAATGGCCAGGCTGAGGTTTCAAATCGTGAGTTGAAACAAATCTTGGAGAAAACCGTGCAGCCAAATAGGAAGGATTGGAGCAAGCGCTTGGATGATGCATTGTGGGCTTATAGGACAGCATACAAGACCCCCATTGGTATGTCCCCATTTCGGATTGTTTTTGGGAAAGCGTGTCATCTCCCCGTGGAAGTCGAGCATCGGGCATATTGGGCTATAAAGAAATGCAACATGGATTTGGCCCAAGCTGGAATTCAAAGGAAGTTGCAAATTCAAGAGCTTGAGGAGATTCGATTGTCATCATATGAGAACTCAAGGCTCTACAAGGAAATATCAAAAGCAGCTCATGACAAAATGATCCAACAAAGGGAGTTTCATGTTGGAGAGAAAGTCCTTGTCTATAGTTCACGACTGAAGTTGATGCCTGGTAAGTTGCGTTCCAGATGGTTAGGTCCTTATATTGTGTCTAATGTTTTTCCTTATGGTGCAGTGGAGATCACACAAGAGGACACTGGAAGGAGATTTACAGTCAATGGGCAACGTTTGAAGAGATACATTGAGGGACATCCTACTGATGCAGTGGATTTTATCACACTGCATGACCCCATCATCACTTGATCACATCAGGCTGTTCCTAACCCTTTCACTTTTATATTATTTGTCCTATTTAAAAATTCTGAATTTCATGTGCATATATAATCTCACGGGTTCACATTGAGGACAATGCAATATTTTAAGTGTGGGGGAGGGAACCTTTTAGTTTAGTAATTTCAATTGTTTTCCTGTTTAAAAAAAACCAAAAAAAATTGTGTGTTTTTCAAATTTTGTGTGTTTATTTTACAATTTTCTGTGTGTTTTTGAATCTTTTGAGCTGAAATGATTCTCATCACCATTTTTAAATCCATATCAATAAGTGAAACAATTTACCCCTTGAAACTAAGCTTAAATGAATGCTGAAATGACTTTGTTTCAAGTTCAAATATTTAGTAATTTCATGCAAAGTACGCTGAATTTTGAATCCCATGCCAATCTCACTGTCTTTATATTTGAAATCACTTTCCTGTGAGGCTTCAAAACCATTATTTTCATATTCTTTACATTCACCTCACTTCTTGAGAGAACCAAACCATACTTGATTTAACCGGAATTTGATCTATTCCTGTCAAAACTTGAGGGTTTGAGGTACTTGTGTTTAAATGATTGAGGCATTTGTTTGGTATTAAAGCCCCTATTTCAAAGAATCCTTTTTTATAATGGCCTACCTTGAATATTTAATCCTTGTAGCCCTTAGAAGCCATGCACAGCCTGTTAGGTTAAGCCACATTACAAGCCAATTTTCCCTATCCAACCAACTCTTGAAGTGAAATTTCATAATCTAGTTGATCTTAAGTGTGGGGGAAGTTGTCTTGTGTTGTGCCACCACATTATGTGATACTTTGGGTGGAAAATTAAATTCTGAAGAGATGTGTTTGCTGCTAAAGAAAGTCATTATATTGAAAGCTGTGCCTTTTCTGGAGCTTTCATGACAGGTGAAGCTGTGCCTTTTCTGGAGCTTCTAATTGAGGTGGAAAGTTGTGCCCATCTGGAGCTTTCAAGAAAATCATGTTTGAGAAGATTGACATTTTTTTAATGATGAAATGATGAATGGTGTAAACCTTTCATGACTTTTCATGATGATGGAGCTGAATTGATACTATGGGGATTGAAGAGAAGACCATATTTAAGTGAAAATTAGATTAATGCAATTTTTCTTTAAAAGAGTCAAGCCCTCCTCATTCAGCCTCAGAGTTTTTCACATCTTAATCCTACCAACCGAAAGCCACAGAACAACCCTGAAAAGTCCTCATGATAAACATATGTCCTTGACTCACATCGGGTAGTGATGTAGGAATCTATCAAGCCTATGGTGACCCTTGTATGAGTTTGGATGAGAAAGACATTGCAAAAAAAAAATGGATATTTGAGTGATGAGAGAAAATTCAAGCGAGGTAAGTGTTTTGTGCATGGGCGGATAAATGAAGTGGAAATATATTGAATGATATAAATGGAGAACTTGAAATAAGGTTTTTTTATGAGGCATGATATCTTTTTTATTCTTGGTGTGAAATTGATTGATCTTAAGGATATGTGTTTTAAAATTGGTTTTGATTTGATATTGATGTTTACTTGATATGAGGTTTTGCCCAGGTGTGCAAAAGGGTAAGTGTGGGGGAGTTGATAAAACACTATTTAATTGAATATTTTATTGATAATAAATGATATAATTTCCTCACATTGTGTTAAGCATGTTTATTTATAAAATATTTGGGATTTGATCATTCATTTGAAAATTTGGTGAAAATTCCAGTTTTACCCTTAATAGTGCACTGTAGTATTTCGAAGATAAATATTTTTATATTTATTATTTGAATTTGAATGTTTGTAACAGTGTTCCTAACTTAATTATCTACAACTTTTATTCAGGACACTAAAGCTAAAGAGTTCATTTGGTTGTTGAAATTGGGCCATGAAGTCAAAGTTGGGCTGGGCTCGCCAGAATGGAGAAGGTTCTGTATGTGGGCCATATATTCTACATACGGGCTTGGATTGAGCCCAAATTTTGATGAAAGCTCTGGGAAATGATGTGGCACAAATCATCCTTCTGGAAGGCCGGCCAATTCATGCGTTTTGGTGGTCAAATTGGCGGTGAAAGTTGGCATAAAATATTTGGCCGAATTTCCACATTCACACTTGAAACCACTTGTAACCGCTCCTCCCCTCCCCTCTATAAATTGGAGTTTTTTCTCATTTGGAGGGGTTGGGACGTGCATTGGGAGATTTGAGGTAGAGGAGAATTTGTTTCACCCAAATTCTCCAACCATTGTAAGAGGGGTAGCTCTTGAAGCAAGGATCCCCTCATCGAAGCCTCCTTCTCTTCTTCATTTTGTAATGTTTTCATTTGTGTAATAAACTTCATTGCTCTTCTTATATTTCTTCTCTTTTCTTCTGTTTTGTTTAAATTTAATCTTCTCTTAATCTTCCTAATTGGGCTGGAATTATTGAGTAGAAGCATTATTGGGTTATACCCATTTTAAACCTTTGCACATGCAAAACGCTTCTACGATGATTACGCCACCCATGGAAGAGTAGTCTTTTAGTAATCGATCTATCTTCTACCCTCTTCATTTAATTATTTTGAATCAATGAACTACTGTAATTCACTTAATATGATCCATGAATTGTTTTTTTAAATTGTAATAAACTAAGCAAGCAATTGAATAATTAACATAAAAACACGCGAGGTCGGGATTTTGTGTAAATTGTGAGAGCGCGATCTTAATCGGTAATACAAGACCACACGGGATAAATTTGTAGAGTTCAAATATAATCCCTAAACACAATTCATCCTCATTTCCAGAATGGATATGTGCCTTAATTTACCACTGATCATAAGCTAATCTTAGAACATCAATCAAAGCAGGGTGCTGCGATTGCATGTTCCGAAGTTAGCCTAAGGTTAAAATTCACTTCAATCTTCGTGGTAAAGTTAATTCTCGTAGGGTTCGGGATTTAACAAATTAAGGGATCATAATTAAGTGAATTTTAATTTAAATGATAATGATTAATAATAAAGTGAAGAGGTAGAGTTAGATCGATTACGCTTTTTAAATAGATTTCTAAAAAAACATCTTCTTGTTGTGTCATTTAAATTGAAATTCATTTCAAAACTAAAAACAAAAAAAAATTATACAATCTTCTTCCAGCAAACTTCTTCTAGATTCATAAACTACAACAAACCCCAATCCTTTAAAGTAGTGTTTTTATTCTATTCTATTTTATTTTATTTTTTAGAATACCTCTAATAAGTTGTTAAATTCACTTCCTCCTTTGAGAGACGACCTTGGTCAGCCACTCTGCTGCACTTAAGTACCCCAAATCACACTAATCATTTGAGGGCGCCCACGAAAGCGCTCTTTCAATGCTCTAAGTAAAAAATCCTATAGTCCTATCCAAAATGAGGATTGAAAGGGATCCAATATTATTGGAAATAAAAAGGATGGAAATGAGAATAATAAAATTATATTCATCATACCATGCTCAAATAAAAATTCAGCCATCCATTATTAAGAGGATAAAGGAGGCCAAAAAAGACTATGTGGATATATAGATAGAGGTATCTAATATTCCGAAGAAGAAATTCTATAAATGTGTAGTTATAAGGTTTGGAACCCATATATGTGTCCCATAAAATCTAGAGTTAGAGATGTAACAAAAATCATATTTCTCTATTCATCCAGGAAGCATTAAGATTTACATAGATATAAAGAAAAACTTCTTGTGGGATAACATAAAGAGAGAGATTACATAATTTCTCTCTCAATACTTGATATGCCAAAAAGTCAATGCAAAAATATATACAACTAAGGGTATGATGCAACCATTTCTCATACTAGTATAGAAATGGTAAAATATATTAATGGATTTCATTATATGACTCCTCATTCCATCTAAAGGCAATAACACCATCTCCATGTTAGTCTATCACCTTTCAAAGTCGAAGCATTTCATTGATATCGTTGAATATTTATCTCTTGAAAAAATCACATGGATATATATAAGATATGTGGTAAGACTACATGGAGTACCACTCCTCATTGTATATGATCATTATCTATGTTTAACCTTATGGTTTTAAAGAAGCCTCAAATAAGCAATAGATACAGAGTTGAGTTTCATTACTACATATCACCCTTTAATAGATGGTTAGTCTTAACTAACTATTCAATCACTAGAGGAGATAATGAGATCATGTTCAATTTATTTATAAAGATATTAGTATCAAAACCTTCCCCCATTTGAGTTATCATATAACAATATTTTCTACTCTAGAATTCAAATATCTCATTATGAGGATCTATATGGGAAGAGGTGTTAGATGCCAACATGCTGAGATGAATTTAGAGAACAAAATCTTATGGGACCTAATCTTATACCAGAGAGGATTGAGAAGGTTCAAACCATTCAACATCATATGAAATATTCACAAAGATGATAGAAAATCTATGAAGACAATCATCAATTAGACCTAGAGTTTGAGGATGGAGATAAATTGTTCCTTCATATATCACTTGGGAATAAAGTCTTGATATTTAGGAATAAGGAAAATCTCAGTTCTAACGTCTTGATATTTAGGAATAAAGAAAATCTCACTCCCACCTAACATATCGCATGTGCGTGATGTGTTCTGTCAATCCCTTTTGAGGAAGTACAGCATAGACCCCTCACATGTACTGAATCCAGAGATTATACCCTTGTAGAATGATCCATCATATGAGGAGTTTCTAGTTAATATATTAGATTTTAGAGAAAAAGTTTTACAAAATATTAAAACTCACATGGTAAAATTGTTATGGTGGAATCAAAAGTTTATGGTGTCTACATAGGAATAAAAAAGGCGATAAAACATAAGTAACCTCGTCTTTTTTAGTGTAAAAAATAAAATTTTGATGGAAAAATTTCTAAAGGGGGAAGAATGTAATGACTTGAGATTTTATAAATGAAATTCCCTTTTGAATTAATGAGCGTCTTATTAAGTAATATAGCTATAGAAAACACATGCACTACTTTATTTGTTTTTCATTATTAGAAAATATAGTAAGTTGGATTTGAATGATCATTAAAAATAATAATTGTTTATAATATGTCTATTGTATAATGACTATTAGGATTAGTATATATTATGTTTTATAATAAATTTCACTTGTAATGGATGGGAGAAGTGGTGGCCTTGACTAGTAGGATCATACTCTATGAATCCCATTCATCTGATATTTTGAGGGTGATAACATCACTAGGTTTCTCCCTTTACCAAACCCAAACTAAAATTCAACAACTAATATAAGAATGAAACCATTTATGAGAAAAGATCAAGATTTTATAGATCCTGATCCAATCATGTTCTCTAAACCACCCCAATAAAGTATAATAACTAGAAAAATTACCCTTGGGGCCTCCACTGGTGTAATGATGGGTTATATATCTAGGACCAAGTAGTATGAATTTGTATGTTTCCTTTATAATAAAATAATTATTATATTAATACCATTTTAGATAGAAAATTAACATTTTTTAGGATAAAAAAACCCACCTGTGGCTCTCTCACTCATGGGGGCGGTGATGGTGAAGATCGAGTCCATTTCCATCCACAAACAACATAAAACTATCCAGTATGTATCCAACCTCAGAATAGATAATTAAATAATTATAAAAGATACATTTATAGGTGAACACATCAGCGACATATTTACATTCCCTCCTATTTCATTATTACTTTATATATACAGTTATATATGAGTTTATGAGAAATAGAATCTGATACGATGAATCCAAACTTGTAAATTTTGAAACTATATGGATTTAAGTAAAACACTATTTTTGATAAATTCCACAATTTTAAAATAAATTATATTTTCATATAATATTCATATTATTTATTATTTATTTACATTCAAATGATAATATAATTTATTGAATTCCAATGTAATATTTATTAGGGTAATAAAATTATCATTATTTTAAAAACTAGTATTTTTTATTTAAAGAATATTTGTATTCAAAGAAGAAAATTCTCATATTTATAAAAATATTATGGTAAATGAATTTTTTTTCAAATAAATTTATCGAAATTATCCAATGATGAATTTTTTATAATTTCATGAGACATTAAATTTTTTCGGTAAAAATTAAATATGATATAAACACACTGTATATATTATGACATCATAATAGACCAAAATTAATGTAATAAATTTTATAAATATAATTTAGGAATAAATATAAATTTCTTATTTAAAATAATTTTTTTGGGTTTTTTTTATTAATTTTTTAAACCTTTAATAAATCCTACAAAACCAATATTATATTTTATGATTTTAAGATAAATTATCTATGAACATACCTCACATCCACATAACCAATGGTATTATTATAATATGACCATTTATTAGACCTAAAAAATATTTGAATCCACTCCCCTTAGGAAAAAATCATTAGAAGGATTGTGGTTTTGATTATTTTATAATATTGTATACAAAACCAAATTTTAAACATTAATAAATAAGTTATCTCACTTTTTCTATAAAAACCAATCCAACCTCCCACTATTTTTCACTAAAACCCATTTTATCATTATATTACTCTAACTTTCACTCTCTAAATACCTCCCAATGTGTTCCTAACCTCTTAAAGAGCTCCTCACAAGATTTTATATGTTACCTATGTTGTAAGGGATTCTCTTCCTATTCATTTTTTTCAAGTAATTTCTTCTCATTAAAATGTGGGATTTCAAATTTATCATATAGTAATGTGTTCATACACATCCCATTATTGTAATTATTATTCCAACTCAATGATATTCCACCTTTCACTCAAATTAAACCCTTCCATTAATCTTTATATACACCCACTATGATGCCAAAATTACCTCATGATTTTACATGACCAACTTTTCTATTTTGAATTCCCATCCCCATTTCTACTAAAATGTATTCACATAGATTTCACTATCCTTAATATGTTTGGGGAATCCCTTATATGTAACAAACATTTCATAATAATTGGGTTAAAATTTATGAAACACATTCTTATTTTGTATAGTATATGTGTAAAAAAATACATGTACATGATATGAATGTGATGGTTGGGTACATAATTATATATCCCTTTAATGAATTGGGTAATGTTTTTATCTCATGAGATACCGTAAATGGTTCGTGGGAGGTAATCCCAATAAAACTATGTAATGTTTTATCGGCGACTAGACTTCACTTAAACGGATGATTTCATGTTTTATGTTATTGTTGAAATCCTATGTTTCCTTGATGTTATCACATTATATCATAATTTGATGTTCAATTTAATGATTATCACCATTTTATGACTCCTTGAATTAAAATTGACTCACTTTTATTACTATTATCATGTTATTATTTTATTATTCTCTTACTAGGATTTACTGATCACCATTTTCTTAGATGAATCCCCATGTTATCCCATACCATTTTAGAAGATCAATGGTGTAAAAAGGGTATGTATAGAGTATTGAATAATGTAATTGTATTTATGTACTAAGTTATTATTATATGTTTTTAATTTCTCAATGAAAATAGGACTCATGATCTTTTGGGATTGTTTTATCTGTATCTTAATTTATTAAATCATGAAATAAGATATATAAAATATTTGGGTTTTAGTAGTTGGTATCAGTGCAAGGTTTAGTTATTTTTTGGGGATTTGGAATACAAAAACATAGAGAAAGCTTCAGGGATAAGAATAAATAGAGGAAAACATCTCTAAATTTTGTTTAAGTATATAGTTAGTGGTTTCCAAGAAACAAAATCAAATTCTTGAAACAATAATTGGATGTCACTTTAGAATTGATGTACCTGTGTGTAATAACCTCAAAAAGGGTTCATTGGGTATTAACATGATCGTCACCTGGAGAATGATAAAGAGGCCTTACAGCAGACCTTCTTTCACACTCCCTAATGATATTATTTGGTAAACTCATAATCTATTTATGAACAATTGTGAAGGGAATAAAAATTTCCATTAAATTTTATATTATGAAATAGATAATGGATAACATAAATTGAAACCTATAAATTCATAGGTTAAGGAATCTATTCCATTTTTGAGTTATCTATTTAATGTACAAATCCTATCTTTTCTATTTATAAAAGTTTTATGATTATAATCCCAAATTTTTCCCTATATTTTAGTAAATGGTTCTAAATATAAGAAACCAATTGAATAAATAAGGTGATTTGATATATAATGACTTCTGAAATGAGATTCCCTACCTTATGGGAGTAGATGTTGAGAGCTTCCTAATAATAATCACTCAATAAACTCAATATTTAAAATTGAAACATAAATCATGGAAAAACCCCATATCCCCTTATGAAATAAAAATTTTCATTTGAGTCCTTTATGTAGACAAGGCCATTATCTTTCAGTGGGTCGTAGGATTCCCTAATCACGTAACAATGAATCAACTCAACTAAAAAGATCATTATTTTCCTTTAATGCTCTGAGAAAGATAATGGAAAGATGGTTTTTTATCATATGGAAGGATAGGATGACCAATGGTATATATTGATAAAAAAATATGATGCCATAGGGTGAGATCGAAGAAATGGAGTGATCAAAATTCCATAATTTTTTTTAATAAATAATTTCTTCACAATCTCTAACTTAAAATAGAGAGGTATTTCCTTATACTTAATAAAATTGATGATGAACCCATTTGGGTGTATGGGGGGAACCTCACTAGACATTCACAATACACATCCAATTTTTTCATTATCCTCAAAAGTAAAGTTGACAACTTCTTTAGTGGGATAAAGAAGAATCAATGAAAATCATTGGTGATTCTAGACTTTGACAAAAATAAAGAAATTTTATGATGTGCCCTAAAACTATTCAAAATCTAGAGGAAATATTGATATGATTTTTAAGGGATTTCCAGAGATGTAGAGATCTGGGCCTAACCCTAGTGGAGTTCACATATAACTGACCGACAAGTTGACTTTTTATTCCAGAATAGGAAACACAATGTTTAGGGAAAACGGAAATGGTGGAGGCCAAGAGCGTTTCCCCTAAAGAAATTACTACACTACACAGGAAAAGCGCCCAAACAAGAATAGATTATGATAGTCTCCTCTGTACCCCCTCTGCTAGCCAAGGCATCTGCAGAGAAGTTGCCTTCATGCCATGTGTAAACCACCTTCATGCCAGGATCTAGCAACTTCTTGCCCTTCCGAATATAGTACGTAAACTCTCAAGGAGGATTGCTATCCCATTTAATTAACCCCACAAGAATTTTAGAGTCTGGTTATACCTCTGATAGCTTGAGACTGTACGGTTGACATAATTGAAGACCACTAAGCATCGCCCATACCTTCGCTCCTAGAGAACTTCTTAGTCCATAGAAGCCGTTGAAGCCCAGAGGAACCAAACCATGCTCATTTCTCACCATCCCTCCGCCTTGCATCACTCCCCAAGTATAGGATCCATCAATATTGAGCTTTAGACCATGGGAAGGTGGTAACCAGAACACCCACGACCCTCTGTTGAGCCACCCAAAGACCTCCATGCCAACCCTTGGGATGAGCCTCTGTAAGGATCTAGATCGTCTCTCTCGCAGATGGAGCCCTCCCATATCTACTACCAGCGATCTGAACTGAACCAGGAGAAACATTTGGGATGATTTTTACCCTCCTTGTTTCTATTACAGGAATCCCAAATCACCCAGCTTGAAGTAGTGAAAACATGGCCCCTCGTTTGAGCCTCTGCACTGTCTCAATCAGAGCTATGGAACCAGGATTTCAAGAAATAATTCAAGGTTTCTCCACTCCCTACCAAACCTATGCACCTATCTATGATACCCTAAAGATAGGCAACAACTTCGCTTTGTAAGAACACATACCTGACTGTTTCCTGTCCCGGCCTATAGCATCCCCAGCATCGAGAAGCCAAAACAATCCCCTTCCAATGATTATTCTCATCAGTTACCAGTGAGTTGTTCCTAATCCTCCATAGAATAAAATTGAGCTTTTTATTAATCCAATTACACCATAGAGAAGTATCCCACTCATCAGATCCGGTTCTTATATACAATATCTCCCGCAACTCACTACTACTGAAATCCCTAGAGGAAGAGGAGACGGGTACACATTTGTCTAGCTCATCTGACATAATAATTCGTTGGAACAACTCCTGTTGCGGTAAATCCAGAGTCACATGAATGAAACTAGGGAAACTATCGGCCTCACTGAACCAAATTTTCGGGCCCGGGCAGCCTGGATAATGGAGTGTGGTACCGCACCCGTTATCCTTCCAAAACATTATCTCACCTCACGCAACAACCTACCTGATATTCTCCACCATCATCTCCAGTAGCTCAATAAATTTTCTAGACAGATTTGAGGAATGCCTCAAGCTTCCCACCCATTCAATCCAATTGTCACCGTATTTGTGTCACATAAACCTCACCCAAAGCATCTTTCCCTCAATAATCTCCCAAGCTAACTTGGCCGGCATGCATTTCATGGACTTCGAAATGTTCCTTAGATTGACACCCCCTCATTGATAGATTTTGACGGTCTTTTCCAGCTAGCCCAGTGATATCTCCCCTCATCCCTAGCATCCCAAATGAAATTTTTCATCCATTTTTCTTGTAACGTCCCAGACCGAGGTGCCACGCAAGGGGTGCCCCGAGCCCGGTTCTCCACGTGACCTCAAGAGCATTTCCCCAAATTCCAGAGGCTGCCGACTAGCAGTGAGGGCCTAGGTCTGATAGTGGGGAAACTATGCCCTCATTTTTCAAAGTGTAGCGTAGCGGAATACCAAAATAAACATACAACAAACAGCGGAAGTAGTAAACATACACAACTGAAATAACCACATGAGTGGATATAACCAACAGTATATGAGTGATGATGATACATGTTTCAAGTTCTAAGAAAACAGCCAGAACATGTTATACATCAACACAGTACAACAAAAAATAGAGTACATCAAAATAAGAAAAATAGCTGGCCGCGGCATCGCGTGCTTAAGCTCGGTCCCATGCCCTCCTACTCCTCAGCAACAGTCAAGTAAATGTATAGTGACTCTTGTCCCTATCTACACCTGAAACAACGTAATCTGTTTAGGCTGAAAAGCATGACCCAAACTGGGTGTGAGAAATATATCTCAGTAGGCACCCACCAAAGGCTCGTTCCCAACTGTGTGTAAGCATGCAACAACAGTGTGCAGTAGTAAAATGAAATAAAATAAGAAGTACTCAAAAGTAACTAATTACTAGTTATATTTCCATTTCATTATCCATTTAATACATTTAAATATTAGAAACCACCACAGGGAATTTCTAAGTAAACAGTCCATATCCTCAGACAAACAAAACCTTACCCTCAGGTAAGCAGAATCCAACCCGCAGGTATAGCCATAAGGCGTAACAGAAATTAACCTCAGGTGTAGGAAGTGTCGCTCTCAGGCACAGAAGTCAAGCCCTCAGGCACGAAAGGTTTCCCTCAGGCGAAAATAACTACAGTCCTCAGGCTAAATAGTGTAGTGCCCTCAGGCTAATCACAACAATGTCCTCAGGATAAATACAAAAAAAAACACCCTCAAGCTAAACAGGTAACCGAGCCATGCCCAACAGGTAAACAAGCAGTAACAAGAAATTCCTCTCAAGGAAATTCTACAATTACTACTTTGAAGGCATACCCTTGGGTATCCTGTCCAAACGGCTAAACAGAGAAACACACCCCGTGGGTGGTTCCGGATCCAAGCAACGATCCCAACCAGCATTTTTTTATCATAAGTAAATACCTAATCAATTCTAGGTATTAAATATAGCAACAACCTCATCCACAGGACACCCCAACATGGGTTTGTGGCACAAAAAACGCACAAAACACACAATAGTTGGAAAACTAAACACAAAGCCACCTACCTTATATGTCAACGAGCGTTATACTCGAACGCTGATTCTAGAAACACCCAAGAACGGCGTAGATCTGATGAAGAACAAAACTCATTCAAACGTAAATAACTTATGTTAGGAGAAGAATTGGCAAGTACGGTACCAGGAGAGGAGAGGGATTACCCATGCGGTTCCAACGAAATCGTCCGAAGCCAAATCGGATTCCAGATGAACGACCGGTGGATATTCAAAGATCTAGCCTCCTCCTTTGGCTCCAAAATGGCTCAGCTACCTCCTCTGCCAAATGAGGAGGCTACTGCCTGTTTTAAGCCGAAAAAACAAAGTACACAGCGTGTACTTATTTCATTTAACTCTTTATTTGGCGGCAGCGCCACACTGTTCATCCATCGACATGAGTACACGGCATGTACTCTCGAGTACACGACGTGTACTATCTCCCAGCTGGCGGCGACACCATCGCCTTACTGTTTAAGCCTGTCGACTGAATACATGGCGTGTAAGGCACCACTACATGCCATGTATTGGTTCCTACACCCTTCTTCGCCGGCATGGCTACACGCCCCGTGTACTCATCCGAACACGGCCAAAAGTACACGACGTGTAGATAAAGTACATGGCGTGTAGTTCCAAAATTCAGGATTTTTCACCATGTTCCATATTTTCTCAAAAACACTTCAGGAAAGGAAAAGAAGAAGCCCGTACCTCTAAAATAAGAACCAGGTTCTTACAAACTTCCCCCCTTATAGAAATTCGTCCCCAAATTGCCCTTCCAAAGGTGGCGAAGAATAATCTCAGAACAGCTCTGGCCACTGAGCACGTACGTCGGCCTCCCGCTCCCAGGTCTTGTCCTACACTCGGCCATGCTTTCATAGCACCCGTATGAGAGGAACTGACTGGCCTCAGAGAACCTCCGTGCTCCTGCCAACGATACGGATCAGATGCTCCTCAAAGGACGCATCATGATGAAGCTCAACCTCCTCTAGCTGAAAGGTGTGAGATGGGTCTGAATGGTAGCGACGCAACTGAGACACGTGGAAGACGTCGTGCATGGCTCAGTACCGCTGTGGTAACTGCAACCGATATGCGACTAGCCCGACTCTCTCTAGAATCTCAAATGGTCCCACATACCTTAGTGAAAGCTTACCCTATCTCTTGATCTGTTTGTGTCCCAACCTCAGCGAAACACGCAAGAAAACCTAATCCCCGACCATGAACTCCAAAGGTCGTCTGCGGTGATCAGCATAAGACTTCTGACGAGACTGCGCGGTAGCCATCCACTTCTGAATCAACTGGACCTGCTCAGATGTCTCCTGCACGAGCTGTGGCCCCAGTAAAACTGCCTCACCTACCTCTAACCAGCACAAAGGTGACCGGCCTGGCCTACCATATAAAGCCTCGTATGGTTCCATATCAATAGTCGCCTGAAAACTATTTTTATAGGCAAACTCATCTAAGGGTATATGCTTCTCCCAAGAGCCCCCAAAGTCTTGGATGCATGAACGTAGTATGTCCTCTAGCACCTGTATCGTCTGCTCTGACTGACCATCTATTTGAGGGTGGTATGCTGTGCTCAGAAGCACCTGTTTACCGAGCGCCCTTTGAAAACTCTGCCAGAAACGAGACGTAAAGTGGGCATCCCTATCTGAAACGATAGAACGAGGGACCCCATGAAGATGTACGATCTCTCGGATATACAGACTTCCAAACTCGTCCACACCGAAGGTCTCCTTGATCGACAAGAAGTGAGCTACCTTCGTGAGTCTGTCCACAACAACCCACATGACGTCATCGCCTCAAGGTGACCTCGGCAATCCCGTCACGAAATCCATCGCGACATCATCCCATTTCCACTCTGGAATGGGAAACTGCTGTAACAACCCATCTGGTCTATGATGCTCTACCTTCACCTGCTGACAGGTGGAACACCTCGTAACAAAACCAGCTATCACTCTCTTCATACCCGGCCACCAGTACTGACACCTCAAGTCACAGTACATCTTGGTAACCCTGGGATGAGCTGCCCAAGCTGAAGCATGAAACTCCCGCATCGGCTCCTCGTGTATATCCCATGGAACCCATACACGTCCATGGAAACGCAAAACCTCATCATCGCCTATCGTCCAACCGGGAGGAGGGTCCTCACTTGCCACCGACTCCCATAGAACTAGGCCTTGTGAATCCGATAGCTGCCTCATCCTCACTCTGTCTAGGAGGGTAGAAGTCACAGCTAACGAGGAAAGATAAGTCTTCCCCTGACTGTCATGCCCCTCCAGATGCATCTCAGAGAACAAATCCATAAGCAGCCACTCACCACTGTCCTCCTGCACTACCTGTATCTGAGTCTTCCTGCTCAGTGCATCAGCTACTGCATTACCTTTACCAGGTTTATAGGTATGCTCAAAATCGAAGGACTATAGGTACTCGACCCACCTTCACGGCCTCAGATTCAGGTCACACTGAGTAAAGATATACTTGAGGCTTTTGTGGTCGGTGAAAACCACAAAATATTCTCCCAACAGATAATGTCTCCAACAGCACAATGCATGCACAACTGCAGCCAACTCGAGATCATGCGTCGAGTAATTCCTCTCATGTGGCCCCAACTACCGAGACCCGTACGCCACAACTCGGTCACCCTATATCAAAATGGCTCCCAGCCCAATCCCTAATGCATCACAGTAAACTGTATAGATCTTCCCCTACTTTGGGAGTATCAGGATCAGTGCTGATGTCAGCCTTCCCTTCAGGTCTTGAAAATCTGTCTCGCAAGATTCTGACCAAATGAACATCACACCCTTCTTAGTCAGACCTGTCAATGGTGCTGCTAAGTGGGAGAAGTCCTGTATGAAGCACCTGTAGTAACCAGCCAGCCCTAAGAAACTCCGTATCTCAAACACATTCTTGGGCTGCTCCCAGGAAACAACTGTTCTCACCTTCTCTGGGTCTACTGCAACTCCTGCCTCTGAGATGATATGACCCAGGAAGTGAATATGGTCTATCCAAAAGTGGAACTTCGAGATATTAGCATATATCTGATGCTCTCTCAGTGTACTCAATACGATCTCAAGATGGGTGGCATGGTCGTGTAGATTGTCAGAGTACACCAAGATGTCTTCCACGAATACTACCACGAATGAATCAAGATACGGATGGAACACACGATTCATCAGATCCATGAAAACTGCTGGCCCATTCGTGAGTCCGAACGGCATAACCGTATACTCATATAGACCATACCTACTATGAAAAGCTGTAAGCGGTATATCTGATGGTCTAACCCGCATCTGATGATATCTGGATCTCCAGTCAATATTCGAGAACACTCATGCTCCATGAAGCTGATCAAACAGATCATCTATCCTCGGTAAGGGATATCGGTTCTTAACCGTCAACTGGTTCAGCATCTGATAATCCACACAAAGTCTGAGGGTACCATCTACCTTTTTCACAAAAAGGACCGGAGAACCCAAAGGAGAAGTACTGGGTCGGATAAAACCCTTCGCATGTACCTCCTCCAACTTCCTCTTGAGCTCCTGCAACTCAGGCGTGGAGATCCTATAAGGAGTAATGGACACCGGTGCTGCTCCTAGAACTAGCTCAATATAGAAATCCACCTCGCACACCGGAGGTAGACCTGAAAAGTTGTCTGGGAAGACATCCCTGAAACGATCAACAACTGGAGGGAAATCTGTCTAACAAGTCCCCTGGTCATCTAGATATAAGCTTGCAATCTGGGCTGTGACTCCACCTCACCCATAATGCTTTGGTCCAGCTCGACTCGCCTGAACATCCCACTCGCCCTTGTATAGAAACTCCCCGCCCACTGGTGACATGAAACACACCATGCGACGATAGCAGTCTGCAAAGGCTCGAAAGGGAACCAACGAGTTCATCCCAAGAATGGCGTCATAGCTTGTCATCTCCAGGACATAGAGGTTCCAAAGTAAGTGACACCCACTAACCTCAAGGGGGAACTCCTTGCACTAATGCACACCAACCGTCCTAGTCCCCAACGGAGTGTCTAGCGTCAAGATATTAAAAGAAGTTGAAACACCGAGCCCAAGGCTCTCCAAAACGGGTATAGATATAAAACTATGTGTAGCACCCGTATCAAAAAGTACTGAATACAAGACAGAAGCTACTAGAATAGTACCTCTGACTGTCGAAGGTCCGGGATCCTGCTCATGCTGGGTCTATTGCACTGCATATGCCTGCCCAGTGTCGCGGCCCTACGACACAGCCTGGCTACCCTGACCTGTCCCGCCCTGCTGCCTCTGCGATCCTGGTGTCTGGCTACCACGGCCACGACCACCATCTCTTCCTACACGCCCTGACGTATTCCAGTTCCCTGACTGGTAAGAAGCCACTGGTCCTGCTCCCACACGCGGAGTCTACACAGAACCCCTCTCACTAGACACTGGTAGAAACGCCCTACAAAAGCACTGCAGATGACCCATATTGCCGCAAGCTCGGCACTCCACTAGGTCTCGTGGACACTACAGCCTCTTGTTCCCCTCTCTGAAACACTGGTAGTACCTGACCAGTCCACCTGAAGAAGCTGTCTGGATGGTACTGCCGCCCTGAGAGAAGTTCATCTGTCTCTTCCTCTTGCCAGTAGAAATCGTACCAGTAACTGGTGCTGAACTGCCCTGGCCCACACCACTCGATTCCTGCAAGTTCCTCTCTGTAATCAACGCCTGATTCACAATTTCTTGTACAGTAGGCAACCTGAAAACATTTATCAGCGCTCAGATGTCATACCGAAGACCATCCTCAATATGTATGGCTCTCAACATCTCATCACCCACCAGCATAGGTGCAAAATGCTAAAGCTCCATAAAACGAGCAGAATAGTCCATCACCGACATAGCACCCTACTGCAGATTCATGAAATCTCATGCTCTATCTGCTCTCAGCGTCTCAGGAAAAAAGAAGTCATAGAATACCGCCTGAAAATATTCCCACGCCATGTCCCTATGATGATCTAACTGGGTGATAACATCCCACCACCTCTTGGTGGAATCACGCAGCATGTAAGTCGTGACCTTGACCCTCCGCCCAGGAGGCATCTCTATGTGCTTGAAATAGTCTGCATCGATCCTAGCCAAGACTCTGCAGCCTATGGTCCTCCATCCCCTGAAAACGTAGGTGGATGCTGCTGCTGGAAGATACATGTCAGCTCGGTCATAGATGTGACAGCCTGCGGCACTCCCTGAAAGGTCTACATGAACCACAATAAGCCTTCACGGAACTGTGCCTCTGCGCCTGTGTCTGGTATAATAGTGGGTACTGCATCTGGCTCTGCTGGTGGATCAACTGGTAGACCATGGCCCACCATCTCCGGAGTATAATCGCCGCCACTCTCCGGGAAAACAACTCGCGGTCGTCTAGGCGGCATGACTCTACAAGGTCAAAATCATGCCTCAGATTCAAGATTATTAAGACTAAAAGAGAAGGAACCACAAAGGGTACAAGAGGAAGAAGGTATTCAAAACTGGCAAAACAAGACTACCTGGCGTGCAAAATGACTACACGGCGTGTACGTGACTTCCCTTCCCCTGCTCGGGTCCTTCTACATGGCTAAGCCACACGACTTCCGTTCAAAAAAACTACACGGTGTGTATAATATCTACACGGTGTGTACGATGTTATTTCCAACTGCCCGTGTCGTCTGTGACACGGCCGACTACTCGGCTTAACACTACATGGCGTGTTACACCCGCACACGGCATGTACACCATCCCGTTTCCTAGCCACATGGCTAAATCCACACGGTCTATCCTCGGACAAGACTACACGGTGTGTCCCAAAGGTACATGGCGTGTTCAGGGATATGTGACACCGGACCGTGTTGTTAGTTACATGGCTAAGTCCCCAGGTCATACTACACGGCGTGTCTATAATGGACACGGCATGCTCTGTCAAGGAGTTCACCGACCTGTGTTGTTAGTTACACGGCCAGACTCCGGGTCACACTACACGGTGTGCAAAAAAGTGACACGGCGTGTTTTACCCATGCCCTTCCCTACCCCGTGTAGTTGACCACACAGTTTGTGACACGGGAAGAGACTACACGGTGCGTACTCGGGGTACACGGCGTGTACTCAAAAAGTTCATTTTTCTTCCCGAACATAAGAACACACACGGCGTGTATGAGGTCCTACACGGCGTGTATTCTTGGTTTTCCGGACAGTATGCCTCAGAAACATTCCTGGAACCCAGAAAATACTGAAAAAAACACCTAAGTGTCAAATTCTGACCCATGGGGGCCCATACACCCCACTAATCAAAGTTTGACATCTTATCTGTGTTACAACCAATAAACAGTAAATAATCCACCTAATTCCGGTCAATGGGGGCCCATACTCCCAAAAAACAAAAGTTTGGTGTCCATCCTATAAACAAGATCAACCAAACAAGCAGTTATTTGTCAAGAAGCTATCACAACAACATGCTTTCTTAGCACATCAACTATCACAACAACATGCAAATTCTAATTCACCTACATGGCATGGAAACTATGCATGGAACGTGATTTCTAGCATGTTCCTATATGATGCATGAGATGACATACCCTCATCTCATCGGGTTGCAACTAAATAGTACCCGAAGATAAAATATAAACAGCACAATCCAAGTGTGTCACCCAACGGTGAAAACATATCAACCGTAAAATTGAGAAATCAAAATAATGAAAAATATGAGGTAGACTGGATTTTCTCTGTACACGGGTTAGCTACGCCTGAGCACAGAATATTACCAACTACCGTTCTGTCCTATCCCTGACTACGGCTCCAAATAGTAAGTCAAAGAAAAGAAACCCCTTTGATACCACTTTGTTACGTCCCAGACCTGGGTGCCACACAACGGGTTCCCCGAGCTCGGTTTTCCACGTGAACTCAAGCACATTTCCCCAAACGCCAGAGGCTGTCGACTAGCAGCGAGGGCCTAGGTCTGATAGTGGGGAAACTATGCCCTCATTTGTCAAAGTGTAGCGCAGAGGAATACCAAAATAAACATACAACAAACAGCGGAAGCAGTAAACATACACAACTGAAATAACCACAGCCATGGATATAACAAACAATATATGAGTGATGATGCTACACGTTTCAAGTTCTATGAAAATAGCCAGAACATTTTATACATCAATACAATACAGCAGAAAATAGAGTACAACAAAACAAGCAAAACAACTGGCAGCGGCATCGCGAGCCTAGGCTCGGTCCCATGCCCTCCAACTCCTCAGCAACAGTCAAGTACCTGTATAGGGACTCTTTCCCCTATCTACACCTGCAGCAACGTACTCTGTTTGGGCCGAAAAGCCTAACCCAAACAGGATGTGAGAAATATATCTCATAGGCACCCACCAAAGGCTCATGCCCAAATGTGTGTAAGCATGCAACAACAGTGTGCAGTAGTAAAATGCAATAAAGTAAGAAGTACTCAAAAGTAACTAATTACCAGTTATATTGACATTTCATTATCCATTTAATCCATTTAAATATTAGAAACCACCACAGTGCATTTTTAAGTAAACAGTCCACATACTCAGACAAACAAAACCTTACCCTCAGGTAAGCAGAATCCAACCTGCAGGTATATCCCTCAGGCATACCAGAAATTGCCCTCAGGCGTAGGAAGTGTCACCCTCAGGCACAGAAGTCAAGCCCTCAGGCACGAAAGGTTTCCCTTAGGTGAAAACAACTACATCCCTAGGGCTAAATAGTTCAGTGCCCTCAGGCTAATCACAACAACAGCCTCAGGCTAAATACAAAAAAAACGTCCTCAGGCTAAACAGGTAACCAGGCCATGCCCAATAGGTAAACAAGCAGTAATAAGCAATTCCTCTCAAGGCAATTCTACAATTACTACTTTGAAGGCATACCCTTGGGTATCCTGGCCAAACGGCTAAACAGAGAAACACACTCCTGTGGTGGTTCCGGATACAAGCAACGAACCCAACCAGCATTTTATTATCACAATTAAATACCTAATCAATTCTAGATATTAAATATAGCAACGACCTCGGCCAAACGACACCCCAACATGGGTTCGTGGCACAAAAATGCACAAAACACACAACAGTTGGAAAACTAAACACAAAGCCACCTACCTTATACGTCAACGAGCGTTATACTCGAACGCCAATTCCAGAAATGCCCAAGAACGGCGTAGATCTGACGAAGAACAAAAATCATTCAAACATAAATAACTTGCATTAGGAGAAGAATTGGTAAGAATGGTACCAGGAGAGGAGAGGGATTACCCGTGCGGTTCCAATGAAATCGTCTGAAGCCGAATCAGATTCCAGACGAACTCTCGGTGGATCTTCAAATATCTGGCCTCCTCCTTTGGCTCAAAAAGGGCTCAAGTGCCTCCTCTGACAAATGAGGAGGCTACTGCCTGTTTTAAGTCGAAAAAAAGTAGACGGCGTGTACTTCTGAGTACACGACGTGTACTTATTTCATTTAACTATTCATTTGGTGGCACTGCCACACTGTTCATTCGTCGACATGAGTACACGGCATGTACTCTCGAGTACACAGCGTGTACTGTCGCCCAGCTGGCGGCGACGCCACCACCTTACTGTTTAAGCCTGCCGACTGACTACACGACATGTCAGGCACCACTACACGGCGTGTAGTGGTTCCTACCCCCTTCGTCGCCGGCATGGCTACACGCCCCGTGTACTCATCCCAACACGGCCAAAAGTACACAGCGTGTGGATAAATTACATGGCGTGTAGTTCCAAAATTCAGGATTTTTCCCCATTTTCCATATTTTCTCAAAAACACTTATGGAAAAGGAAAATAAGAAGCCCATACCTCTAAAATAAGAACCGGGTTCTTACATTTCTAGCCGCTCAATGGTACCTTTAGGGGCCCTGATAATCGACATCACATGCATTGCCATAGTGGACATCACACTATAAATCAGAGTGATTCGAGCACCAAACGATAGAAATATATTTTTCCAGTTGTAGATCCGGAAAGTAATACTATTTATAATACCATCAAATAGGATCAATTTAATCCTCCCATTTGAAATCGGAGCCCCCAAGTAGATCAAACAAATCCTCTTCACTTGACTGACCAACTTATCGTGTATGTCCCCAGACCTTCGCCCCAAGCATTTGTTAGAGATAAACACATTACTTTTACTCATGTTCACTCTCTGCCCACTTTGAATACCATAATCCCTCATAACTGAGTTCCACCCATTAATATACTTCCTCCTACCATTAATAAAAAAGAGTATATCACTAGTAAACATCAGGTGAGACACCATACTGAACCCCCCTCTGTTTTGATAAGGCACAATGGACCCCTCTGTCAAGCACCGCTCCATGTTCTTTGATATAGACTTTTGGGCCAAGATGAATAGGAGAGGCGACATCGGATCACCTTGTCTATGTCCACGCACCATTTTGAAAAAATCAAAATTGCTTCCCATGAAAGAAATGGATAACCACGAGGAGAAAAACATCGAAAGAATAAGTCACCAACCCACTCGGTCAATCCCAATCTTCTATGAATCCTGAGGAGGAAAGTCTTCTCAATCCTATCAAAGGCCTTATACATGTCCACTTTAATAATAATTCTCGAACTGACAGATTTCTTTTTAAGGTCCTCCACCATCTCTTGGAAAATCCCCACTGCACCTTGGATGCCTCGCCCTTGAATGAACTCATGTTTCTCAACAGACACAACCCGAGGGATCATACTCTGAGGTCTCCTATTTTCAATACTATGTCATGACCTGACCCAACGGGGCTCAAACCGTGACTCCCCAAGCCCGCCTCCAATAGGCCAGGGGCTGGCGACTAGCACCGAGTAGGCTATCACACACATGGGAGACATTATCCTAAGGTACATGTACACACGCACCCAGATACACCTCCATGCAACAATGCAGAGATATATAAAACTAAAAAGTAAAAATGCATGCATACACTATCCCACAACTAGAGTACAACAGAAGTACAAAGGGAAAAATAGGGCCCACCAAAATAAAACTACAAAAGCGCATCCAACCTGCTCTACAGAAGGGAAACGCTACCACAAACACCCGCCGGAAAGCTTCCTTGGCACCGCACCGGTAAACACCTCGGTCAGTCTCTCTCACTCAGCTCCGCCTGCTCAGGGTCCTCCTGGGACTCCGTCGAAAGGCCTGTAGTCTGCACAAGACACAAACATGTGCGGGCAAAGCCCGTGCAGGGGTGAGTATAATCATACTCAGTAGGCACCACAAAAACCCAAAACAAAAGAGAGTAACTGAAAGGCAACAGTCCGCTCATCCCAGCCAGAGGGAACCTAGACGAGAGAGAAACTCCATATCATAACCATCCTTGTCTAAACACAACTAGTCATCTTAGCTTAGGTGTATGCCCATACATACACCTTGAACAATCCAGATATACTCAACTCACGCAACAAGGCACCTGAGGTACCGACCTCAACACCAGCATCTTTCCACAACCAGAAGAGTACACCCCACGATCACTGTCATCCCAGATGACACTCATCCGAGAGATACGCTCCATCGGGTTTCTCACAAACTTCTCAGATGCTCACCTGAGAGATCACGCTCGTCGGTTGGCATCACTGAGGATAACTCACCGAAACAACATAACCACCAAACTCCTCAGAAGGGGATCCCCGCTAGGGTCTGCTAGGGGATACCAAAACCCACTTCGGTATATGTAGCTCACATAGGGGATCACTCCCAGGGTCCGCTGGGGGATACCACGACCTGATCTGGCATACGTAGTTCTCACAGATAGGGGATCACACCTAGGATCCGCTGGGGGATACCACAACCTGATCTGGCACGTGACAGAAGCACATCACTCAGATAGAGGATCATCGCCCATATAAAGGTGGTCACAACGATACCAGAACTCTATCTGGTATAACTCGCGATGTAGGGGATCAAACCGATGATGTCACAACCCTACTAAAACCACGTGTTGAGTAATGGATCGCATAACCAACGATACCGCAACCCTACTATACACCTCATGCTGAGTAGGGGATCGTAAACCCGACGATACTGAAACCCTACTATAAACCTGATGCTGGGCAGGGGATCATATACCCGACGATGCCACAACCCTACTGAGCACGACCTACTACGTAGGGGATCATATTCGTGATGATGCCACAAACCCTATGGGGTTAACCTGCTAGATAGGGGATCGCCACCCGTGAATAAGTGGTCACAGCGATACCAAGAACCCGATCTAGGGAAAAGATGCTAGAGGATCCCACTCCAGGACCACCGGAGGGATGCCACAACTCTAATAGTTTAAACATCCCATCGAGAGGATCACGAACCTATACGAAGGTTGTGATGTCACATGATCCCTCGTGGGAACGAACCAAGGGAGTACCCTCAACCACTACTGGTCCAAAACTTCGCTAACCCGAGTGACCCACAACAACGCCACACTGCGCACCTCCAAGGCCAACACCGAGGCCACCATCGCGATCTATGCGGAAAAACATGCAGGATAGGCTGCTTACTCGCCCGAAACGGAGCACCAGTGAAAAATGCATTATTCACCATAGCTAGCTCATGCGGGGCCCACACAACAATCCCGAAACCCATCGAGACGACGATCCCCTTGGAAAACAAGCGGAATCGACGACTCGCTCGTCCGAAATGAACACCTGGTGAAAAAGTTACTATTCACCGAAGCCATATTGGGTGGGCCCACGCCTCGATTCCGAATCTCATTGAATGGATCACACCATTGCGATCCTCTCGGAAAAACTCACAGGATCGACTAATCATCCGCCAAAATCGGACTCCTGGTGCAAAAGCAGTGTTTCTCTGCAAACGCCAAAACCCAGCCTCATGGGGCCCACACCCCATTCTCAGTCCCAACACCCGGAAACCAACTCAAAAAGTCTTTCGTACCATCATGTTCTCAATTCCATTGACGGCACATCATTCAGACGCTCCGAGTAGATGTTACAACGGCCCAAAGTCGTAAAATAATAGAATATTATTATTTTATACGACGTTTCTAACTCCCGGGCCACGATACCGAACCATAAAATTATCAAAGTTTTTTCACAAGGTCCGTCTCGACGCAAGGAGCACGTCGCCGCAAACGGCTTGCAAATCGGAGTTACGATTTGCGAGTTACGGGGGTTTAAAGAACCCCCGAAAAATCCTAGCCGGACCACCGCCAGCCTCGCCGGACACCTCCGCGCCGCCGCCAGATTCCGCCGCGTCGCCGGCACTGCCACCGGATTCCGCCTCGCCATCGCCGTGCAGTCGCCGGATTCCGCCATGGCCACCGCCCCTCGTCGCCGGAAAACCGGGTTTTCGCCGGGAAACTTCCGGGAGCCACCGGGAGCACCTCAGTGCTCCAAATTCAGATCCGAAAAAAGTTTCGGAAACCTTGGGACCCCAACTGCACAACCCTTACAAAAAATTGGATAAGAACAACACAAAAACGGGATCCAGGATTTTCAAAACGTAAAACACCTACCTGTTGGCGGATCGCCGACGCTTTGGATGCAGAACGGCGCCCGCGATGCCCTGAAGCTGGATCTGCCGACGAACGACGCTGAAAACCGTCACCCGGAGCCTGATTCGGTGAAGAACGGAGGAGTTGGGGTGGGTTCTTCATACGTACACTGCGCATGAGGGAGGAGGGAGGTAGGGATTAGTATTCCCTTTGTTTTTTTTAAACAAAAATATCCCCCATATCTGGCTCCCGACTCGCCTCCGCCCGATGCCTGATGCGAACAATCTTAAGGTCACTCCTAGGGTAAATGCGCCGTTCTGAAGTCAACAGTGGACTCAGATTTGTGTTCTGAGACTCCATTCAGAAGTTATTCGAGCCGACGCTCGGA
Organism: Viscum album; assembly: GCA_963277665.1. NCBI lineage: Eukaryota > Viridiplantae > Streptophyta > Magnoliopsida > Santalales > Viscaceae > Viscum > Viscum album. The sequence goes on from OY728164.1 coordinate 287,296,653, forward strand.
AATGGACATTTCAATTTATTTACGAAAAATCCCCTGGTCGCGCTATCCACCGCATGCCCGCGCCCGCAAAGTTTACACCCCGCCTAGGGTAAACAGCACATTCCGGACGCAACCGTGCCCTGAGAGTCCCGTTATGAGATACCGTTTAGGAGATATCATACCCCCACCACGTGCATAGTATAAAAATACATAATATTTTTATAAAATTAATTCTGGGCACACCAGGCCTCGGAATCGCACGCTGTATTCGTGCCTAGCTCTGGAATTATTCATATAAATATTCCAAAGTCTGACAGGGCCAAAAACCCAAGTCGCTACATCCTCCCCCCCTTAGAACTGTTTGTCCCCGAAAAGCCCTAAGCTCAAGGCAAGCAGCTGGACTCTCAACTGGGTCTCCCACGCCAGCGATTTCACCAACCAACGCCCATGCCCGAACACATAAGACATAGGGAATCATCCACCACACCTCGATACTATCAGCTTTGGGCGGCACTGACTCGCCCGCACTGTTTTAATCGCGTCACAAAAATGCGTCTCGGTGGGGGAAGGATCTCTCTTCCTCACGCATTCGAAGCATGCCGAAAGACACCCATAGGGTCTTACCAACACCCTGAACAAAACTCGATCAAGAAACGGAAAGGAAAGGGTACCGCTAAACAGCCTCTATCAAACTACTGCAGAAAGTAGAAAAGACACAAGGTGTACCTCTATCCATCTGCGGAGCCTCTGGGTCAACAGCCTCCAGGGCATGAAACTGTCCTCGCCCTCGGCCACCAGCTCCCTGAGCTTGGCATGGACCACCTAGGGGTGGGGGTGGTGGCAACTGATATCGCTTACCACCGCCTCCTGCTGCACTCGCTTTGACGCCACGTCCGTTCGCCCTGCGGACCTCCTTGCTCGAGACGCTGCCTCTGCCAAGGCGGTCCATCGACCGGCTCCCTCTCAGCCGCACGTCGGGTCGGACAATCCCTAGAAAGATGTCCCCGACCATCGCAAGCATTACAGCGCCTCTCCTGCGGCTGACCAAAACTGGCCTGCGAGCCCTGAGCCTCAGATCCTCCATCCTAGGGTCGCCTCCTAAAACGTCGGCCACGTCCAGACCCTTGAGTCTGTTGTCGGCTACCATATGTCGACGTCTCAGTTCTCACGTGCCCAGCACTAATAGGGGGAATCTGCTCAGCCAGAAATCTCTCCACCACCCACGCTCGCTCCAGCACCCCAGTATAGGTGGGCAGGCACAAGGAAACCACACCTGCTTGGATGTCCCTGCGTAAGCCCTTCATGAAGGTCTGATCCCTAAAGAACGGGTCTTGAAACATATCCAGGGAGTAGCATGACAGGTCTGTAAACCTCGCTGAATACTTCGACACGGTCATGCCCTCCTGTCGAAGCTGTAGAAGCTCCTGAATCCACGCTGACCTCAGCGTCACGGGATAGAACTCTTCCCTGAAGAGCCGCTCAAACTCTGCCCACGTGAGCATCTCCTCATCATGGGACTACGTCACCAAACTCCACCATCACCTAGCTGAACCATGCAGAATGATCGCCGCTAGGACCACCATCTGATCTGGAGGTGTCCTCACTAGGCGGAAAACTCGGGTGACTGCCTCAAGCTAGTCATCAGCTGCCTGGGGATCTGGATCACCCCGAAACCTCAGAGGTCGCTGCCTCTGGAACTCGTGCAGTGCACTCATCCTACGCGCAACCTCATCCTGCCCTACCAACACAACCAGCTGCTTAACAAGTGGCGGCTCAACTGGCAGACCACCTGGAGGTGCAACCTCAGAACCCGCACCTTGCTCCACAACCTCTGCATGGTGCGGATCGTCACCAAAATCCTACTGCGGAACCCTCACTGGCTATCGTCATGGAGGAATCCTGAAATAAATTCAAGATGCACCACAGTCAAAGAGTATATCTAGAGATATGACTCAAGAAGGATAAGGAAAAACCCAAAACCCAGTCCTACATGATGCATGTACCATTATGTCCCTGCGACCAGTGTACGAATGTCCAGAGTCAAAAGGTAGGTCATCAGAGTCCTGGTGTATGGATACATCAGCCGCTGCACCAACATTGGAGTCCCTGACCTAAAAGTCAAACTCAAAACATCCTAACACTGCCGCTATGCAACCCAAACCAAACTCACAGCTAGTCCAGCTACGCTCTGAGATCCCAAAGGTGGAACCTCCTCTAATACCACTTTGTCACGACCCGACCCAACGGGGCTCAAGCCGCGACTCCCCAAGCCCGCCTCCAAGAGGCCAGGGGATATAGACTAGCGTCGAGTAGGCTATCACACACATGGGAGGCATTAGCCTAAGGTACCTGTACACACGCACCCACACACACCTCCTTGAAACAGTGCAGAGATATATAAAACTGAAAAGTAAAAATGCATGCGTACACTATCCCACAACCAGAGTACAACAGAAGTACAAAGGGAAAAATAGGGCCCACCAAAAGAAAACTACAAAAGCACGTCCAACCTGCTCTAAAGAAGGGAAACGCTACCACAAACACCCGCTGGAAAGCTTCCTCAACACCGCACCGGTAAACACCCCGGTCAGTCTCTCTCACTCAGATTCGCCTGCTCTGGGTCCTACTGGGACTCCGTCGAAAGGCCCGTGGTCTGCATAAGACACAAACATGTGTGGGCAAAGCTAGTGCAGGGGTGAGTATAAACATACTCAGTAGGCACCCCAAAAACCCAAAAAAAGAGAGAAACTGAAAGGAAATAGTCCGCTCATCCCAGCCAGAGGGAACCCAGATGAGAGAGAAACTCATTCTCATGACCATACCTGGATAAACACAACTAGTCATCCCAGCTCAGGTGTATGCCCATACATACACCTTGAACAATCCAGATATACTCAGCTCACGCAACAAGCCACCTGAGGTACCGACCACAACACCGGTATCTGTCCACAACCAGAAGAGTACACCCCACGATCACTGTCATCCCAGATAAAACTCATCCGAGAGATACACTCCACCGGGTTTCTCAAATACCTCTCAGACGCTCACCCAAGAGATCACGCTCATCGGTTGGCATCACTGAGGATAACTCACCAGAACAACATAACTACCAAACTCCTCGGATAGTGGATCCCTGCTAGGGTCTTCTAGGGGATACCAAAACCCACTCCGGTATACATAGATCACATAGGGGATCACTCCCAGGGTCCGCTGGGGGATACCACGACCCGATCTGGCATACGTAGTTCTCACAGATAGGGGATCACACCCAGGATCCACTGGGGGATACCACAACCCGATCTGGCACTTGACAGAAGCTCAACACTCAAATAAAGGATCAACGCCCATATAAAGGTGGTCACGATGATACCGAAACCCTATCTGGTATAACTCGCGAAGTAGGGGATCGAACCGACGATGCCACAACCCTACCGAAACCACGTGCTAAGTAGGGGATCGCATAACCAACGATATGGAAACCCTACTATACACCTCATGCTGAGTAGGGGATTGTAAACCTGACGATACCGCAAACCTACTATAAACCTGATGCTGAGAAGGGGATCGTTTACCCGACGATTCCACAACCCTACTGAGCATGACCCACTATGTAGGGGATCATATTCCCGATGATACCACAAACCCTACAGGGTTAACCTGCTAGATAGGGGATCGCCGCCCGTGAATAAGCGGTCACAGCGATACCAAGAACCTGATCTAGGGAAAAGATGCTAGAGGATCCCGCTTCGGTCCCACCGGAGGGATGCCACAACTCTAATAATTTAAACATCCCATCGAGAGGATCACAAACCTATACGAAGGTTGTGATGTCACACGAACCCTCATGGGAATGAACCAAGGGAGTACCCTCAACCACTGCTGGTCCAAAACATCGCTAACCTGAGCGACCCACAACAACGCCACACTGCGCACCTCCAAGGCCAACACCGAGGCCACCATCGCGATCTACGTGGAAAACACGCAGGATAGGCTGCTTACTCGCCCGAAACGGAGCACCGGAGAAAAAGGCATTATTCACCGTAGCTAGCTCGTGCGGGGCCCACACAACGATCCCAAAATCCATCAAACGGATCATAGCATGGCGAACCCCACAGAAAAACAAGCGGAATCGACTACTCGCTCATCCGAAACGAACACCCGGTGAAAAAGGTACTATTCACCGAAGCCAGCTCGGGTGGGGCCCACGCCTCAATTCCAAAGATCATCGAACTTATCGCACCATTGCGATCCTCTCAGAAAAACACACCAGATCGACTAATCATCCGCCAAAATTGGACTCCTGGTGCAAAAGCTGTGTTTCTCCGCAAACGCCAAAACCCGGCCTCATGGGGCCCACACCCCGTTCTCAGTCCCAACACCCGGAAACCAACTCAAAAAGTCTGTTGTACCATCAAGGTCTCAACACCACTGACAACACATCATTCAGACACTCCAGGTAGAAGTTACAACGGCCTGAAGTCGTGAAATAATAAAATATTATTATTATATATGACGTTTCTTACTCCCGGGCCACAATCCCGAACCATAAAATTCTCAAAGTTAGTTTAAAATGTCTGTCTCGACGCAAGGAGTGCATCGCCACAAACAGCTCACAAATCGGAGTTACGGTTTGCAAGTTACGGGGGTTTAAAGAACCCCCGGAATATCCTGGCCGGACCACCACCAGCCTCGCCGGAAACCTCTGCGCTGCCACCGGATTCCGCCGCGCCGCTGGCGCCGCCGCCGGATTCTGCCGCGCCGCCACCACACAGTCACCGGATTCCGCCATGGCCGCCTCCACTCGTCACCGGAAAACCGGGTTTTCGCCGGAAAACTTCCGGGAGCCACCGGGAGCTCAGATCCGAAAAAAGTTTCAGAAACCTCGAGACCCGAACTACACAAACCTTATAGAAATTTGAAGAAAAACAACACAAAAACAGGATCCGGGATTTTCAAAACGTAAAACGGCTACCTATTGGCGGATCGCCGACGCTTTGGATGCAGAACGGCGCCCGAGACACCCTGAAGCTTGATCTGCCGACGAACGACGCTGAAAACGGTCACCCAGAGCTCGAATCGGCGAAGAACGGAGGAGTTCGGGTGGGTTCGTCGTACGTCTGCTGTGCGTGAGGGAGGAGGGAGGTAGGGATGAGGATTCCCTTCGTTTTTTTAAACAAAAATATCCCCCATCTCTGGCTCCCGACTCGCCTCCGCCCGATGCCCGATGCGAACAAAGTTAAGGTCACCCCTAGGGTAAACACGCCGTTCTGAACGCAACGGCGGAATCAAATTTACGATATGAGACTCCGTTCAGAAGTTATTCGAGCCAACGCTCGTAAATGGATTTTTCCATTTATTTACGAAAATGCCCCTGGTGGCGCTATCCACCGCAGGCCCGCGCCCGCAAAATTTACACCCCACCTAGGGTAAACGACACATTCCAGACACAACCGTGCCCTCAGAATCCTGTTCTGAGCTACCGTTTAGGAGACATAATACCCCCGCCACGTGCATAGTATAAAAATACTTAATATTTTTATAAAATTAATTCCGGGCACACCGGGCCTCGGAATCGCACGCTGTATTCGCGCCTAGGTCTGGAATTATTTATAGAAATATTACAAAGTCTGACAGGGCCAAAAACCCGAGTCGCTACATTCTAGATAGGATCTTATATGAAAATTTACATAAATAGATTGGTCGAAATTGAGCAATCCAGTTAGAATGGAATACCTTTGGTATTAACACCACTTTTGAAGCACATATAACCATAAGGAGAGATCCCCTCTTAAAGAAGTTACTCATTGCCTCCCAAACATGAGAACTAATAACCTCCCAAGAATCCATAAAGAATGAGAATAGGAAACCATCTGGCCCGGAGCACTATCTGCACTCATACCCATAATTGCATCCTTGATCTCAAACTGACATGGCAGAGACTCCATCACCACATTATCCCCCTCATTGAAGCGGCTTAGGATACATTGCCAAAAACATGGGATGACACTTTCAGTCTCTATTCTAGGAACACACCAATCACTCAGCTCTACCAGTAGAAATTTGAAGTACACCAAGGGCACACTCCCAGCCACTAAAATATCATTAGTAAAGCTCTCATCTGGAAGCTTGATATTATTTTTTCCCACCCTTCTCTCTTTAATACGAGCCTAAAAGAAGCCAAAATTCCTATCTACAGCCTTTATCCAATTATCCACTGACTTCTCCCTCTACACCATTTCAACTTCCAACATTTTTTCGATATAAAAACGGTTCTTGTTAGTGAGATCCACAAACACATCATCATCATCCCAATTTCGTTGAAGTCTCTCCACAAGCTTCTCAATCTATCCCTGAATTGTGTCAAGAGGGGTGACACTATTTCCCATGGCACGATTCCACTCCTGCAGGTCACCTTTCTGTTGTTTAACCCTTAGGGTGAGTCCTACCCACAGACTCTCATCCGTTTATTGGCTCTAGGATTTTCTCACAACATCAATAACAATTGATTCCATTCTAGAATATAAATGGAACCTTATGAGGCTCTGCATGGTAAGAGGTGTCAGACTCTAACATGTTGGGATGAATTTAGTGAATAGAAGCTTATAGGATATGATCTTTTTGAATATATGACAGTTAAGGTTGAAATCATTCTGCATCATATGAAATCTACAACAGAAAAGTGATAAAATCAACGTATATAATCACTAAAAATACCTAGAGTTTCATATTAGAGATAAATAATCCCTTTATATATCATAGTAGAAGGATATCATGAGATTTGGGAAGAAGGTGAAGCTCAATCCTATATACAAGTGACCCTTTTAGATTCTTGATCATATCATAGATATAGACTATCAACTAGCACTCCTACCTAGCCAGTCTCCAGTACATGATGTGTTCCATGTATCCCTATTGGGGATGTACATACCGTACCTCTAACATGTACTTAATCTAGAATGGGTGACTTGGATAATGATATTGTAAAATTCAAACATTTTATGGAGTTGTCTCAGGAATATTTATAGGTACTCATTTATTTATTTTTTGAGTAATTTTTGTTTGGGTATTATCAGGGGATGTGTTTTTGTGGAATTTTGGATAAAAATGAAATAAATAAGGTTGTGCATGGTTAGGGTAAACCGTTCACCTGAGCCACACAAATTTTGTAACCATGGACAATGGGAATTTTCTTGATTAGCAAAAAGTTGGTTTAATCTTCTACCCCCTTAGGAGTAACTGTTCACCCCTAAAAAATGTGTTCACTATTTAAGCACACGGTTAGGGGAAACTGTGTTCCCTTACATAGTAAACATTTTAATGTAATTATTTTATCCTAAAAATAATTTTAAAAGTTTCTAAACCTCTATTTTAATACCAAATCTACCCCTATTCAACCTTATGTACTCTTTCATGATTTTGGATCTCTCCAGATAGATTGAAAGAAAACCCAATCTTTGTCATTCTTAATTGAATGTCGAGATCATAGATCTCTGCCCCTCTTGGTAAGTGGATTCTATTCCATTGGTTTCATATTTAGTCTACTTTCTTCTTCCATCCATGAGAGGAGTTATTTTCTTCTTTATTGGATTAGATCTCAGTCAACTATTGTGGATATAGAACTCGGATCGTAGATATAGATCTAGATGATAGATATCGGGATTTATTTGATCTTGATTTTGGGTTTTGAAGTCGGATCTTGTTCTAAGTCATTATACTGCTCATATTTTGGGGATTTCAATTGGGCGGTCATTCATAAAAGAATTGAGTTAGGTTCTCTATAATTAATATCCCATGTTATATATTTTATTTTCATGTATGAAATTATAGTATTTAAATTATATATTTATCAATTATGTTCTTGATTTAAAATAATTAATTTAGTAAATTGATAAATTGAGTAGATTTGAATTTGGGATTTTTGAAGTTATGGATTTTGAGATAATAAATTATCGAATTAATTTTGATATATATAGATGTTGATTAGAGATAATTATTTGATGAATTAATTTTTATGTGTTGAGAATGAGAATTGAGATAATTAATTGTGGAACTAATTATCATATTTTGAGTTGTAGTTTTTGATTAATCAATTGGTAGGTTAATTAATGGGTTTAATGAACTTAATTAATTGGGGAATTAACTAAGGAGGCTTACGTGGTTAGTTAATTATTGAGTTAACTAACAAAAATTCTTGTATTTCACTTATTTTTGAATTGGTTATGAAATTGGTATGAATAATTAATTATTGATTTAATTATGTGATAAATGGTAACATGGTTTGTAAGTTATGAATTAAATAATGGGAACATGGTCATTGTAATGTGTAAGGTATGAATGGTGACATCTTTATTTAGTTGTGAATTAAAAAATAGTAACATGGTTATTCTAATATATGTGGTATGAATGGTAATGTGTTTATTTCATTGTGAATTAGAGAATTAGAAGATGGTCATTTTATTGTGTAATGTGTGAATGGTAACATGGGAATTCAAGTATGAATTAAATATTGGTAACACTTTTATTTTGAGATATACTATCACTTGGGAATACAATGGGCTATGGCATGAACTGGAGTAAGGATTGAGGTTCGAGAGTCTACGGGAACCTAGGGTTGATGTGGCTAAATAAATATTAATTAATAATTTGATAATCATTTACTTATGCATTTTTATTATTTCCTTTATACCAATACATACACTATTATTTCACTAGATATTTTTTTAGACATTATTGGTGGTGGCCTACTAAGTTTTACTCGCACCCTACATAGGGTATCCAATTGGTACCTGAATAGACTTTGTGTTTTCTAGATAGGTTAAGTGAAAAGGCCCTGAGATAGATGGATATGTTTTGATAGAGCTTGTATGAGGGAAGTAGACATGGGTCAGGACTCAATTGGGGAGTCGTCAGTGTCTTTATTTTGGGTTTCATTTCAGAAACTTGACACGTACCTTGACATGTCATATTTTTTGCTTTAATTTTTACATAGTATTTCTATTTTTTAATCATTTGATATTGGAAATGTTCATGGTTATATATTATTCTGCTATTGATTATTTATTTCCAGTTGTTTATTACTCTGATAATAGAGGGTATAGTCTCCCCATGATTGATAATATACCATCGCTTCTAGTTGGAAGCCTCTGGAGTATGAGGAGGCATTCTTGATGTCATATGACTGACTGGTTTAGGGCACTGGTGTGTGTAACCTGGTCCAAGACATTAAAAAGTTGTGTCATAGTGGTTTTCATTTCATTTTTTTCTTACTGTTTGGGAAAGGTAGATAGGAGACTATGAAGATTCAAGCCTTATTTATGAGCTTGTGCATGGGATCAACTAACCCATGTATAGGGGATAACCCAAGTACCTATGGTGGGATTGTTGTTATTGTTGTTTACTATTACAATTGAATGTTATTTCACCTTGGTTGACTAACTTGTTGTGTTATATGATTATTAATGTTGATATTTATTGATATTTGACTCATGGACCATTGTGGTTTGAGAGTTGAGTTTGCATGCATCATTCTAAGCACTCAGGGTAATTGCGGAATGCATCATCTTAGGCATGCATGTAAAAATGGTTTATAGGTGAGTTGTGGAACATGAAATATTTTTCCTTTATTTTGAATTTTGAAATGAAAATGGTCCCTAATATTAAATTGATAATGATTGAAAAATGATGCATGATAATAATAAATGGATGTCTAAATGAGAAACTTGAATAATGAGAATGTGTTTACCCTTGTAAAATAATACCTAGGTGTAGGATGGTTAAGGGTAGTGATAGTGCCTCAGTTTTTGAATGAGTGGAGAAGGATTGGGAAAATAATATTTGTGGCCTCTTGTGTTTCCTTTTTATGTAAATGTTTTGTTTTTTTGAACTATGTTCTAATGTGTGTGTTTTTCATTATAAAGAGTATGCCTCCATGACGATTCTTTTCGAGAGGATGACCAAAGTAAATAGATAGTAATGATCCTCAAATGATGGTACTTGAGGCACTGATAATTCTAGGTGAGGAATTAGGAGAGAAGTTATAAGATAACTTTTCTTCTTTCATGTAATTCATAAGAAGAGACCCAAGGTGGGTTGTGAAGAGTATGTCTGATCTGGTGAGCGAGTTCCAGTTGCAGCACCCTCCATCTTTCACTAGAGAGGGTGGACTGAAGGGGGATGTGTTCTGGGTTGAGTCCATTGAGAATATGTGAGTACAATTATATCCTCCAGCAAAGAGGAGGGTCAAGTTGTCTACATACATGCTATGAGGATCAATGAAGTGCTGGTGGGATGTTCTGGCACATAATATACACGCTGCTGGTATGTTATTGAAGTACTTTTTGGAGAGGTTCTTAGAGAACATCTATCCAGAGATTATAAGGAAAGAGAGATATACTGATCTTATGAGGTTGACTTAGGGGAGTATGTGAGTTATGTAATATTTTGGAAGTTTTACATATTTATGACACTTTTCTATAGCGTTAGTAGGAGATGAGACAGCTTTGGTGAGACATTTTTAGGATGGGATTAAATGTTAGATTCTATTTTAGGCTAATATTTTTTGTTAAATAAGTTTTCTAAGGTGGTGGATCAGTCTCTCATAGCTAATGGGAACCTAAATGAGGCTTCTAGTGTAGGATAGTTAGTTCCAGCTGGATAATCTAGAGGTGCAACTTCTGATAGTAGGAAGTGTCTCTATGATAACAACAACCACATCAACGGGAAACAGATCACCCAGACAAAGGTATCAGTTTCATAGAACCATTATTGCATGATATTTCACCAATATGGTAGGTCGTATCACTTTTGTAGATAGTGACCCTGACCACCAACAAGGTGTCGATCTTGGGATAGGATAAGACATATACAGAACTTCTATAGGACCAAGTGATAGACAGGTAGTGAAAATGTAGCTCGGAAAAATTAGAGTGTAGGAAGGTGATCATATACACTATATCATTATGGCAGCTGGAGTTCTACTGGCCATGGAGGCGGAGGTGGTATATGTGGAGCTTAGGTGAAAGAGTGCCCATATCAATAAAGTAGTGAAACACAGGGGTGTCAGACAGCATCATGGGGAAGAGGAGTAGGATAGTTTCTTGTGCTAAAAAATAAACTTGTGGATAGTGAGGAAGGACCATAGACCATGATAGGTATCATTATTATAGCCTCTATATTAGAACGTTCCTTATTTGATATTGACACCTCATATTCCTTTATTTTTGAAAAACTTGGGAATGTTTTGAGCAAGGAGGGGGTGTTTTTTGAGTGAGGTTATGACTATATATACATCATTGGGAGTATGGTCTAGATACATTTGTTTATTAAAAGTGTGTTCTCTCGAAGTCAGTGAGTATGGTTTTATTTGGGATCTCAACATCCTAGACATGACGTTCTTGAAACTAATTCTGAGTATGGATTAACTAGTCACATACAAATTGCACATTGATTTTTTCTATAAAATAGTAACTTTTATGTCTCATAAGGGTGAAAAATATATTTAACATGGTGAGTGAGATATATAGGTAGGCTGAGAAGGTAAAATTACTCAGGAACTAGGAGAAGTCACAACCCATATTTCTAGTATATTATTGGATAATAGAGGTGTATAGCGGGATTTCCTACTAGTAGTTGGCCAGTGTGAGGATGTATTTTTGGAATTCTTCTAAGGGTTTCCACCTGAGAGAGATGTGGAATTCACCACTGAGATCATGTTGGGGGTAGATTCAGTTTTGATTCCACTATAAAGAATGGCATTGATAGAGCTTAAAGATCTCAATACTCAGCAAGACGAGTTGGAGGATAAGGGATTTATAAGTCCAAGTATGTCACCTTGGGGTTTACCTGTATTGTATACAAAGAAGTCTAGAGGTATTTTGATCTTATGTGTTGATTACCATAAGTTGAACCAAATGAATATGAAGAACTGGTATCCTCTTCCATGTGTCAACAATCTGTTTGACCAGTTCAGTTGTGCATGTGTATTTTCAAAGATTGATTTCAGATCGGTGTATCATCTACTGAGAGTTCAAGCTTCTGATATACCAAGGAATATTTTTAGAAGTAGTTATGACCTATATGAGTTTTTCATAATTATTTTTGGGTTGACGAACAAACTAGAAGTGTTTATGGCCATGATGAACCTGACCTTCCATCCAAAAGTGGATCAGTTTTAAGTAGTATCAGTGGAGGACATCTTGGTGTACTCCAAGACTCTGAAAAATCATTCCCAACATCGTGACATCATCCTGAGTATAGTAAGGGATAATAAATTATACACCAATCTATCTATGTTCTAGTTTTTATTTATTAGGTACACTTCATGGGTCACATAATCTTAGAGGAAGGTGTGTCAATAGATACGAAGAAGGATCAGACATTGGTTTCTTGGGAGTGTCCCAAGAATGCGTTCGATACCCATTGAATTTTTGGATTAGCTGGATATTATAGGAGGTTCATCTAGGACTATTCTAATTTAGAAATGCTACTTTACTGATTTACCAAAAGGGGGATTAATTTTGATTGGTCAGAATATTGTGAGGATGCCTTCCAAGAGTAGAAGAAACATTTGACAAAGACACCAATATTGATCCTATTTGAGCTAGGTGGTGGTACATGGTGTATTATGATGCTTCTAGGATTGGACTTGAAGCTATGTTAATGCAAGGGGATTTATTTGTGGCATGTGGGTCTTAGAATTTGATGCCTCATGAATAAAACTTCCTGACGCATGAACTCAAGTTGGCTGAAGTGTTTTATGGAACAAAATGCTATAAGTACTATATTTTAGGTGAAAATTTTACTATGTATACTGATCACAAGAGCTTAAAATACATCTTTTTACAGTGATAATTGAATCTCTAGAAAGAAAGATGGGTTCAATACATGCAGTAATTGGATTTTGAACTACCATATACAATGAGAAATCGGAATACTACTTATGATTATTTGAGTAGAAAAAAATAGACTCAAGTGGTTTGGGAGTCTAGGACTGAGTGTAAAATAATGACAATGTGTGTGGAAATGCCTGTGGTGGTTCATTCGGGTCAGGAGATGATGACTCTCATGTCAGTTTCTGTGGATTATACACTATTGAATCAGATCAGAGACTGAAATTATGAGGATCTGAAATACTTGAACTTGAGGGAAAGTTTTGAAGTTGGAGAGACACCATCATATTTAATCAAAGATGGGGATGAGATTATCTGTGTCAGGAATAAAATTATTGTACCTATGAGAATACAAGAGGAGCTAATCCGTGAGTTTCATTCCTCGAAGTGGGTGGTACAGCCCTGTGTGACCCAAATGTATTATGACCTATAATGATAGCTTTGGTGACCGAGTATGAAAAAGGAGATCACAATATCAGTCACATGATGCTACACATATTAGCAGATGAAGGAATACCATCAAGGACCTGAAGTATATCTACAATCATTTCTCATTATGGAATGGAATTGGAGTGAAATCACCAAATACCTTTTGGTGGGTCTCTCGAGGTTTCCTTGGAATAATGATTATATTTGGGTGATTGTGGATCAACAGATGAGAGTAGTACAGTTCTTTCCAATATGGGAGACTTTCTCAGTGGATTAGTTGTGAGTTTTGTATGTTCAGGATATATTCCCTCTGCATGGGGAATCATGGACTATTGTTTTAGACTGAAACTCATGTTTTACATTGTTCTTATTACAAGAATTAGAAAATGTTCTCAGTACAAAGGTTTTGTAAAGTATTACATTCCACCCAAAAACATATGGACAGTCATAGCATGCTATACAGGTGCTTGAGGATATTTTGTGAGTGTTTTTTCTTTAGTTTAGTGGATATTATGATAAGAACATGGATTTATTAGAGTTTTCTTATAAAAAATATTTTAAGGAAACAATACAGATGGCACTATATGAGGCACTTTTTGGTATTCCATGAAGATCACCTTTTTTCTAGATGGAGGTAGGTGAGTCTGAATTGTTGGGACCGAGTCTCATGTTGGAGACATTAGATCTGGTATAGATGATTATGAAACATATGTATATGGATTGGAGTAGAAGAATGCATATGCTGATAGGCAATGAAAACCCAAATATTTTATTGAGGGTGGCCATGTATTCCTTTGGAAGTTTTCTAGGTTCATTCACTACATGATACAGAGATAGGGAAATTTGGCGCCTAGGTTCATTAGACCATTTTAGGTGGTGGAGAGAATTAGGCCAGTGGCATACAGATTGGATCATCCATAGAAATACAATGTTTTGCATTATTTTTCCATGTGTCACAATTACAGAGGTATCACCCCAAACCTTATCATGTGATCAGCATGGATGATATTGAGCTTGAGATAGTTGCATACTTTGTGGAGCATCAGATACGTGTTTTAGATCATAGTGAAAAGGTGTTATGAGGGATGATAGTGTCAATAGTTCGTGTACTATGGAAATATGGGAATGCACAAGATAAAACATGGGAAATGGAAGCAGATATAAGGGATCGGTGTCTTAATCTTTTTTGACATAGAATCTTTGAGATGATTGGCATTGTACCTTGAGGACGACCTATATAAGGTGGGGAGATTGTAAGTTCCTGAACTTTTATAGAGGTATCTTAGGATTGCTTTTAGGTATTTTTTTTAGTTTTGATTATTTTTTTTGGTTTTATCGTGGTGTGTTATGGGAGTATTTTTTGAGAAAAAATGAAAGAAATAGTGTTGTTCATAGTTGCTTCATGGTTAGGGTAAATCATGCGCCCCAGTCCCACAAACCATGAAACACTGGATAGTGGGTATTTTCATGATTGGTGCATGGTATATCTAATTTTCCACCTTATTAGGTATAACTATACACCCCTATAAAAAGGGGCATGGTTTAGTCACACTGTTAGGGGAAACCGTGCGCCCCTTACTAAAAAACCGTGTGCGGGAATTAATTTTACCCGAAAATTAGTTTTAAAAACTCTTGAACCCCAATTTTAATCCTAAATCGACCCCATTTGACCGAGGTCCTATTTTATTATTTTGGAGCTATTTGAATAGATTCCAAGCCTTCTTTACTTCCTTTATTCACGATTTGAAGCCCGGATCATAGATCTTCACCCACCCTGATAAGTGGAATCTATTTTGTTGGTTTCTCATTCATTCACTTTTCTTTTCAAATCCTTGAAATGAGTTATTTTTTTGGATTAGATCTAGATATTATATTGTGGATCTCGATCTAGTATTATAGATCTAGATTATAGATATCTTGATTTATTCCACCTCAATTTAGGGTTTTAGATCTAGATTTCATTCTATTTCGTTGTGCCACTCAAATTTTTCGGATTTCTATTGGGAGAACGTCCATCATCAGATTGAGTTAGGTGTTCTATAATTCCAACCCCATGGTTTTATGTATGAAACTGTATGATTTTT
The DNA here is from genome assembly GCA_963277665.1 of Viscum album. Lineage (NCBI taxonomy): Eukaryota > Viridiplantae > Streptophyta > Magnoliopsida > Santalales > Viscaceae > Viscum > Viscum album. The sequence goes on from OY728164.1 coordinate 287,312,032, forward strand.
ATTAGATATTTAGTAATTGTTTTCTTAATTTAAATTAATTAATTTGGTAAATTGAATAATTGAAGAGATGTGAATTAGTGATTTTGGGAATTATGTATTTTGAAATAATTATTTATAGAATTAATTATGATCTATAAATATTTTTATTAGAGAAAATTAATGGATGAATTAGTTATGAGGTATTGAGAATGAGATTAGAGATAATTAATTTTGGAATTAATTATGTTTTCTTGAGTTGTGGGTTTTGATGGGTTAATTAATGGATTTGATGTACCTAATCAATTAGGGAATTAATTAAGGGGGTTTATGTGATTAGTTAATTGTCGAGTTCACTAATTGAAATTCATGTATTTAAAAAAATGTTGAATTGGTAAGGGAATTGAGGTGGATAATTAATTTTTAAATTAATTATGCGATGAATGGTAACATAGTAATTTAGTTGTGAATTAAAGAATAGTAACATGGTCATTCTAATGTTGAAAGTATAAATAGAATCATGGTCATTTAATTGTGAATTAAGTAAGGGTAGCATGGTCATTCTAATGTATGTTGTATGAATTGTAACATGTTCATTTAGTTGTGTATTAAATAATGGGATCATGGTCATTTTATTGTGTAATGTGTGAATGATAGACTTAGTATTCGTGTATGAATTAAACACTGGTAACACTACCATTTTGAGATATAATATCACTTGGGAATACTTCGAGCTTTGGCATGATCTGAAGTAAGGATTGAGATACGAGTGTATATGGGAACCTATGGGTGGATGTGGCTAAATAAATATTAATTGATAATGTGATAACCACTTACTTATTCAGTGTAATTATTTTATTTATAGCACTGCATACACTACTATATGGTTGGATATTGTTATAGAAGTTTTGGGTGGTGGCCTACTGAGTTTTGAACACACTCTACTTGGGATTCCTGATCGGACACTCTTGGGGAGTCATCAGTGTCTTTATTTTGGGTTTATTTTTAGAAACTTGAATCATTCATTAATGTGAAATATTTTCTACTTTAGTTTTGATATTTTATTTCCATTTTGTATCAGTGATATTGGTAATGTTCATGGTTATATGTTAATAAGATATTGATTATTTATTTTTGATCGTGTATTACTCTGATAATAGATGGTATAGTCTCCCCTTGATTGATATAAGTACCTCACTACTATTCATCAGCCTCTAGCTTATGGGGAGGTGTACTTAAGGTTATGTGACTGATTGTTTCTGGGCACCGGTGTGTGGAACCCAGGATGGTATGTTAATGATATTTCATATGAGGTGTCTCTTGGGAAGATCTTGCATCATAAATAATATTATCTATGAAACAAGAAAACTCACATGATCAAAGTATTGTGGAAGACCCAAAAGTTTGAGGAGGCTACAATAGACCCATAAGAGGTGATGAAATAGAAGCACCATCATTTTTTCATATAGAAAATGAAATTTGGTGGGTGAAATTTCCAAAGGGGGAATAATGTAAGGACCTAAACATTTATAAAATAAATTACCTTCTGAATGAATGAATTACTTATTAAATAATGTAGTAATAGAAAACACATGCAATACATTGGTAGTTTTATATTGTTATAAAATACACCCTTCTAGATTTAAATAACCATTAAGAATCACAACCATTAATATGATAGTTTTATACTCTGATCGTTAAGATTATTATATATTAAGGTTTACGATAAAGTCTATTTGATATAAATAGAATAAGTTGTGGAATTGACTAGTTGGATCATACATAATAAAGTCCATTTATCGGAGCATGTATGGGAGATCGAATCATGGGGATTTTCCTTTGACCAAGACCAAGTTGAAATTTAATAATTGAAACATAAATGAAATTGTTTACAAGATAAGTTCATGCTTAACTTGGTCATGGGCCCAACAATGTTCATTGAACCATCATAAAAAGTATCACAATAAAAAACCTTACCCTTAGGTCGTACACAGGTGTAATGAGGGTTCATGTTTATACAACCTAGTAATATTAATTTTTAAGTTCCCTTTTTTATAAAATAATGCTTATATTTATTCCTTTTCATTGTTAATTTACATATATTTTTATATATGAGTTGATGAAAATTAGATTTTGATAGGAAGAAACCGAAATTGTATTTTTATAAAATATATTATTTTAATTAAAAAACTCTTTTTGATAAATTAAATAAATTTTATTTTCATATAATAATCCTATTTAATAATATTTATTTATATATAGACGATAATATAAATTAATGAATTCCAATGTAATGTTATAAGGGTCAGAAAATTTTTATTTTCATAAAAACCTATATTTTTCAATAAATTGGGCTTTTAATTTAAAGGAAGAAATAATTAAATATATAAGTTTATTTTGACAAATAAATATTAATTTTTAAATAAGTATTTCAAAATTATCCAATAATGAATTTTCTATAATTTTATGAGACAGAAGAATTTTTTTGTAAAAATTAAATATAGTATAAATATATTGTCTCTTTTATGACATCACAATAGCCAAAAAGTAATGTATTAAATTATATAAAATGAAAACATGACAAAATATATATTTTCCCTTTAAAATATTTTTTCTGAAGTTATTTTATTACTTTTATAAACCTTTAATGAATCCTCTAAAACTATATTATAATTTATGGTTTTAAAATTAATTATTTATGAACATGACCCACTTCCACATCACAAATGGTGTTATTTTAATATTTTTTATTCTTTTCCATATATAATATATAAAACCACTCCTATTTATCATTATAAAAGGGAAAAACTTTGATGGTTTTTTGTTTTGATTATTTTATTGTAGGGACTCGGGTTTTGGCCCTATCAGACTTTAAAATATTTCTAAGAATAATTCCAGAGCTAGGTGTGAAGACGACGTGCGATTCTGAGGCCCGGTGTGCTCGGAATTAATTTTATAAAAATATTAAGTAATTTTTATACTATGCACGTGGAGGGGGTGTGATATCTCCTAAACGATAGCTTAGAAAATGGAATCTAAGGGTACGGTTGCATCCGGAATGTGTCGTTTACCCTAGGCGGGGTGTAAACTTTGCGGGCGTGGGGCTGTGGTAGAAAGCGCCACCAGGGGCGTTTTTGTAATTAAGTGGAAAAGTTAATTTACGAGCGTCGGCTCAAATATCTTCTGTAAGGAGTCTCGGATCGCAAATCTGAGTTCGTCGTTGCGTTTAGAACAACGTGTTTAGCCTAGGGGCGACCTAATTTCCTTCGCGTTGGGAGGTCTGGTCGGGGCGTTGATTTAAATGAAGGGTTTTAAATTAAAAAAAAAAAGAAAAACCATTTCATCTCCCCCCCACATCCTACGCGCAGCGGAAGGAATTTTCCGTTTTCGGTGCTGATCATCAGCAGATCGAGCTTCAGTGTGTTGCGGGTGCCGTTCTGCACCCAAAGTGTCGGCGATCCGCTAGCAGGTAGGCGTTTTAAGTTTTGAAAATCCCGGATCCCAAATTTCTGCGTTTTTCCTCTGTTTTGAACATGTAGATGGGTAGATCGGGTCCTGGGGGTGCGCAGATGCGTCTGGATCTGTGTTTGGACCTCCGAAGTGCCTCCCGCGGACCTCGAAAGGTTCGCCGGCGCGACGGCGCCGACGAAGGCCAGCGGCGGGCCGCGTTTCAACCAAGGACTGCCGCTGTCGCGGCGGTCCAGTGGCAATTACCAGCGACCCCAGCAGGGGGGGGGGGGCGCTTGCGTGAGTTCACGTCGCGCCGTGGTGGTGCGGAACGCCGACCGGTGCTGCCGACGGCGGCGGCGGCCGGACCGGCCAGTGCGGGCCGGTCCGACCCAGTTTGGTACACGGGGGGTTTTTGAACCCCCGTTTCCTGCCCTCTGAATGTCCAATTCACGCCCCGTCTGCGGAAGCGGAACCCTGAGGATGAGGTGAACCCTCCAGTGTGGTTTCTAGGGTTTAAAGGTTCCGGATCGTGGCCCGTGGGTTGGAAACGTCGTATAAAATAATAATATTTTATTATTTTACGACTCCGGGCCGTTGTAATTTCTACCCGGAGTGTCTGAATGACGTTCTGTCAGTGGCATTGAGACCCTGATGGTATGACAAACTTTTTGAGATGGTTTCCAGGTGTTGGTACTGAGAACGGGGTGCGGGCCCCATGAGGCCGGGTTTTTGGCATTTTCTGAGAAACACAACTCTTCCGCCGGGTGTCCGTTTGGGACGTTTGAGCAGTCGATCCTGCGTGTTTTTCTGAGGGGATCACAACAGTGTGATCTGATCGATGAGTATCGGGATTGTGGTGAGGGCACCACCCGGGCTAGCTCAGGTGAATAGTACCTTTTTCACCAGGTGGCTGTTTTGGGTTAACGAGTAGTCGATTCTGTGTGTTTTTTCGAGCGGATCGCCGTGGTATGATCATCTTGATGGGTTTCAGGATCGTTGTGTGGGCCCCTGACGGTCTAGCTACGGTGAATAATTCCTTTTTCAACGGTTGTCCATTGCGGGTGAGTAAACAACCTATCTTGCGTGTTTTTCTACGTAGATCGCGATGGTGGCCTCGGTATCAGCCTAGGAGGTGCGCAGTGTGGCTTTGTGGTGGTTCGCTCAGGTTAGCAACGTTTGGAGCAACAATGGTTGAGGGTACTCCCTTGGTTCGTTCCTACGAGGGTTTGTGTGGCATCACAACCTTCGTATAGGTTTGTGATCCTCTCGATGGGATGTTTAATTTGTTAGAGATGTGGCATCCCTCCGGTGGGCCCGGAGCGGGATCCTCTAACATCTTTTCCCTAGATCGGGTTCTTGGTATCGCTATGACCGCTTATCCACAGGAGGTGATCCCCTATCTATCTAGTTAACCTCGTAGGGTCATGGAATCATCGGGATTATGATCACCTATGCGGTGGGCCGTACTCAGTAGGGTTGCGGTATTTTTTGTTATATGATCCCCTACTTAGCACGTGGTTTCGGTAGGGTTGTGGTATCTTTGGTTATACTATCCCCTACTTAGCATGTGGTTTCGGTAGGGTTTCAGCATCATCAGTTCAATCTCCTACAGCATGAGATGTACCATATAGGGTTTTGGTATCGTCGTGACCACCTTTACGCGGGCGACAATCCTCTATATGAGTGATGTGTTTCTACGAGTGCCAAATCGGGTTGTGGTATCCCCCAGCGGATCCTGGAAGTGATCCCCTATCTGTGAGATCTTTGTATACAAGTATGGGTTCTCGTATCCTTTAGAGGACCCTAGGAGTGATCCCCTATCCAAGGAGTTTGGTGTTTTTTCTATTTCAGCGAGGTTTCCTCATTGACGGTATCCAACGAGTGTGAAATCGTGGATGAGCATCTGAGTTGTTTGTGTGGGACCCGATGGAGTGTATCTCTCGGAATAGTGTCATCTGGGATGACAGTGATCATGGAGTGTGCTCTCTTGGTTGTGAACCACTGCTGGTGCTGAGGTCGGTACCTCATGTGGCTTGGTGCATGAGCTGAGTATATTTGGATGTTCAAGGAGTGTGTATGGGCATTCACCTGGATTGAGATGACTAGTGGTGTTTAGCCAAGGATGATCAAGAGATGGAGTTTCTCTCTCGTCTGGATTCCCTCTGGCTTGGATGAGCGGACTGTTGCCTTCCAGTTGTTCTCTTTTGTTTTGGGTTTTGGGGTTCTTACTGAGTATGTTTATACTCACCCCTGCACGGGCTTTGCCCGCACATGTTTGTGTCTTGTTCAGACCACAGTCCTTTCGAAGGAGTCATAGGAGAACATAGTGCAGGCGGAGCTGAGTGAGCGAGACTGACCGGGGTGTTTACTAGTGCATAGTTGAGGGAGATTTCTGGCGGGTGTTTGTGGCAGCGTTCCCCTTCTTTATAGAAGGTTGGACGTGCTTTGTAATTTTCTTTTGGTGGGCCCTATTTTTCCATTTTTATACTGTTGTTTCACTCTTGTTGGGATAGTTGTATGCGTGCGTTTTTACTTTTTAGTTTCTATTATCTCTACACTGTTGCATGAAGATGTTTGTGGGTGCGTGTGTACAGGTAATTTAGGCTAATGCCTCCCATGTGTGTGATAGAATACTTGGCGCTAGACGCCAGCCCCTGTCCTATTGGAGGTGGGATTGGGGTGTCGCGGCTTGAACCCCGTTGGGTCAGGTCATGACAGAGTGGTATCAGAGTAGGTTCCACCTTTGGGATCTCAGAGTGTAGCTGGTCTAGCTGTGAGTTTGGTTTGGGTTGCATAGTGGCAGTGTTAGGATGTTTCAAGTTCGGATTTCAGACCAGGGAATTCAGTGTTGGTGCAGCGACCGACGTATCCATACACCAGGACTCTGATAACCTGCCTTTCAACTTGAGACATTCGTACACTGGTCACAGGGACATAATTGTACATGCATCATATAAGACTGGGTTTTTGGGTTTTCCTTGTCTTTCTTGAGTAAGCTCTCCAAATATACCCTTTGACTGTGGTGCATCTTGAATGTATTTCAGGATTCCTCCACGACGATAGCCAGTGAGGGTTCCACAACGGGATTTTGGTGACGATCCGCCTCATCTAGAGGTTGTAGACCAGGGCGCAGGTTCTGAGGCTGGACCTCCAGGTGTTTCGCCAGTTGAGACACCACCTGTTGAGCAGCTAGTTGTGTTGGCAGTGCAGGATGAGTTTGTGCATAGGCTCAGTGTGTTGCACGAGTTCCAGAGGCAACGACCTCTGAGGTTTCGGGGTGACCTAGACCCCCAGGCAGCTGATGACTGGCCCGAAGCAGTTACCCATGTTTTCCACCTAGTGAGGACACCTCCAGATCAGATGGTGGTCCTAGCGGCGAGTCTTCTGCATGGTTCGGTCGAGCGATGGTGGAGTTTAGTGACGTATTCCCATGATGAGGAGATGCTCACGTGGGTAGAGTTTGAGCGGCTCTTCAGGTAAGAGTTTTATCCGGTGATTCTAAGGTCAGTGCGGATTCAGGAGCTTCTGTAGCTTCGGTAGGAGAGCCTGAGTGTGTCAGAGTACTCAGTGAGGTTTACAGACCTGTCACGCTACTCCCTGGATATGGTTCGAGATCCTTTATTTAGGGCTCGGACCTTCGAGCAGGGCTTACACAGAGACATCCGGGCAAGTGTGGTTTCTTTGTGTCTTCCCACCTATGATGGAGTGCTGGAGCGAGCCTTGGTGGTGGAGAGCTTTCTGGACGATCATATACCCCCTGGTAGTGTAGGGAATGCGAGAGCGGAGACGTCGACATCTGGTTGCCGATGGCAGACACAGGGGACTGGGCGTGGGCGCCGTTTCAAGAGGCGACCCCAGGATAGAGGATCTGAGGCTCAGGGCTCACAGGGCTCACAGGCCAGTTTTGGTCAGTCCCAGGAGACGCAATGTTACGCTTTTGATGGTCAGGGACATCTTGCTAGGGATTGTCCGAACCGACGTGCTGCTGAGAGGGATCTGGTCGAGGGACCGCCTTGGCAGAGGCAGCGTCTCGAGCAAGGAGGTCCACAGGGTGGCAGACATGGTGGCGGAGCTGATGCAGTAGGAGGAGGTGGTAGGCAATACCAGTTGCCACCACCCCCACCCTAGGAGGTCCACACCATGCTTAGGGAGCTGGTGTCTAAGGGCGAGGTCAGCTGCATGCCCTGGAGGCTATTGACCAAGAGGTTCCGCAGATGGATAGAGATACGCCTTATGTCCTTTCTACTTTTTGCAGTAGTTTGATAGACACTGTTTAGTGGTACTCTTTCCTTTCCGTTGCTTTCTCGAGTTTTTTTCAGGGCATTGGTATGATCCTGTGTGAGGGTTTTGTTCGGCGTGCATCGAATGCGTGCGGAAGAGAGATCCTTCCCTCACTGAGAGGAGTTTTTGTAAAGTGATTAAAACCGTGTGGGTGAGTCAGTCCCACCCAAAGCGGATAGTGTTGAGGTGTGGTGGATGAGTCCCTTCTGAGTTATGTGTTCGTGCATGGGTGTTTTTCGGCGAACTTGCTGTCGTGAGGGCCCCAGTTGAGATTCCAGTCGCTTTCCTTGTACTTATGGCTTTTCAAGGATGAAAAGTTCTAAGGGGGGAGGATGTAGTGACTCAGGTTTCAGCCCTATTAGACTTTGGAATATTTATACGAATAATTCTAGATCTAGGCGCGAAGACGGCATGCGATTCTGAGGCCCAGTGTGCCCGAAATTAATTTTATAAATATATTAAGTATTTTTTATACTATGCACGTGGCGGGGGTGTGATATCTCCTAAACAGTATCTTAGAACAAGAATTTGAGGGCATGGTTGCGTCTAGAATGTGCCATTTACCCTAGGTGGAGTGTAAACTTTGCGGGCACGGGCCTGCGGTGGAAAGCGCCACCTGGGGAATTTTTTTAATTAAGTGGAAAAGATAATTTACAAGAGTCGGCTCAAATAACTTCTGAACGGAGTCTTGGATCTCAAATCCAAGTCTTCCGTTGCATTTTGAACGGCACATTCACCCCAGCGGTGACCTAATTTCCTCTGCGTCGGGAGGTCTGGTTGGGGCGTTGATTTAAATGAAGGTTTTTAAATAAAAAAACGAAAAACCATTTCATCTACCCAACACCTCCCACGCGCAGTGGATGGAACCCCCCCTCCCCTCGTCCGTTCTTCGCTGATTCAAGCTGGAATCGTCCATTTTCTGCACTGATCGTCAGCGGTTCGAGCTTCAAGACGTAGTGGGCGTCGTTCTGCACCCAAAGCGTCGGCGATCCGCCAGCAGGTAGGTGTTTTTTTGTTTTGAAAATTCCGGATCCCAAATTTCTGCGTTTTTCCTCTGTTTTGAACCTGCAGATGGGTAGATCGGGTCCCGGGGGCCCGCAGATTCTTCCGGATCTGCGTTTGGACCTCTGAGGTGCCTCCGATGGACCACGGAAGGTTCGATGGTGGTGGGCCGCGTTTCAACAAAGGACTGCCGCTGTCACGGTGGTCTGGTGGAAATTAGCGACGACCCCCGGAGGGGGGGGGGGGGTCGGACGCTTGCGTGAGAGCACGCCGCGCCGCGGTGGTGCGGAACACCGACTAGTGCTGCAGGTGGCAGTGGTGGCCGGGTCGGCACCGGCCCAGGCCGGCCAGACCTGCCTGAACCTGTAACACCCCGACCCCAGCTACCCAGAGTCGGTGCATTACTTCGTAACATTGGCATGATCACAAAATATCAAGTCTCGAAAGACCGATTAGTTTAGTAGCGTTCGAAACACTAGATACATTCATAAATCTTACATTAAATCATAAAAATGAAAACTACAATAACATGGTCTCCCTAGTCCACACTCATATCCTCACTGACTATTCTTCCAAGTCAGTCATAATACACCTCTTCACATCCTGGGAAAAATAAAACATTGAAAGGGGTGAGCTCAAATGCTCTGTAAGGATAACAATATAGCGGAAACTTTCATAAGAAAACATAAGCATTTAAGGCAATGTATAACTAAAACAATAGCCTTATTGAACTTGAACTTCAGCATAATATGGCAAAAGTAAAATAAAATAATGCCATTACTTACTCACATGGATATTCTACTAGACGAATAATCACATGAGATATCAATAACCACTTTCATAATGAGGGAATGTATAATGCCAGACATTTTGAAACATTTTTTCAAGGCCTCGGCCAAGACATCTAAAATGATTAAGGCCTCGGCCAAAACCATAAATCAAATTGGGAAAGGGCCTTGGCCAATTCCACATCTAGTTGTCTCATGAGACCTACCGATGCATCGAGGAGCTATAGCGGGCTCCACCCGTCACATATTAAGTCCAATACATTCCTCATATGAATAGGTTTAAACATAACATAAATATTCGTATTAAAACTAGCATACGAAATGTCAACAATTTCTCCATAAACTATGGATGGTATAAAAATAACACATCCACAGTCAAATATTTCACAAAATGTTCAATGGAAGTTTTGTATCATAAATCAATTTCAATTAAACTTAAAACCCATCAAAGGATGTTGACATAGATGAAATCAAAGCTATTTGAGAGAAATATCTCTCCTTTTTAAAATCATTTAAAAGTCCCATAATTATAAAATAATACATTTACTTTGAAAATATTCTTATAAGCTTGTTAGGGAAGCTTCGACGAAGTTATAATGGCAGAAAATAGCCGCACCCGCCGTATAAGTTAAAAAAACATTCTTACCTTAAATTTGTCAAAAAGGTCAAAAAGTAAATTGTTTGGAAAACGACGGTAAGATTCCTTTAGAAAACTTATAAGGGTATAAATGACTTTAACCCATTTTCCATTTAATAGTAAAAATGTTTTGAAAGACATTTTTAATAAACATGGATGTGGATGATAACGAGGTCCCAGTAGATAATTTTGTATAAACAACCTTGGATAATGAAGAGGTTGTGAAGTAAACCCTTACCTTGTACTTTTCCTTGGTTGGGGTAGGTTAACCTCCTGTATAATGGTGAAATAATTGTTATTAAATTATACAAGAATCATATACATTCATATGATATCATATATGATCTTTTAACATTTCTTTCTTAACAATATCTTAGATTTATCGTTGATTCGGGTGTTAACTTACTCGTTTTCGTAAGTCATGTTTTCATCGATAGGTTGTATCTTATTCATATCCAGAATGATATCATGTCTTTAAACATTATTTTTAGATCATCTAATGATAATTATACATGAATGGATACGACAGAGAATGAATCTCATCACGTTCGTGGAGACGGTAGTCCGTACGTACGCACGAGCGACAATATCATTATTTTGATATTAAAATAATATATAATTGGATATTATATAATATATACAGAATCATTATCATGTTATATTTATTATTTAAATGAATTACATATCATTATTATACCCATCTAAATAATAATATATTGAATAACAATTACACCACGACGTGGAGACGGTAAGCCGTACGTACGCACGTATGGTGACATGTCATTCAAATGATGGGTAGAATACTGAATATGGTTGTTACATATTTATAATAACATCACAGTATATAGAAGATACTGGAGTTATAATTTTATAATTGAAATAATAAACAAAGAGGGAGTGGAAGAAGAAAGAAACTTGAAAGAGGGTGATGAAAACGTTACCTCTTCTTCGGGTTCTTCCTTTTGATTTGATCAAAAGGACTCCTTAGGATGGCTTTCTGAATAAGGTAATGCTTCTAGGATGAAGGGAGAGAAGTTGGGAGAGTATTTGAGCAGAGGTTGGCCGAACCAAAAGGCTTGAAAGTGTGAATAAGGTGGTAGAGGTGGGGGCCTTTTATAAGAGGAGAGGAGGGGCTCTTTTGGAAAGATTGAAATGTTACATTATTATACAATGCTTTTCGGATTATAAAGGTCCCACAGTTATATAATTCGTGGATAAGGTGATAAGGGTTCGAAATCTACCCATCCAATAGTCTTTGGACAAGTTTAAGCCTTGGATTGTACATTATCTTTTCATTTTATTAAAATCGTTAAATAATGAGGTCATCGCTGCATCATAATGATGTCATAAATAATTTACTTTATTTAATGTCTAAAAATTATAAAAAAATACTATGATGTAGGAAATCGTTTTATCTTTTCAATGACTATTTATAGTAAAAAATATGACTTGTATAACCCCATGTAAAAATTGTTTTAGTAAAACATTTCATGTTTGTGTCATTTTTTACTTTAACCTTAAATAAAAGGTCTTTATGTCATTTTCTAACTAAAGTGGCTCCATGGGGTCCCCAATTTGACCCTTGGATTGTCTTGGTCGGCCATGACACATCCAATGAGGGTAGTACATGTGTCAAGCTCATCTCATATTATTAAAACATTATTTTTACCTTAAACTACACTAATTACCTCTAATCGCGATTAAGAACTTAAAAGTTACTATTCACCAAAAATTATTTTAATCTCATTGAACCACATTTTACTTCTTAATGACAACCATGTATGTCGGATTTTTGAAAATCAAATCACAGAAGTGGTAATATTTCATTTAAACGAAAAATCAGTTATTTAACTACCACTTAGTGGTTTCACTATTCATCAAAAATTGAAGTTTTTCAGAACAATGCCAAAATTTCACCCTAAGCTATAATTGATATTCCGAATTCAAAAATGATGACTATTTTACAAAATTACAAACACATAAGTTGCATTAATTAATTTTATAATTAATTCCCGTTGTCACAACAAATAGCGTGTTTTTAAGAAACAATTTATATCAAAAGATTGGCATTTGTTTATGTCCAATTTCAATGTTAAATTAATTCTAATGACCACCATTGGATAAAATGGTAAAAATATATTCTAATTATAATTTAAACCACTAAATAGTATAATTTATCACTATAAATTATTTTGATAAAAAAAAGTTGTTTTTAAGTATTTTTCACTATTCATATAAAATTAGAAGTTCTCAGAAAAATACCAAAAATTCAACATAGGCTAATATTGATATTCCGAATCCAAAAATGAAGTCCATTTTGATAAATAAAATTTATAAAATTTCAAAAAGTAGGTATTACTATTCACAACGGCTAGTTTAATCAGTTGTGGTGTGTGTTAGAGCTCGAGGTTGCGTACAACACACACTATTGCATTATTCGAAGGGAAACGTACTGTGGAAGCTTGGGGTGTTACATTCTCCCCTCATTCAAATAATTACGTCCTCGCAATTTCTAGGGTATTACTGCATAAAAAGACTCGGGTGGTTCTTCATCATAAGTTCTCAGGTTCCCACGTTGCCTCTTCCATTTTATGATTTCTCCACAAAACCTTTACCAGAAGAGTCGTCCGGTTTCTCAGCACCTTCTCCCTCACATCAAGAATCCTGATGGGCTCTTCGCAATAAGATAGATCGGGTTCTAGTTCTAATTCCTCGTAGGTAAGTACATGTGTTGGGTCAGGCATGTATTTTCTCAATAGTGATATGTGGAAAACATCGTGAACTTTGGAGAGATTTGGCGGCATCGCCAAACGATAAGCTACAACCCCAATACGATCTATAATTTCGAAAGGTCCGATGTACATGGGACTCAACTTACCCTTCTTACCAAAACGTATAACTCCCTTCCATGGAGATACCTTTAGAAAAACATGATCTCCCACCTGAAATTCCAAAACCTTTCTTCTGCTATCGGCATAGCTCTTCTGCCTACTTTGAGCTGCTTTGATGTGGTTTTGGATTACCTTCACCATTTCCATTGTTTCTTCCACCAGTTCTAGTCCCACAAGTTTTCTTTCACCAACGTCATCCCAACAGGTTGGTGTACGACATCTCTTTCCGTATAATGCTTCATAAGGTTCCATCTGAATGCTTGAATGGAAGCTATTATTATAAGAAAATTCTACCAGTGGTAAATATTGATCCCACATACCCTAAAAGTCAAGAGAGCATGATCTCAACATGTCTTCTAAGGTTTGAATAGTCCGTTCTGATTGTCAATCTGTTTGAGGGTGATAGGCAGTGCTCAAACGAAGTTCAGTATCCAAGGCCTTTTGAAGACTTTTCCAAAATCTTGAAGTAAGACGGGTATCACGATCAGAAACAATCGATAGGGGTACTCCATGAAGTCTTACAACTTCATTAATATATAGTCTTGCTAGACGTTCAAGTGTAGATCCTCCCGTATAGCCAGAAAATGTGCTGACTTAGTAAGTCGATCAATAATGACCCATATTGCATCATTCCTTCTAGGAGTATTTGGTAGTCCAATGACAAATTCCATCATAATATTATCCCATTTCCACTCAGGTATGGGAAGAGGTTGCAATACTCCACCAGGATGTTGCCTTCTAGCTTTCACTTGTTGAAAAACCATACACCTCGACACAAAATCAGTAATCTCCCTCTTCATATTGTCCCACAAAAAATGTTCCTTCAAATCTCTATACATTTTGGTGATCCTAGGGTATATAGAGAAGTTGGAACTATGAGCATCATCCAGCAATTCCCTTTTTAGATCAGGTATATCGGGAACACAAAGTCTCTTCCCGAATTTCAAAATTCCATCCTTCTACACAAAGTCCCTCAATCTTCCATCATTCACATCTTTAATCTTCTTCTGAAATTCTTCATCATTGGTCTGAGAACTCTTAATCCTTTCTAGTAATGATGGTTTGGCAACCATTTGAAAAATCATTGATGTTTCACCTTCCCTAGTTATTCCCATGCCCATCTTCACTAGATCCAAGAAAATTGGATCCCTTTCAATTCTTATCACATTCAAAACTCTATTGTATTTTCTGCTCAAAGCATCTTCCACCTTGTTTTCCTTCCCCGGGTGGTAATGTATCGTGAAATCATAATCCTTGAGTAGTTCAAGCCATCGCCTTTGCCTCATGTTGAGTTCTTTTTGTGTGAAAATATACTTCAAACTCTTGTGATCAGTATAAATCTCACATTTTTCACCATAGAGGTAAAGTATCCATATATTTAAAGAAAAGATCACAACTCCTAACTCAAGATCCTGAGTAGGATAGTTTTTCTCATGAATTTTTAGCTGTCGTGATGCATAGGTAGTGACCTTATCATTCTGCATAAGGACACAACCACGTCCTTTCTTCGATGCATCACTATAAATAACAAACCCATCATTCCCCGATGGTAGAGTCAATATAAGGGCATTGACTAATCTTCTCTTTAGTTCTTCAAAACATTCTTCACACTCTTTTGTCCAGAAAAATTTAATCCCTTTACGTGTGAGCTTTGTCAATGGGTTAGCCAATCTGGCAAAATTCTGGACGAAACGTCGATAATAACCTGCTAAACTAATAAAACTGCGTACCTCAGTTATACTTGTCGGTGCTGGCCATTCTTGGATTGCCTTGGTTTTAGAAGGATCAACGGAAATTCCATCCTTAGAGACAATATGGCCAAGAAAAGAAATCTCATGAAGCCAGAATTCACACTTGCTAAATTTCCCATATAATTCATGTCTTCTAAGAGTCTTCAGGATAATGCGTAAGTGATTTTCATGATCTTAGTGGATTTTGGAGTATACCAAGATATCATCAATAAATACCACTACAAAGTCATCAAGATATTCCTTGAAAACTCTATTCATTAGATCCATGAAAACAGAGGGTGCATTAGTCAATCCAAAAGGCATTACTGTAAACTCGTAATGCCCGTACCTTGTTCGAAATGCTGTCTTTGGAACGTCTTCCTTCTTCACACACAACTGATGGTATCCAGACCGAAGGTCAATCTTTGAAAAGTATTGAGCTCCATGCAGTTGGTCAAACAAATCATCAATACGAGGTAGGGGATACTTGTTCTTTATTGTTATAGCATTGATCTCCCTATAGTCAATGCACAACCTCATAGATCCATCTTTCTTCTTAACAAAAAGAACAAGGGCTCCCCAAGGAGAAACACTAGTGCGAATAAATCCCTTATTACTCAATTCCTCTAGTTGTTTCTTTAGTTCAACTAATTCAACAGTGGTCATTCTATAAGGGGTCTTCGATATGGGCCTTGATCTAGGAATTAAATCAATGGAAAACTCAACTTCTCGTTCTGGAGGATGTCCAGGTAAATCTTCCGGAAACACATCGACATATTCTCTCACAATAGGTACATCCTCTATTTGAATATTACTTTCCTCACCCTCAGTAGTTTCCTTCTCTTCCTCCCCAATAATTGAATTTAGTTGAGCTACTAGGGGTGGATCTAGATAAGAATTATGTGGCGACAATTCTGCTCTAAAGATAAGGTGTTTCTTATCATCATCATCAAGAATCGTAACCTCTTTCCTCTTACAATAAATTTTTGCATCATGGTCCGAAAGCCAATCCATACCGAGGATTATATCAAATTCAATCATGGGTATGATGATGAGATCAGTAGGTAAAGAACATTTAGGTGCTCTAATGGGAACTAATCGACAAAACTTTGTTGCAACAATACTTCCCTTAGGGGTTTTGACCGACAACTACCTTGTTAAATCAAATTGGAAATATCTAATTTTCTTAGAAAACTGGGAAGATATGAAACAATGCGATGATCCAGAATCAAATAATGCATTTGCTAAACTTGAGGAAACCATTAAATTACCTGCCACCACGTCTTTCGAAGCTTCCACCTCAGCAGTAGTGATAGCATAAGCCTGGCCTTGATCCCTTGACCTCTTCTGAGGTAAGTTCCCCTGACGCTTAGGACATTCATTTGCATAATGTCCCTTCTCTCTACAATTATAACATTCCTCGTTGACAACCGCTTTCTTTCCCTTGCATTCATGAGTTTGGTGGCCTTTTTCACCACACTTGTAACATACTCCTTTTCCTTTTAGACAGGCACCAGGGTGCTTCCTACCACAATTATCACAGGGTGGAAATTCATTTCTACCCTTCTTCCCTGTTTCCTTATTACCTTTCCCAGAGTTTTCACCGGATATCTTCTTATCTTTCTTTGATTTAAAGTCATAAGACTTAGAGAATTCATTTTCCGTCTTGATAGCGCACGAGACAGTACCTTCGTATGAAGAGAAGGTTTGTGATACTAAAGCTCGGCGGAGAAATGGTTTTAACCCATCAAAGAAACGATCAGTCTTACCTCTTGGGTTACGTATGTAATCTGCAGCATACCTCGCTAACCTTGTAAAGTTAGCCTCATACTTTGCGACATTCTCATCCTCCTTCTGCCTCAGACTCAGAAATTGCCTTTCCATATCCGCTCGATGGTCTCGAGGAAAGTATTTTTCTAAGAACAACTCTTTGAACTCCTTCCATTCCATGTTTGTTAATTCATCATCTTCCTTTGTGTTTTGAATTAGTGACCACCATTGATCGGCATCTCCAGTGAGGCGGTAAACTACCATGACAACTTTCTCCCTTTCACTACTCCCCAAGGCATGGAATATTTTCTCTAAGGAATTTATCCATTGCTCAGCTACTATAGGATTTGTACTCCCATTGAAGGTTGGTGGTTGTTGCCTCATGAAACGGTCTAGCATTGATCCTCTACGTTGCGGATCAGGGTGCTCCATACGAGTAAGGTTATTATTCATAACCTGCGTGAGTTATCCCAGTACGGTGAGAAGCTGATCAACACCAATTGTATCACTAGCTCCACCATAATTATCTTGAGCAAGAGGGAAATCCCAACATGGAGTGCGTACATTGATACGGTTTCTATTCCTTCCACTAGGCGCCATTTCTAAATAATGGCATAAACTGGATTAGTTTATGAATCAAAATACATAATTCCATACTTGTAAAACACTTAACATAAATTAAACTAATTATGGATATAATCCATAACTATAAAAATGTTTTCTTTGAGGAAGTATATACTCGTAACCCTTCATAGTGGTTTGTAAAGAAAATGGGAATTATCCTAAGAATATCCCTCGGGAGTGTCGTAACCAAGAGTGCATCAAGGCCCATTGTCGTGCACCAGTTCCCATTCGAGTCTAGCTTAAAGCGGTGTTTTCGGGTTTTACCCCTAGGTACATCTGTGCCAGAGCCGCCTCTACCTGCTCGTATCCAGACAGGGATGTATTGCTCGGAAAACTCACAAAATTTCTACAATACCAAAATTTTTAGGAAGTTCTTCTATACTAATCCTCAAAGTTCATCTTAGGTCTACGTTCTCTAATCAGAGTTTGTCTAAATCTAGCTTCCATGGTTAGTACTAAACTTCCTCTGATACCAACTGTAACGCCCCAACCCCAGCTACCCAGAGTCGGTGCATTACTTCGTAACATTGGCATGATCACAAAAGATCAAGTCTCGAAAGACCGATTAGTTTAATAGCCTTGGAAACACTAGATACATTCATAAATCTTACATTACATCATAAAAATGAAAACTACAATAACATGGTCTCCCTAGTCCACACTCATATCCTCATTGACTATTCTTGCAAGTCAGTCATAATACACCTCTTCACATCCTGGGAAAAATAAAACATTGAAAGGGGTGAGCTCAAATGCTCCGTAAGGATAACAATATAGCGGAAAATTTCATAAGAAAACATAAGCATTTAAGGCAATGTATAACTAAAACAAAAGCCTTATTGAACTGGAACTTCAGCATAATATGGAAAAAGTAAAATAAAATAATTCCATTACTTACTCACATGGATATTCTACTAGACGAATAATCACATGAAATATCAATAACCACTTTAATAATGAGGGAATGTATAATGCCAGACATTCTGAAACATTTTGTCAAGGCCTCGGCCAAGACATCTAAAATGTTTAAGGCCTCGGCCAAAACCGTAAATCAAATTGGGAAAGGGCCTCGGCCAATTCCACATCTAGTTGTCTCATTAGACCTACCGATGCATCGAGGAGCTATAGCGGGCTCCACCCGTCACATATTAAGTCCAATACATTCCTCATATGAATAGGTTTAAACATAACATAAATATTCGTATTAAAACTAGCATACGAAATTTCAACAATTTCTCCATAAACTATGGATGGTATAAAAATAACACATCCACAGTCAAATATTTCACAAAATGTTCAATGGAAGTTTTGTATCATCAATCAATTTCAATTAAACTTAAAACCCATCAAAGGATGTTGACATAGATGAAATCAAAGCTATTTGAGAGAAATATCTCTCCTTTTTGAAATCATTTAAAAGTCCCATAATTATAAAATAATACATTTACTTTGAAAATATTCTTATAATCTTGTTAGTGAAGCTTCGACGAAGTTATAATGGCGGAAAATAGCCGCACCCGCCGTATAAGTTAAAAAAAAATTCTTACCTTAAATTTGTCAAAAAGGTCAAAAAGTACATTGTTTGGAAAACGACGGTAAGATTCCTTTCAAAAACGTATAAGGGTATAAATGACTTTAACCCATTTTCCATTTTATAGTAAAAATGTTTTGAAAGACATTTTTAAGGAACATGGATGTGGATGATAACGAGGTCCCAGTAGATAATTATGTATAAACAACCTTGGATAATGAAGAGGTTGTGAAGTAAACCCTTACCTTGTACTTTTCCTTGGTTGGGGTAGGTTAACCTCCTGTATAATGGTGAAATAATTGTTATTAAATTATACAAGAATCATATACATTCATATGATATCATATATGATCTTTTAACATTGCTTTGTTAACAATATCTTAGATTTATCGTTGTTTCGGGTGTTAACTTACTCATTTTCGTAAGTCGTGTTTTCATGGATAGGTTGTATCATATTCATATCCAGAATGATATCATGTCCTTAAACATTATTTTTAGATCATCTAATGATAATTATACTTGAATGGATACGACGGAGAATGAATCTCATCGCGTTCGTGGAGACGGTAGTCCGTACGTACGCACGAGCGACAATATCATTATTTTGATATTAAAATAATATATAATTGGATAGTATATCATATATACAGAATCATTATCATGTTATATTTATTATTTACATGAATTACATATCATTATTATACCCATCTAAATAATAATATATTGAATAACAATTACACCACGACGTGGAGACGGTAAGCCGTACGTACGCACGTATGGTGACATGTCATTCAAATGATGGCTAGAATACTGAATATGGTTGTTCCATATTTATAATAACATCACAGTATATAGAAGATACTGGAGTTATAATTTTATAATTGAAATAATAAACAAAGAGGGAGTGGAAGAAGAAAGAAACTTGAAAGAGGGTGATGAAAACGTTACCTCTTCTTCGGGTTCTTCCTTTTGATTTGATCAAAAGGACTCCTTAGGATGGCTTTATGAATAAGGTAATGCTTCTAGGATGAAGGGAGAGAAGTTGGGAGAGTATTTGGGCAGAGGTTGGCCGAACCAAAAGGCTTGAAAGTGTGAATAAGGTGGTAGAGGTGGGGGCCTTTTATAAGAGGAGAGGAGGGGCTCTTTTGGAAAGATTGAAATGTTACATTATTATACAATGCTTTTCGGATTATAAAGGTCCCACAGTTATATAATTCGTGGATAAGGTGATAAGGGTTCGAAATCTACCCATCCAATAGTCTTTGGACAAGTTTAAGCCTTGGATTGTACATTATCTTTTCATTTTATTAAAATCGTTAAATAATGAGGTCATCACTGCATCATAATGATGTCATAAATAATTTAATTTATTTAATGTCTAAAAATTATAAAAAAAATACTAAGATGTAGGAAATCTTTTTATCTTTTCAATGACTTTTTATAGTCAAAAATATAACTTGTATAACCCCATGTAAAAATTGTTTAGTAAAACATTTCATGTTTGTGTCAATTTTTACTTTAACCTTAAATAAAAGGAATTTATGTCATTTTCTAACTAAAGTGGCTCCATGGGGTCCCCAAGTTGACACATGGATTGTCTTGGTCGGCCATAGCACATCCAATGAGGGTAGGACATGTGTCAAGCTCATCTGATATTATTAAAACATTATTTTTACCTTAAACTACACTAATTACCTCTAATCGCGATTAAGAACTTAAAAGTTACTATTCACCAAAAATTATTTTAATCTCATTGAACTACATTTTACTTCTTAATGACAACCATGTATGTCAGATTTTTGAAAATCAAATCACAGAAGTGGTAATATTTCATTTAAACAAAAAATCAATTATTTAACTACCACTTAGTGGTTTCACTATTCATCAAAAATTGATTTTTTTCAGAACAATGCCAAAATTTCACCCTAAGCTATAATTGATATTCCGAATTCAAAAATGATGCCTATTTTACAAAATTAAAAACATATAAGTTCCATTAATTAATTTTATAATTAATTCCTGCTGTCACAACAAATAGCGTGTTTTTAAGAAACAATATATATCAAAAGATTGGCATTTGTTTATGTCCAATTTCAATGTTAAATTAATTCTAATGACCACCATTGGATAAAATGGTAAAAATATATTCTAATTATACTTTAAAACACTAAATAGTATAATTTATCACTATAAATTATTTTGATTAAAAAAAGTTGTTTTTAAGTATTTTTCACTATTCATATAAAATTAGAAGTTCTCAGAAAAATACCAAAAATTCAACATAGGCTAATATTGATATTCCAAATCCAAAAATGAAGTCCATTTTGATAAATAAAATTTATAAAATTTAAAAAAGTAGGTATTACTATTCACAAAGGCTAGTTTAATCAGTTGTGCTGTGTGTTAGAGCTCGAGGTTGCATACAACACACACTATTGCATTATTCGAAGGGAAACGTACTGTGGATGCTTGGGGTGTTACAGAACCGGCCGGTCTGGCCGAGTTTGGTACACGGTGTTTTTTAAACCCATGTTTCCTGCCCTATGGATGTCCGATTCGCGCACCGTCTGCGGCAGCGCGAACCTGGGGATGAGGCGAACCCTCCAGTGTGGCTTCAAGGGTTTAAAGGTTTGGGATTATGGCCTGGGGGTTGGAAATGTCATATAAAGTAATAATATTTAAACATTTTACGACTTCGGGCCATTGTAACTTCTACCCAGAGTGCCTGAATGACATGTCGTCAGTGGCATTGAGACCCTGATGGTACGACGGAATTTTTGAGATGGTTTCTGGGTATTGGGACTGAGAACGGTGTGCTGGCCCCACAAGGCCGGGTTTTTGGCGTTTTCGGAAAAATGCAACTCTTCTGCCATGTGTCTGTTTGGGACATTTGAGAAGTTGATCCTGTGTGTTTTTTCTGAGGGTATCACAACAGTATGATCCGCTAGATGAGTATCAGGATCGTGGCGTGGGACCCACCCGGACTGGCTCTGGTGAATAGTACCTTTTTCACCGGGTGGCCGTTTTGGGTGAATGAGTAGTTGATTCTGTGTGTTTTTCTGTGGGGATCGTCGTGGAATGATCCGCTTGATGGGTTTTGGGATCTTTGTGTGGGCCCCGCACGAGCTAGCTACGGTGAATAGTGCATTTTTCACCGGTTGTCCATTGCGGGTGAGTAAACAGCCTATCCTGCATGTTTTTTCGCATAGATCGTGATGGTGTCCTCGATATCGGCCTAGGAGGAGCGTAGTGTGGAATTGTGGCGGGTCGCTCGAGTTAGCAACGTTTGGACCAGTAGTGGTTGACGGTACTCCCTTGGTTAGTTCCTACGAGGGTTCGTGCGGCATCACAACCTTCGTAAAGGTTAGTGATCCACTCGATGAGATGTTTAATTTTTTAGATTTGTGGAATCCCTCTGGTGGGCCTGGAGCAGGATCCTCTAATATCCTTTCCCTAGATTGGGTTCTTGATATCGCTATGACCGCTTCTCCATGGGCGGTGATCCTCTATCTAGCTGGTTAACCCCGCAGGGTTATGGAATCATCGGGATTATGATCCCCTACGCGGTGGGTCGTACTCAATAGGGTTGCGGTATCCTTGGTTATACGATCCCCTACTTAGCACGTGGTTTCTGTAGGGTTGTGGTATCATTGGTTATACGATCCCCTACTTAGCATGTGGTTTTGGTAGGGTTGCGGCATCGTCAGTTCGATCCCCTATAACGCGAGATGTACTAGATAGGGTTTAGGTATCATCGTGACCACCTTTACATGGGCGACGATCCTCTATCTGAGTGTTGTGTTTCTACGAGTGCAAGATTGGGTTGTGGTATCCCTTATCAGATCCTGGGAGTGATCCCCTATCTGTGAGATCTTCGT
Organism: Viscum album; assembly: GCA_963277665.1. Lineage (NCBI taxonomy): Eukaryota > Viridiplantae > Streptophyta > Magnoliopsida > Santalales > Viscaceae > Viscum > Viscum album. The sequence goes on from OY728164.1 coordinate 287,334,590, forward strand.
ATACCAGTATGGGTTCTGGTATCCCCTAGCTGACCCTATGAGCGGTCCCATATCTGAGGAGTTTGGTGTTTTTTCTGTTTTAGCGAGGTTACCTCAGTGACGGTATCTGATGAGCGTGAACTTGCAGATGAGGGTCTGAGTTGTTTGTGTGGGACCCGATGGAGTGTATCTCTCGGACGAGTGTCATCTGGGATGACAGTGATCATGGAGTGTGATCTCCTGGTTGTGAACCATTGCTGGTGCTGAGGTTGGTACCTCATGTGTCTTGGTTCATGAGATGAGTATATCTGGACGTAAAAGGTGTATGTATGGGCATTCACCTGGATTGAGCTGACTAGTTGTGTTTAGTCGAGGATGGTCACGAGATGGAGTTTCTCTCTTGTCTGGGTTCCCTCTTTCTGGGATGAGCGGACTGTTTCCTTTCAGTTGCTCTCTTTTGTTTTGGGTTTTGGGGTGCCAACTGAGTATTTTTATACTCACCCCTGCATGGTCTTTTCTAGCACATGTTTGTGTCTTGTGCAGACCACATGCCTTTGAACGGAGTCCTAGGAGGACCCGGAGTAGGCGGAGCTGAGTGGGCGAGACAGACCGGGGTGTTTACCGGTGCCGAGACGAGGGCGCTTTTCTGGCGGGTGTTTGTGGCAGCATTCCACTTCTTTAGAGCAAGTTGGATGTGCTTTGTAGTTTTCTTTTGGTGGGCCATGTTTTTCCCTTTTTTTACTATTGTTGCACTCTGGTTGGGATAGTTGTATGCGTGCATTTTTACTTTCTAGGTTTCCTTATCTTCGCAATGTTGCATGGAGATGTTTGTGGGTGCATGTGTACAAGTAATTTAGGCTAATTCCTTTAATGTGTGTGATAGCCTACTCAACACTAGACGCCATCCCCTGGATTATTGGAGGCGAGCTTGGGGTGTTGCGGCTCGAGCCCAGTTGGGTCGGGTCGTGAAATTTATCTTATAGATTGCAAAACGTAAGTTTAGAAATTAATAAAGAATTCCAGTCTATTTTCCTATAAAAACTCACCCAACCAGCTGATCCACTTCATTAAAAAACCTTTCATCATGAATTGTCTCCATATTTTTCTATTTAAAGTCCCCAATGTGTTCCAAGTCTCATAATAAGCTCCTCCAAATATTTTGGAAAAACCCTCTAAAGTAAGGGATTCTGTTCTTCTTATTTTTATTCAAGTACTTTATTCATATTAATACTTCTTATTTCAAAATATTCATGTTGTAAATTGTTTTACATAACCCTTTATTTTCCTCATAATTCCCATGTAATTATTTTCCACCTTTCAATGTAATTAAACTCTTCCATGAACCTTTATGTATACTGGTTATGCTTTTGAAAATCATCTCAGTATTATCCATGCCCAACTTTTATATTGTGAATACCGATACCCATTTCTACTCAAGGGTATTCACCTCGATTTTAATATCCTTGTTTTATTGGGTTCTCCCATGTATTGAAACCACACTCCTTAATCATGGGATTGAGATTGATGAAATACATTCTTATTTTTTATGATATATGTGGTGCAAAAATGCATGTACATAATATAAATGTGATGGGTGGGCCTGGAATTATGTATCCCCCAAAGAATTTTGTAATGTTTTTATCTCATGAGATGCCATTTACAGTGCATGAGTGGTTATCATAAGTATGATATGTTATGATTTCATAGTGGTTATCCTTCACATATGCTTAGGATTTCTTGGTTTGTGATTTTCTTATTCCTATGTTTCCTTGATGTTATCACCTTATATCTTTTTTAGATATTCAATTTTATGATTCACTAAATTTTATGGCACCTTGATATTCCTTTTCACTCAATTTAATTAATTTCTATCATGTTACTCTTTCATTATTCTATTACAGGTCATTATAGATCTCCCCTTTCTTATGTCCTCCCATGGGTTAACCCATGCCATTTCATAAGATCAATTGAATCCTTAGGTCATGTTATGGTGTTTTAAATAATTTTTTTGTGTCTTTGTCTTAAATTATTGTAATATGTTTCTAATTTCCCAAGTACACTTGGAATAATTATATTTTTGGGATATTTTTATGTTCATATCTATATATTAAATCATTAAATAAGATATAAATAAAAGATATGGGTTTTAAAATATATGAAGATAGAAATTGAATTTGGAATAAGGAAAAATGAGAAGTTCTGGTGGTTATTTATAGTTGTGGTGAATGTAAACTTTTAAAATAATGTATTGAATATTTTTTTACATTATATCTAGAGGTCCAGTACTCCTAGAGTTCCCCATTCATTACCTTAATGAACCCTTATGATGGTTAGCTTAAAAATTAGGAATATAGAAAAATCATGGGTTAATTTATTCATTGTTTTATATATATATATATGTTGTCATATTTACCATATCTCACCATTTCTATTTTATTTTACTATTTTTTTTAAAATATCAAATTTCACTCCTACCTCCTCCAAATCTTTTTTTTATTATAACCAGACACACTTTTAAGGAAAACGTGAGAAACCCTAAGAAAACACAAAGTTGTTAAAAGAAAATTTTAGCCTATTGACATTTTTATCTTTAAGAAGTTCCCAGAACAAAGAGGTTACCGGTGTTTCAGGATCATCCTTTATGAGGTCTTCAAATCGACGCACTTGTCTGTCCCACGCTTGCAAGTATTCCTCTTTGTTGATTTTCCCTGCCTTGAGACCTCTTACTAGGATATAATTTTGCTTTTCAATACAGTCCCTCTGTTCTCTATTGATGTCCACCCGAATAGACCTCTTCAATTTTTTTTATCAAATTCACCCCATAAGTAAGGGAATTTTAACTTTTAGGTTGGAATGATATAATTAATAAAAATGTAGTTTTGGAGTATATTTCAATTTATTAAAAGAAATGTCATATTAATAATAGAGTCCCTCTAGATACATAAACATGAATTACACCATTACAACCCCTTAGGGTAAGGTGTGAAGTGGTGGTACTTTTATGGGCCATTCAACCAAGTTTAATCTAGAAGTTATTCCCATTAACTTGAACTTATCATACATAGAATCCTACTCAAAGCTCTATTGATAAATTTTAGATTTCTCTATGTCTATGTAAAACCCTAGTAATGTTACCTTCTTCCTAAGATCTAATAAATTTACTTCATAAGGGATATTCTTACTAGTCATAGCCATGCTCTCCCATCTTCACCAATTAAATCTTGTCATTTTCCTAAATATACACAAATTCCAATGTTTACTTTAAAACTATTATATCTCTAAAATTTTTATTTTAAAATGCTTATATAAACTCTTACACCCTATAAATTCATTCATATAAACTCACCATATAATACATCTCCATTTTCATTTCTTTCATTATGTCAAATTTTTAGATTTTATTATTTTTCTTGTGTATTTTACTTGTTATAGTCATGATTTTTATTGACTAATATGTGTCATAATACATCTATATTGTAATCAGATTATTTATTTTTGTCCATTGTGAATTAATAGTTATAATAGTCTTCCTAAAATTATATTTCTGATTTTTATTATATTATTTTATAATAAAATATTTTTATTTATTACTAAAATTTATGGAATATTACATTCTCCACCCATTATAATAATTTAATCCATGAAATTTTTAATCAATAAATGAAAAAAATATAGATTAGACATTATCATTACATCCTCATGTTCTATGTTCCCTACTCTAATTAGTGATTCCTCTAAAGAGCCTTCACTAATTATATCATCTGATTTCATGGAACATGCTCAATTATGTCAACAATATGAATCAGTTTTCATTAAATGATAATTCAATATCTAATTGAACTTGATCATCATATATATTATAATAATTCTCTATAAAATAATTAATTATAAGTGATATTTGTAAGATATTTTTGATGTGGGAATGATTTGGCGACATGGAAAATGATATTTCAGGACTGAACCACTCTAATAATTAAAATGGAATTATGTACCATGGACATTTCTTCCCATTCCTTCCAAATATTGTAATCCCATTCAATAGAGATATATTTTGAGAAAAAATCCAATACATTGAATTCGGGATTCGTCCTCTAATTACCATTATAACTTTTCTATCAACTTGATTCCACCTTGATATACTTATGAATGGATCTTACCTTCTCTAATGTCTCTTCTAAAAATTTGGGACCCAATGACTTCGTTTCTATAACATTATCCAAACATTTCAAAGTTTGATATCACTTTCAATGAAATATTTTATTTGGTGCCATTAGAATTTTTTAGTGGTAACTGTTACGGCATAAAATCTCCATTAGAGGAAAGTAATAATCCTAAATTCCATTAAATATAAGAGATGATGACCTTTGAATTACCTCAGATGTTTTTATCATCCTTTCATTCTGACCATCCATTTGAGGATGATTTTTTATATTCTGATTAAAATATGTTTTTATATACTTATGGATACAATTCTAAAATTTTATGTGAGTCTTGGATCATAATCAAATACTATTCATAAGTACGTACCATGGAATCTCAAAATTTAATTTATATATAACCTAATAGAATGATTTCTAGGTAAAACTTCTCAAAATTATAAGAAATAGACTAACTTTGTAAGATGATCTATGATGACTCATATTTCATTATACCTCTTATACATCTTAACAAACTCTATAATGGAATCCAACATAGCATTATTCCACATCCACTCTAGTATATGAAATGGTTTCATTATTACTTTAGAAATCTACACTTTATCCTTAACTTATTGGCATTATAATAATATTTCAGTTTAATATATAATCTTTTCTTTTATATTATCTATTGATAAATTCTCTTAGATATCCCTATATATCATGGTTATTTAAGAATGTATAAAGAATTTTTTTCTATTATATTCATCCAACATGTATTTTTTCCCTTGGGTATTAGTAGAACATAACCTTTTACCAAACCATAAAACTCTATCCACATCAAAATTAGACATTGTTCATTCACCATTTCTCAAAATTTTCATCTTATTTTTTAGGGAATCATCATCATGTTGATATTTATTAATTCTCTATAATAAATAATTTTGGGTAATTATATAGAATAAGTATGATGTTTCTCCTTTTATAATAATACCCAAGTCCGTAATCACTAAACTGTTGAGAATTGGATTATTCCAAAACCTCATCAAGGATATGAAACTGTGGTTTTTGATGGTTTTCTAAGTATTGAAAAATACTTATTCAAAGTAGTGTAGGACAAGAGAAATCTTATTCCCAATATCACTATGCTAGGATATTTGAAACCATATATAAATTGAAAATGAATAACACTATGTAACTTTCACTAATGAGCCTCTACTAATATCATAAAACATTCCTTTAATAAATATCGTCAATAGGTATCCAACAAACTCCATCACAAATTGTGTATCCATGGATTGACTGAATCATACAAACATTTTGTGGGATACTCCTCGCATTGAAGATATGTTAGTATCTATTTAGGAATAAGGAAGGAGAAGAAAAAATAAAAAATAAATTATAAAGAAGAACCTTATAAGACCATGAAAACCATATATATGGATTTTCATTCTTTATACAAGCCTCAATGACACTCACTAGCCCCTATCCCATTTAAACCTATGTTATGAAACATATGAATAAATAAATTCATTTATGATCTTTGTAAACCACATGAATGAACGTATCACTCAAGTTAACTCAATTACATAATCTATTTCATCTTATGAAATATTTAATCAATGATAACGTTATGTATAATATTAAACTGAAATTAAATATTCAAAATTCAAATACCAAGATGAATCATATGTTTCCATGTGAATAGTATAATATGAAGTTGGTCCCATGTAAGGTAAATACCTTTAGAAAGGGTGTGAATAAGGGTGTGTCTATTTCTTCATATGAACCTCACCAACAATATCTTTATACCATTAGTAGGATCACTTCTCTCCCACATGATAAACACAAAGTTATAGAGAAAGTAAAGGCGGAAACATAAAATTTTTACATGGTTCTTTCAAACAAGGAAAATCCAAGCAGCATACAATAATGATGTGTCTATATACCAAAATAACTAAAAATACTACCTGTTTCTTATAATATAGAGTATCCATACTAACCATATTAGTTTACATCCCACACAGTGTAAAGAACTCAGTATTCATAATCACTTTGTAATATTACTACTACTCCAAGAGAAACTATCTTGATCTTTATGAAAAAAATAATGACATTACACAATTAATGGTGTACCAATAAACACCTTCATTATACATGTGATAAAAATCACAATCCACTAATTATATAAATTTTTTTTACCACCTCTAGACATCTTTCTAAATTTATATCATAGATAATTAATCAATCATTTTTTATTTATGAACCACCTTTTCTTCTTATAGAGAAAATATCTCCCTATCCTTGATAAAGTATAGATGTTTTACTCACATTAGACATTCAATTTACCTTTCTCATGATGAAAAAATGCATTCCCTTGAGACTTAATATTCAATTTAAACCCTACGTTGAAAAGATACAAAAAAATACTTAAATTAAAGGAACATTGAATTCCAAAAAATATTCTTGACTCGAATTTATTGTAGTTTGATCATCAATTCTATGGTGGAATTTATTTATCCAGTTAAAAATTGGGATTTTTTCAATAACCAATTCATACACCACCACAGATCAAATACCCCATTAACTGTGAAAAACTATTTTTAAGGACCAAGTATTTTTAAATATAAATATAAAAACTTTTTATATGAATATTTAATAAATTTCATAAACATGGACCCACAGATATTAATAGTTTATTGTATTTAGATACTAGAAACAAAAACTTATTATTTCATTAATGATCTTACAAATCTACTAAAAATATCTTTTCATTTGGTACACCTCTTATGAATATCCTACCTAATCCTTTATTTATGTCCGGGATAAGGAAACATAAGAAATGGAACGATCATATGCTCAGTAAGGGTAAATATTTTAGAAATTAATCTATGATCATATGAAAGCATAAGATAAGAATAAGGGTATGTGAAAATGAAAATAATTTATATAGTTCATACCCAACTTTTCATAGATCATAAAAATGAGTCATGTCCTAAAACATTATCCTTTCCAAAATCATGGTCCATAAGAGTGAGAAATAATCATAAATAAATCATAAAATATAAGCTAGTTTCATAAAAATGGGGAAATGTCATAAATATAGAGAACCAATTTTTATGTCAATGATAACTACAAATACCATAAACACATTGGATGATTACTCATCACCTATTTCCTTTTGTGGATTAGGACACACTTATTTCTCATAGTGGGCCAGGATGCACCTTTTTCCCATAGTGGATCAGTCCCTTTGACTTTATTCCGATTGTTGTCTCATGAAATATAGATATTTAACTGATTCAATGGAGGTATATTTAGGTCCCACCCATCTCATAATGAAAACTATATTTATATGTGAAACAATGATATAATAAATTTATCATATAATCACATCATAACCTTTCTAATGAAAATGAGTTTCATAAAAAATTTACTATTTTACTATATTATTACTTAATAAAGATAAATGGGTTTCATAAACATTTCATCAACAAAAATATTAACTATCCAGATAAATAATAAGTATTATACCATTGAATCCCATCCCCATTAAATCATAAGTAACATCAAAGGTTTTCATCTTGGATTAAAAATGATTTTGAAAGATCACTTGGAAAATTTCTTGAGAAAAATATACTTTCCAATGTGAAAAAAACTTTTTATAACATAAAACATTTTCAAAATACCTTTCTTTTAAAATGACAATAGAAACACAAAATATAAGCTTTTAAAATCATTTAAAACATTTCTAGAGGAAAATATCCTATCCATTTTAAAAATCACTAAAAATTCATAAAATATTTTTGAAATAATTTATATTGAAAATAATTTTTAAAATTATAATATAAGATTTAAAATATTGATTATTAATGATAAGGGGAAATTACATTCATCTCATACATGTTTAAAACAAATATTCCTTTCATGTTTTCGGTAAAATTCAAAACAGATCTTCTTTTTGAAAATAGAATGAAGATTGCTTTTAATTTTTTTTGTAAAAATCCAATAAAGGGTAAAATTATATTTAATAAATATTTTCTATAATATTAAAAAAATTGAAAACAATTAAAGAAATTGTAGCTTTGGAATAAAAATCATTTTTAGACTGGAGAGGTAAATAAAGATAATTTTTCTTATAAATATTCTTTTAGACTCTAAGGAACATAAAGAGAGTAACATTAATGGAAAAGATGTATTCTCATTACATAACCAGATGAGAAGAAAATTTTTGTGTTTCTTGGCATGTAGATCATAATATTTCATATTGGAATCATAGACATTAATAATCCTGATAAATGATGAGATTGTATCATAAAACCCTTACCTATTTGGTAACATCGAATCATAAGACCCGTGAGAGAAAAACATTAAATGAAACTTAAAATATCATGAGTGTAATTAAATTCATGATATTAATTTTCAAATGGTCCTTATGAACACCCTATAAAAGAATATAGCTGTATAACAAAATATATGTCTCAAATAAGGTAAATTGACACAAAAATCCCTTACCTCTTCAGTAACATTTGCACCGTAAACCCCATAAAGAGATATCCTAAAATGGATATTCAAATACCAATTATTTTCAGGATAAAAATTATACAATACATTCATGGTTTTCATATACACCACATAAATGAAATTGGTGGTGAATATGGCATGCATCTTTCAGAAGTAAAAAGTGAGACGAGAATCTCTTACCATAAGTCTCAATATCCTCCACACAAATTCAAAAATCATGTCTAATAAAAATAAGTTTATTATACATATATTATAGAAAAAAAATTATATATATCATACCATATATGATTTACTTATGACCTATTTATTACCAGTTTATTAACAATTCCTTGTTAAAATCATATTTCTGGTAATAACTACTTTGTTATTCTTGTATATTATGATTTATTATTTTCCATCCACATGCATTGATAATGGTTAAATATTCTACATAATTTTTAACATGATATAAATATAATATATATTCATTATTTTTTAGTTATATTAATCCCTAAAATGTAGAGGTAATTATGAAATACACTATTCATAGAGACGGTATGTCATATGTACGAATGAACATTGTTTCCATTTTATCGACGTATGAAAATAAATTAAGATAAATAAAATGTTAAATTTATAGAATATTTTTTATGACATATTTATCACATATATTTATTAAATTTATTCTTATTACCTTCTATGAAAATCATTAGTGAAAAATGAATCACTCCCCTTCACAAGGCGATAGTTCGCTATATACATGAACAATGTTATCGTATCCCCCACGGAATAGAAAGTAATAAGGTATATGTGAAATATTTTTTATAAATGTATAATTATTTTACAAATATCATATATATTAATTTAATATTCCCCTATTATCATCCAAATAAAATGGAAATTGAAAAACACATCACATCATTTCGAGAAGCGGTAGTCCGCCGTACACATGAGTGACATTACTATTTTCCAACGGGGTGGGTTGAAAGAAGTAAGATGTGGTTTTATAATTAATTATGTACAATAATTTAATAAATAAAACATATTAATATTAAATCTATAATTAAATCAGGTTGTGATAGTTGATGATGGAAAATGAATAGCATTAGTTCGTGATGTGGTAGTCCACCGTACACACAAATGATTATTTCATATAACATTTTCTAAAAGAGGAAATGGATATATATTATTCAATTAAGATAAAAATATCAATTTATTTTATAGGTAATGTTTTTATTTTATCAACTTAATTTAATAATATTAAATTAGGTGGAAGAAGAAATAAAAAACATAAGTTTAAGAATTATACCTCTTCTTCGGAGAGCCTCATTAGGTTTACACATAAAGCCTTATTAGGATGGATTCATAACCAAAATAAGGACTCTAAGAAGGTTTTAAAGAATTAATTAATGTATTTTGTATAATCTTGAAAAAACTAAATGGTTTTTCAAGTGTGAATAAGAGAGGGGAGGGGTGGACTTTTATAAGTGGTAGAGAGGGCACACTTGGTAATTTTGAAAACAATAAAGTGTACATGTGCTTTTATTATGGACAAAAGCTCCCAAATGTGTCATCATATAACTTTATAGGTTATAAGTAAAAAGTATGTCCATAAATGGTTTTTTAAAAGTTTTATATCATATCTAAACCTTATCATTTTATCTTAATCCCTCAGTAAACCCATTTTACCTTCACTATAGTAAATAATTTTTATTGTTTTGACTATTCATAATGCAGGTCAAATATTAAGTTTAACTTATTAGAAAAAAAATAATGTTAATTAAAAATATTGGATATTTTAAAATTCAATTAAAATAAGTTATATAATTTAATTTAAAATTATACCCATAGATGTGATGAAAAGGCTTTTTTCTAAAGAGAAAATGTTCAAAAGTTTAAAATGTTTTTATTTAAAATAAAAACATTGAATTGATTCCAATGAACTCAATTATATATATATATATATATAATTGAACTAATTTTACTTTTTAAACCATCATAAAAAAATTCTTATGATTTCAAATATTTTAAATGAAAAGACAATTTTTAATAAAAACCAGTACTTTTAATATTGGATGAAAAAATAATCTTTTTAAAAAATTCTAAAAAGTAACTCCTATATAATTTTGAAATGTATGTTTAAAAAATAAATATTATATTTTCAAATAAATTAACTAAATTTTTAAAAATATTTAACTCCCAAATATTTTATAAAAGAAAAGTATGTTCGATAGAGTATTCGACATACAATATCGAGCTTAAACCACCCATGAAATATATAAACATTATAACATAGCTCTTAAATTTTAGGATATAAATAGTTTACTATGTTATGAAATATATATATGTATGTATGTATGTATGTATGTACGTACGTATGTATGTATATATTTTTGTATTTATTACTTAATATAATTTATTGATAAATATTTATTAAATAATCAAACAATTTTTTGTAATGTAATTTTATTCTTAAAAAAATATACTTTCCTCAAACGTGATTTTTATTTATTTTCAATAAAAAAATTATAATTAGTTTTTGGAATGTTTATAAATTTTATTTGATAAAATTAGATTTATTTTTGAAATTGGAATATCAAAATTTTCTTTGGGTGAAATTTTGGGATTTTTCAGAAAATATAGACTTTTAAGGGAATAGTGGAAAATACAGATGTTTCTAAAAACGTCATTTATTTTAAAAAAATTAGTGAAAAAATAAGTAAAATTATGTTCTGAATTCTATTTAATGTAATTAAATTATTATTTATTTATATTTAATAAACTTATTTTACTTCTAATTAACTTCATACTAGATTTTAGTATAGTTTTTCTTTGGGATTAAAAACAAAGTTTTCTGAAAACAATTTTAAAGTGCATTATGTTTCTCCATTTAGATTAATTAAAAAACCCAAATGATGAATGATTTAAATGAAATTTATTTATTATATATCAATAAATATTAATTTTTATTCACAAAACTATTATTTTAGTCATTGAGTTAATATAAAAACATATTTTCATTGAAAAATACACTTCATGAAAACCCATTTTTTATCACATATGTAGGTCTAATTTTAAATTATAATTTCCCACTTATATGATTTAATTTTGGTAAAATGGATTCCAGATTTGAAATCTCAATAATTTATATTATATAAAAAGTTCAAATTAATTTTTGATCATAATGAATAATTAAAATAGTAAAAATAAATTCTTACACCTAAGATGAAAATTGGTTTACCAAGGGTTAAACAAAAAGCGTAAGGGTAAAAATTACTTAAAAATTGTATAAAACATGTTTTGTTGCCATATTTTTACCTTATAAAATTAAATTCTCAATAATGGTCTACTCTATATCCTTTTGGATTTTGAAAAAAGTGGGTTCACGTTTTTTGTTGATAATTATAAGTGTGATACTCCCCTCACTTATTAAACTACACATATTCTCTTCTCTCATTCACACATTGAAAAACTTTTGGTTTGGCCAATACCTGAACAAATAAATTATAAACTTCTATCCTCTCATCTTAAATTTTTTTAGTCATATATTTATTATAGTAATACTTCTTGTATATACTAATGAGGTGGTTCGAGAAGTGCTAAAATTCTTAACTATGAATTATTTTTTATTTCTTCTAACACCTCCTTAAAATTTTACAAAAAAATTATAATTTTATAACAACATTATATCCTATATACTAATGTATTATTACATTAATTAAATAACATAAATATATCTCATCTTCCATAAAATAGGATACAAAATCATCATTTGTGTGTACAACGGACTACAGCCTCACAAACTGATGTCATTCATTTTCAATAATCATCTCTCATGGATAATTGTAATGACGGATTCGAAGTATTTATATGGTATTTGTAACATATTTATACTTCAATAGTTATGATATCACTTATATATTTTTTACCTTCCATTATTTGGTGGATACAATAACGTCACTCGTGTGTATAGTAGACCACCGCCTCACGATGCGAGGTGATTTGTTTTTCACTAACTCTTCACATGGAAGGTAAAATTAAATTTTTTATTAAATATATGTTATATAAATGAAATAATAATGATATTAATGATGTATTTTTCATTATTAAAACTTTATATATATTTTATTTCTTACACTGAAAAATGATAACATAGTTCATGTATGTGTGGATCACTGCCTCCACGAAGCGATGCGATTATTTTTTAATCACCACATAAAATTATGATATATATATATATATATATTAAAAGAAATAACATTTCATTTATGATATTATTTTAATTATGTAAGTATAAAATAATACATACCTCCTTTCCATATTGATTATTGAAAAATGGAAAGGTTACTGATGCATAAGTATAGCCTAACTTCTCCATGAGCATAAATTAGTTCATTTTTCACAAACATTTTCCATGATTGGTTTTAAAATTATAATTGACGAATAAATATGATAATTATTTCATTATTTTAATTCTATAGAGATTTAATAAATTAAATCTTTTATTGTAGTTGACACACAAAATCCATTTTGAAACAATGAACCGAACATCCTCAAAACATCCAATGTGCACTTAACTGGTTAAATATTTTAATATTTCAATAAAAATAAATAAAATAAAATTTTAATAATAATGTTTAAAACCTGAAGAAATAAAATAATTGATATAATCGTATTATAAATTATTTAAAGGACAGGAATGGAAAGTCTGAACTTGATGTAAGTGTATTCTCATCTCACTTTTACTTCTATGAGACATATGGCATATTCACCAATTATTTTTAGTGCATGGTGTATCTATTTCCCAATATTTCATTTTATGATTCTTTCCCGAAAAAGTATTTTGATTTATTAATTCAGAAGATATTTTTTCTTTTATGTAGTTTTGATCCACAGATAACCAAATCTATTAGGGACTTCATCTCAATTTCCCTTTCATTGAGGAATATTGTAATATTAGACACCTATATTCTTTTATAAGGTGTATCTACAAACCATTTAACATTTTATATCGTTAATATAATTATTTTTTTGATATTTAACATGTCATTTGATGTTATTCTTTTGAGGGGCTTACAATCAGATAAATTCCAAAGTTGAAAAGGCATTATGTTACAATATCATTTCCTTCAGGATTGTTTATGATCAACCATATTTTAGAATAAATAATGAGATATTATTTTCCTGAACCAAATATATTTTATCATCTTATGTTTATTAATTTTTTTCACATGTTTAATTTCAATTTACTCCCTTATTAGTTGAATAAAAATCAAGAAAGTCATTTTTAAGTGATACTGATCATGTATTTTTATTTTACATCAGATATCTTTCCCTTATATATCTATGTTTTCCAAAAAAATCAAAACGATTCTTTAAAAAATATAAATATTTTTATAATAATAATTTAAATGGCCTTGGAACTTATTTCAAAAGGTTTTAAAAGTAAATTTATTAATTATATCCAAATGAGTCACTTTTGAATCCTTTCTTCAAAATATTCAAAAAATAATGTCTATTTTTAACACTTATGATATGATCATGTTTTCCCACCATAATTTCCATTACCTTACTTGAGTATTCATTTATATTTTTTCTAAGTTTTTTTTCAAAGAAAGGTATTTTCACAATATTTTTTTTATTTTCAGTTTTTAGATTTGATTTTCAAAATTAAAATATTAATTTTTTGTAAAAGAATTTTAATGATATTTGAATGGTATTTCCATTCATCACTAATAGAAACACTTGTTATTACTTATCCTCCCCCTGGTATAGTACTTATTGTTACATCCTCAATATTTCTTAGGGCGGAATACAATTTTTTTCAAAGACATTATCACGAAACTCAATTATTTTCCTTGGGATCATCATGTTTCAGATATATTTTCAAGGAACCTATTTATTTTCCTTAGGTAAATCATGTTATCAAAATATTTTCAACAAACATGTTACTTTTTTATAGGAAAATTATATTATTAAAGTAATGATGGTTGTTTTATGATTTTAATGAAGAAATCCAATCTATATGTGCTTTATGAATGTTGTGGTTCTTGGACATTTTTTATGATTTTTGGTGGTTCTGTGATAAACCAAAGATTGGTGGTTCCATAATTAACCAAGTATGGTTGGTTATATTATAAACCATGGATAGAAAATTATGTTATTTACCTAGTATAGTTGGATTATTTATATCCCTCCAATTCATTAGGTACTCCATATATGGAAGCCTTCCATATTTCTTGTACTATTTATAAGAGTGATGTGATGATATTGCAACCAATATACCAAAATGTTTTATCTATGATTTTGATGGGTTTATATTGATTCTTATGATAAATATTGATATCACATGGATAATTATTATTTATTCTCTTGACTCTTTATTTTTTTAAGGTCTTATTTTATGTTTTCATGTTTGATGATTCTGGTACTGATGGGTACAAATATTCTTATGTTATACTCATTTCCTTTGATTAGTCATCATACCCTTATGTTCTCCTTATGCTCACTTATGACATTCAATTATTAGTGATTCTGTTTAAAATTACTATGCATTTTAGGTCACCCTTATTATATTTCCTTTTCCCTATGTTATCAAGAATTATTTTTAATGAATTATATCTAGAATGGCTTTAATATGGATGATAATGATGACTTAATGTAAAATAAAAAGTGATGGGTTAAGTGGGAGAAATTGTCATTTAAAAACATGGATATTTTTTGTAATAGATTTTACTAATTCTGTAAAATTATAAACAATAAAGGTACTTGAGTATGTAAGTGATCCAATTTTTCCTTTTTATATTTTATGTTTTATATGGAAAAAATGGGTCACCTACCTTAGTATCAATGCTAGAAATATAATGTTTATGATTTCAATACCGGATTTGGGAGTGTGGGTTTGGGGAAGTTATAGTTCATATATAAGGAAAGGTTTAGATAAATTTTAATATTATGATGTTTTCATGTGATGTTATATTAAGAGTTATGTATACCATCATAGGTTTATATGATAAAGGATGATTATAAGTTCAACTTCTTGGATGCCCCTTTAAGGTTTTCAGTGATGAGAACTTAAGGTGACTAATGACACTTTAAGAGATGTTTTATTTGGTTATAGTATATGAAATGATTCTATTTAAAGTGATGTATTCATTTACATTTTTCATACATAGTTTTTATGTTATTGATAATATTTAGGGCCTATATGACAATGGATATTAATGTAATTATGGGGACACAAGTTTTATCATATAGATAATCATGGGACTGAAGAGTTATTTGGTGAATAAGTGATTAATGTTATTTCATAAGAAGATCTCTATTTTTCTTAAAAGATGAAATTTATTAGTTAACATTTGATTTTAATAAACTCTTTAATATTGAGGTAATTTATATAATGTATTAGTTTTAACATTGGGATTTACTGTTGAATTTTGAATATTAATGTGTTATATGAATATTTAATAATTTTCAGAAATATATTATTGTGTAATAACCATTTTGGTTTTTTTAACGTATAAATATAAAAGGAAAATCTTGTTAACCATTTTATTTTTATAATTTCTTTAAAAGGTCATTTTAGTGCTTCGATCATGAAAAATTCACATTGAATACTCATCATTTTTATAAAAAGATGAGATTATGGTGGAAATTGAGAAAAGAATGAAATTATACTCATAAAGTAAGTATATTTATTTATGATATTAGTCTAGATGTTAAATGAATTCCTAAAACCCATTAAAATGATCTTGAATAAAATATTGGCCTATTAACACAATTTCTGATGATATCAATGAACTTTTTCACTCTATATCATTATTTACATTTTATTATTTTCTTACATTTCTAAATATTCCATTCTCATCAATGTTCTCTTAATTAGAAACCTAGTATGTGTAATTCGATATGACCCTCAAACTTCCTTTTCACTTTTATCAAGAGGATATTTTGTTAATCCATTTTTGATGTGGGTTTACAACAAAGGTATTTTAAAATACAAAAAAATTAATACCAATATAAAGTTAATATTTAAAGGATGAATATTATTAAAGTGGGGAGTATATAACAATCTGAGATTAAAGAAAATAAAACTTTGTTCAAAATCATATTCAACACGCAACACTGAGCTTAAACGACCTGTAAAATATATATATAAATTATAACAAAGCCCTTAAATTAGAAGTTATAAATAATATTAACTAAATTATTAATATATATATATATATATATATTTCTCAATATAAATTTTTGAATTTTTTTTATCAAATAATCAATCAATTTTAAGTAATGTAATTTTATTCTTCAAAAATATGTTGTCCTAAAAAATATTTTTTATTACTTTTCATGGAAATAAAATTATAATTAATATTAGGAACTTTTATAAAATGTATTTAATATAATGAAATTAATTTTTTAAATCAGAATAAAAAAATTTACCTTGGGTTAATGTTTCTGATTTTTTGGAAAATAATGATTTTTCGATGAATAGTGAAAATACCGGTTTTTATAAAAATGTCATTTATGTTCAATAAATTAAGAAATTTAAAAATATAAATCTATTTTGAATATTATTTAAGGTAACATAATCTTTATTTCGTTATATTTAACAAAATTATTTTATTTTTAATCAACTTCATATTGGATTTTATTAAAAGTTTCTCTTTGGGTTTAAAACATGATTTTTCTAAAGACTGTTTTAAGGTGCATAATTTTTCTCCTCATTATTAATTAAAAAACATAATTAATAATTATTTAAATTTAATTTATAGATTATATATCAATAAATATTAATTTTTGTTCATAAAAAAATTATTATTGGTCATATATTTAATATAAAATCATTTTTACGTGAAAAATACAATTCTTGAAAACACGTTTATTCCTTGTGTCTGCGGGTTTATTTTTAGATTAAGTATTTAAATTTTTTTAATTTAATTTGGTAAAATAGATTCCATATTTGGAATCAACATAATTTATATTATCTAATAATTTCAAAAAACATTTTTAAGATAACTAATAATGAAAAAATTAATAATAAATTAATGTGGCTATAATGAAAATGTGTTTATTAGGGGTTAACATAAAAATATAATAGTCTAAATAACGTCAAAACTTTTTAAAACCAATTGTATGACCATATTTAGCTCTTATAATATCTAATTATAAATAATGTTCCATTTTTTATCCTTCTAGCATGAGGAAAATGGTGGAACACTTTTTTCTTTTAAAAAATTACAGGTGTGCCACTCACCTCACTTATAAAAGGCCACCCACTATCCTATATTCTTCACACCTTTAAAACATTTTGGCTTTGAAAATTTGAACCAAAATCACTTCCAAAATTACATACCTTCTTAATAGAATCTTTTTTTGGGTTAAAAAGAAATTCTAGGAATACTTTAGGTATAATACAACAGAGGTGGTCTGATAAGAGGTAATATTCATTACTATGTGTTTTTTATTTTATTTCTTCTCCCAACGCCTTCAAATATTATTAAAATACAGTCATATGATAACCTAAGTATATTATATATACTAATATGTTATTATAATAACACTAATAGAAAAGAAGACTACGACCACAGACCTATATCCACGGTTTTAAAATTATGGCTATAGGTGGCTATGGCCATGGTTATGTGGCCTATAGCCACGGTTTTAAAACTTTGGCTATAAGTCTTTTTTCATGAGCTATATCTAGAGTTTTCAAAACTGTGGCTATATCCCACACCTATAGCCATAGTTATGTGGCCTATTGCCACAGTTTTCAAAACCGCAGCTATAAGCCTTTTTTTCGAAGGGCTATAGCCACAGTTTTGAAAACCGTGGCTATAGGTCTCCTACCCTTGCACGGGAGAAAAAACATTTCCCGCCAAAAAAAGGGTGGGAAGAAATATTTCCACGGTTTTTAATAATATATATAACATATTATATAGATATATACAGAAATTCCTTGGTGGTGTAGTGGTTAATGCTCTGGATCATGAAGGGAATGTGTTGGGATCAAATCTGGCTAGGTACACATTATTTTTAGGCTATTGCCACGGTTTTCTTGTTCTATAGAAACAGTTAAAACCGTAGAAATAGGTACTTATTGCCACGACTAAAACCATTGCCCTAGGTGAACTGCCACGGTTGACAATGGAGACACCTATTGCCACAGTTTTCAAAACTATGGAAATAGGCCACGTATAGCCATGGTTAAAACTCTGGGAATAGGTCAGACCCTACTACCACGGCGATAACACCCACGGTTGGGAAAAACTGTGGTCAAAGCCTATGGACTTGGTTTTGGGCCCTATTGCCACTATTTTGAATCGTGGAAATAGCCTTTTTTTCTAGTTGTGTAACTTAATAACCTAAATCCATCTCTTCTTCAAACAAATTGGATACGATATCATTATTCATGTGTACGGAGAACCACCGTCTCGCGAACCTATGGCATATGTTTCCCTTCATCACCTCTCATGAATTGTTGAAATGATTGATTTAATGTATATATATTATATTTTTTTAATATTTATTATTATGGACTTATTATATCACACATATATTTTTATATTCCATTCTGTGCTTTATACAATAACATCTCTCCTATGTACGACGGACTATGGCCCCGCGAAGCGATGTGATTCGTTTTTTACTAATGAGTTATATTGATGGTAATAAGGATAATTTAGATGAATATATATTATATAAATGGTATAATAATTATATTCATGACATATTTATCATTATGAAAAGATATTATATCATTTTCTTTCTCACATTGGAAAATAATAAAATCATTCGTGTATATGTGGACTGCCACCTGCATGAAGTGATGTGATTTTTTATAATCACCA
This sequence comes from Viscum album, assembly GCA_963277665.1. Lineage (NCBI taxonomy): Eukaryota > Viridiplantae > Streptophyta > Magnoliopsida > Santalales > Viscaceae > Viscum > Viscum album. Next base: position 287,354,055 of record OY728164.1, read on the forward strand.
AATCACAAGAATGTTATTTAAAATTATATTTAAAGATATAATATGATATTAATTATATTATTATCATTATTTAAAGATAAAATAAAATTTAACTTCTTTCCATAATGATCATTGAAATATGGAAACATTACTAATGCGTACATATGGCCTACCGTCTCCATGATCACAATGTTGTTCATTTTTCATAACTAGTTTTCCATATTGCTTTTTAAAATATGATTTATAAATAAATATGATAATTATTTAAAGATTTTTAGTTTTTATATTTATAATAAATGGACACTTTGATAACAATTAACACACCATATAAATTTTGAAACAATTAATCAAATGTCCTCATAACACACGATGTTGACTGAACTGATTAAATATTTAAATATTTCATTAAAAATAAATAAAATAAATGATTTATGTATAATATTTTAAACCTAGAAAATGTTCTCAATAAATAAAATAGATGATAAAATCTTATTTTATATGAGTTAAATTACCTTCATTAAAATTTTGTACTCAAGGTAAGGGTTTTGTCATCTCGCTTTTACATATGTGAGACATATTCCATAATCACCACTTATTTTTATTATATGATTTATATACTAAAAAATAATGTATAATATGTTTATTTCCATGATTTTTGTTTATATTTAAGAATCCATGTTATTTTCTCTCTTTCATGGGGTTTTGATCAAGAGATACCCAAAGCATTAAGGGACTTCATCTCAATTTCCCTTCATTAAGGAATATTGTAATCTCACACGATAATAAATTTTTTTGAGGTGTTTCTAATACAACTTTGATGTGTTATATAATGAATATAATTATTCTATTTATATTTAATGTTCAATTTGAAGTTTCTATTTCACAGGTCTTACAATTGAAGAGTTACTAAAGCAGAAAATGATTATGTTACAATCTCTTTTCATTTAAGATTGTTTATTATGAAATTTCTTTGGGAGGAAATAATCTGATATTATTTTCTTGAACCACATATCATTAATTATCATATAATTATTAATTTGGTTCGCATGTTTAATTTTCATTTCCTACCTTATTGATTGAATAAACATCAATAACGTTATTTGTAAGTGATGTTGATCTTGTATTTTTTTATCGTCTATCTTCCTCTTCTATATCCCTACATTGTAAAATGTTTTTTTAAATATTTCATAAAAATAAATGATTTCCTATAGCTATTTCACAAGGTATTTGACCTTATTTTAAATGTTTTTTAATGGTAATTTTTTAAAATTTTCTAAATGAGTCACTTTTGACACACTTTTTCTAAATCTTTTGAAAATAATGTTTATTTTTAACACTTATTGTCACGAACCATGCCAGGTTGACCCTAAACCAGTCACCTGATCTGGTCCACGACATGTCCTGAAGGGCATTCCCGATCCCCACGGGCTGACAACTAGTGCTGGGCATCGAAATAAAATAGGTGGGAACGATTTTTTCCCATAAAAAATATGAATAAGCATAAACTAAACAAGAATATAAATAAAGGGAAATAAAACAAACAAACTAGAATCAGAAAAAATGAATTAAAGAAGCGATGTGAAATACCTCAGGTGACCCCGTGGGTCAACACAGAACATAAACCACACTCTCTCCCAAAGGAGATCCAAGACTAAAACCTGCAACTGAAAGGTAAAGTAGGGATGAGCACCGAGATGCTCAGTAGGAATGCCAAAACATAACCACATCCTATGCCCCATCCATTAGTAAGAAATCCAATCATGCCAGTGTGAAAATAAGGTATAATAAAAAAAATTTACTTATTTTCAAATCCAAGTACTGGGTTTTCATTTTCAAGTAAAGAATTTCACTCCCACAACATTTTTGAAATAGGTTCCAATCATGTATTAATGTTTAAAAATGAAAAGAAACTAGTTTGGATTAAAATATAATTTTCACAAAAAAGACATTGAGTATGAAACAATGGAAAGTTACATCACAGGAAGCATGTCACTTTTTTCAATAAACCGGCCAAAAGGAAAAAAAAACCTATGGAAATACACCTTACCAATTCAAAACCACTTAAGAAATCAATTTTCAAGAAAAGTCACTTAAGACCAATGGCATTTGAAATACATTTCAATTTCCAAAACAAAGACACAATAGTTTCTAGTAACCAAAATAGGATTTCAAAGCATGTGTATATAGCATAATGTAAAACATATTTTAAAGTAAGAAAGAAATTATGAATTTCAAATTAATAGCATAGGCATAGGGGACTACCTCAAACATGCCATTATTTGTCGACGACCACTCGAACTATCCCTGCGCACTTCCATGCACATGAATTTATACATATATATATAAATACCCCTAGTTTCATTGCACATATTCCTCGTGCCATGAGGGAATATGAACAAAGAGAGCATTTATACATATATATGCCTTACCTTAGCATGCACATGTAGGCGTTCTTGACACACACTACTCAAACCCATCGAAGAAAGGCCCAACGCACTACACATATAATTTAATAAAGTAATTAAACACTTAAACAATCCATAAACGTTTCAAAATAACACATCACAAATTTACACCAACGACACGCCACTTACAGAACTCATGAAACCCATTCAAAAAATTAAAAGAATAAAACATAATCAATTTAACCCTTTCAAATGGACTTTTAAAATCATCACATAAACCAAACAATTCCCAAACATGCATTTCATTATTTAAACAATTTATGATTTACATTTAGAAATATACAACAACCCAAACATGCCAAATTATGCATTTCCCTCTAAAAACCTACTCCCAAACCCATTTTAACAATAACTACCATTAGAAATGTGATTTACACCACTGGAAAAATTAAATAAACCATTTGTACAATTCATAAAACACCTAAAAGAGGAAAAAGAAGATTTTACATGAAAATCACTCCCAAATTCACATTAAGACACCAATTCCTAATTCATGCATATCAAATTATTTCAAAAACTAGTTTTGCATCACTTGCACAATGAAATAAGTCATTTTCTTAATTTATAAAACATTACCAAGGTTCACACCAAAACAATATCCACACATGTTTCACATAATTTATAAGTTTTAACAAAACACTTAATAATTTTATAAAACAACTCCAAGCGGTATCACAAGAATTTGAACACAAAAGCCCACTTAAAAACTTCTTCTAAGGCCAAACGCACGCCAATAACATGATAAAACAGATTTCTTAGCCCTTGCGTGACATAATAAACCAACAGAATAGTTTATAAAACACAACGAAAGGCTCAACATGGGTTTTTAAAATCTCAAAACATTCATATCAAATAAAAGCGCTAGTAAACACATCGAAATAATATTAAATCTCAAGTAAAACTATACTCACACCAATAAAACTAATCAATGAGTAAGCTAAATTAATTAAATAATAAAATTAATTCGTCAAACAAAACTTATATGCAGAAACACATACCTTCAGTGTCGAAACACTGCAAACGTGGTGTGCAAGCTCCACCGCACATCAAATGCACTGCAGGGGACCTAAAACAAACAACGAAATAAAGAAGTTATCTAGAATTTATGCCAAATCTTATATTTTACTTTCTCGAAACCTAAACCACAAATAAAAATAAACCAAAACCCTAACTAAGATAAAAAGGGGGCTACCGGAGGGAATAATAGGGTTCGACCGGAGAGAGGCCGCTCGCCGAAGGAAGCGCCGCTCGCCGGATGAAGAGGGGGCACGACGGCGAGAAAAGAGGAGGCGAGGTTGGCGGCCTCAACCGGTGCAGGTCGCGCGACATGGATCTATCAGGGGGAGATGTTTCACGCGATCTGGGAAGGGAAGGGGGTAGGCTGGCTGCACAAGGAGGAGTTGGCGGGGAGGTGCGTCGGATGATGGGGGAGCCGAGAGGAGAGGGCGGTGGGCAGGACAGGGGATAATAGGGGGGCTCGCACAGTGATAAGGGGAAAGGGGGTGTTGTAGGTGTGCGATGCGGGGAGAAAGGGGGAGGCAGAGAGTGCCGTAGAAAATGGGGAAAGGAAATGGGGGGGGGGGCGTCGGGTAGAATTAGGGTTTCTGATTTTTTTTATATTATAATAATAATAATAATACAAATAATTATAAAAGCATAAATAAAAGTAATAAAATAACCACAATAGAGATAATAATGACACAAATTAAAAACAATAAAATTAAATTAAATAATAAAAATCTTATCAAAAAATCTTAATATCAACTATATTTTTATTCATACAATGATAACATTGTTATCATGTTTTAAATATTTAACTCACCTCACACATAAAAATTTATTTTTTTCAATCGTCGGACAGTTGCGCGGCCATCCGGGCCGACCGTGTGGCTACCTCCCACTGTGCGGTGACCACGAACGAGTCCAAAACCCACAAAAAATTATCAGACAACAAAAGTTTAAGTTGATACCCCGCCCAGACCTTGGCGCGTGATCTTGATTCCAAGAATTATTAAAATAAAAATTTAATTTAAAAAGACAGATGTGACAATTCTCCCCACCACAGACACTTTCTACCCCCATAATGTCACACAGCCGAACAATGGACCAAAAAAGAATACATGCCCAATTGAAACTGAAAGAAACCACAACACAAGATAATAGGATAAAATAAGAGGGTTCTCCCCACCACATGAACTCTACTAGTGCAGAAATTCCACACCCAAACATATTACCCCGGGAAGGGGGGGGGGAAACGCGGGAACTCCCAACTAATCCAAACAATCTTCTATAGCCCGAGCGAACACCCCCACTGAACCTTGAAACTCTCAACCTGGACCAAAACTCTGAATACTGGAGAAAAAAACCCTAAGAAGAAATTAACTCATATAGTAAACCCGAGTATAACCACAAGCATTGATTCTTCCATAGGAACTCACATCTCCAAAAAAACATAGATAAACCAAGATCAACATATACCAGGGTCAAACACACTTTTAAAAAAACACACGATTCTGAAAACCATGATCAGACAAACAAAACTTGTTTGATTACAACATAACTTTTCTACTATAACTCCACAATGAAACGATGAACTTAAAACAATTTCAAAACTTTAATAGTAGAAAAAGAAACGATGAAATGACTTTAAATGTTCCACTGCCAACATGGAACACAACAACCAGACCAAAGCTTCACACCCCTGAAAAAACCTGACTGTGCGCAAGCTTCATGCCAAGACCTGTGGCTGGGGTTTTGATGGCTGAAGCATCTCTTGCCTCATAGTCAGGCACTGGAATTCATCTGGTCACAATGTCTTCTTCAGGCGAAACTTCTTGCAAAACTTCTCCAAGTGACCCTGATAGCGATAACGACAAAACTTCTTCAGATGGATGCGACATGATGGCTTCATGTGCCCGAACCGGCCACACTAGTGGCACACCACTGAACTGTCCGACAAACTAGTAGCTATAAACATAGTAGAAGACTCTTTAGAAACAGGTCTCTCTGGCACACCCTACTCACCAGATGGGAAACCTTCACGAGAAACTGTATATGCTGGATTTCCAAGCACCTGTACTCCGGGCACCAGTTCATCTAAGAATGCCTCATCCACCAACTTCTCGAAATGATGGTCTTTAGAAATGAGCACCCACTCCTTGATATCTGGATGAAGACCCCCGAGGAAGAGAGAAGCCTTCATCAAATCCTGTGATTCTACCTCTAGATAAAATGACACAAGCTCTTTAAAATGGTCAATATATGCCTTCACCATTCGTTGGCCTTGTTGAATACACATGATATCTTCCATTTTCTTCACATTCACCTCTTCAGGTATAACCCATCAGATGAAGACAAATTTAAAGACATCCCACATCATCTCAACTTACACTGATGGAAGGGTGGCCAACTCCCATTCGTCCAGAGTTGAACCTTCAAAAAACCCCAAAACAGAATGCACTCTGACAGCTCCGGGAGTTCCCAATACCCTGAAGACACTCTCAACCCCTTCAATACATTCCACTGCTTCTAATGAACCCCAATCACCATGAAGATAGGCAATGTCTGAGAAGGACCAAAAACTGGTCATGACTTATTAGAAACCATTAGGACCTTTCTGGGTGGTATTTTCTGAAAAACAGATAAAACACCGAACCAAAACTGATATCAAGCCGAAGCAACATCATTGAAAGCACCATCATCTAAAAACAATCAGCTCAAAGAAGAACAAACAAATGAAAACACAACCCAAAATTTATTCCTTAAAACCCACTTTTTATTTAACATTTCAAAACGAAATTTTTTAAAGGACATTTTCAAAATACCAAACCCACTTTTCAAACCAATTTCAATTTCCAAAAATAATTTTCCCTTTATTAAAATCGCTTTAGAATAAGAAGGTCAAGCCTTTAATTCCATGTGCACACCCCAGTAATCCCATGAACCATTGCACATGTCTTCATCCGCTTTCCTCCATATGAACCAACACACACTTCTCATGTATTCCCTCGCATGTGCAAACATTTATAAAGAGTACCCAAGGCTGCACCCAAACCATATCCCTACCAGTTCCAAGAAACCACCAGATTTTTAGTCCAAGAGATTTCAGTTTTGAAAATACCTTTCACAAATTTAAATCCATTTAAAATAAAATATTCTTATTTCAAAAACCATTTTTCATTTTCAAAAGTTCAATTACACCCACAAGAACTAAGATAATACACAAATTTCATCAAATCACCGAAGAGAGGGACTAGTAGTCGTGCTTAACCTTGCGACATGGTAGTGGGCCATGCCCTAAGTAAGAATCAACGACTAGGAAGAACTTAAACCATGTAATAAGACTCCACATGGGTTACTAATCCATGTGAAATCAATATGTGACATCATCTTTCCTCTATTGTCATCCCTCAATAAAAAGAAAACCAGAATGAAAAAAAGACTCAATTTCTGGACTACCCCTAGCGACTCAAGGTTTGAAACAGGTGAGGGTTCATGACGTCCTTCCCGTACTTACCTCTAGAGTCACGATAGTCTTAATCCCTATATACTAGACACCCCAAATAATAAGAACCTCCTCTAATACCATTTTGTCACTAACCATGCCAGGTAGACCCTAAACCAGTCACCGGAACCGGTCCGCGACATGGCCCGAAGGGCGTTCCCGATCCCCACGGGCTGGAAAATAGTGTCGGGCATCGAAATAAACTAGTTGGGAAGGATTTTGGCCTATAACAGAGATGAATAAACATAAACTAAACAGGCAGAATAAAAATGGAAATAAACCAAACCACTTGGCAGCGGAAAAAAGGAATTAAAGAAGCAATGTGACATACCTCAGGTGACCCCGTGGGTCAACGCGGAACGTAAGCTGCAATCGCTCCCAAAAGTGATCCAAGACTGAAACCTGCAACTGAAAGGTAAAGTAGGCATGAGCACATAAATACTCAGTAGTAATGCCAAAACATAACCACATCCTATTCCCCAACCATTAGTAAGAAATAAAATCATGCCAGTTTGAAAATAAGGTATAATAAAATAATGTTTTTCCTTCTTTTCAAATTCAAGTAATGAGTTTGCATTTTCAAGTAAAGAATTTCACTCCCACGACATTTTCGAAATATGTTTCAAGCATGCATTAGCGTTTAAAAATGAAAAGAAACCAGTTTGGATTAAAATATGGTTTTCACAAACAAGACATTGAGTATGAAACAACTGAAAATAAAGTTACATCACAAGCAGTATGTCACAAATTAGCACCATGGGTAATCCCTATATGTAGCTAGAACAAGTGGGAACCTAGAGACATCATGCCTCGGTGAAATGTGGATTAGTAACCACGACCCTAAAAAAATGTGGCCCAGAATACCACAAGCCTCAGAAAATGTGTCTTAGAAGACCACGGCCCTCAGAATTCATATTCTTAGTAAGTGTTGTTGATTCAATCCTTCTAGAAGAACTGGGACGAACCCATGTCGTGCCATCTAGCATACTATTCCTAGTCACCCACCTAGATACCCAGGTTTCCCATTGTGCTATATTTCAAGTGGTGGTGTCTTTTCTTTATCAATAAAACATATATGTACATAACACTTAATTTTTCTAAAACTCATTCAGCCTCTCACCACCACTCTCCCTCCTTGAGCGCATTCCTCCTCTATCACGTCACGCGATGCATAAGCATCAAATTAGGTACATGATAGAACATTCAACTTAAAATTAATTTTTTCTAAAACCAAGGGGGGGGGGGGTGTGCCTCAAGAGAGGTTTTTCTTTTTCATAAAACCTTCTTATGATTCCAAACGGGCTTAATTACATAAAGGGTGCACTTTTTGAAATCAACTGGCCAAAAGGGAAAACACCTTTGGAAATACAACTTACCAATTCAAAACCACTTAAGAAATCAATTTTCAAGAAAAGCCACTTAAGACCAATGGTGTTTGAAATAAATTTCAATTTCCAAAATAAAGGCATAATCATTTCTAGCAACCTCAATCAAATTTTATAGCATGTGTATATAACATAAGTTAAAACATATTTTAAAGAAAGAAAGAAATTATGAATTTTAAATTAATAGCATAGGCATAGGGGACCTACCTCAAACATGACATTATTTGTCGACAACCACTCAAACTGAAACTTTTCACTTCCATGCACATGCATTTATACGTATATATATATATATATAAATACCCCTAGTTGCATTGCACATATTCCCCACAAAATGAGGGAATATGTACAAACATAGAATTTATACATATATATGCCTTACCTTAGCATGCACATGTAGGCGTTCTTGACACCCAAAACTCAAACCCATCGAAGCACGTCCCAACACACTATACATATAATTTAATAAAGCAATTAAACACTTAAACAATCCATAAAAGATTCAAAATAACACATCAAGGATTTACACCAATGACACGCCACTTACATAACTCATAAAACACATTGAAAATATAAAAATAGAAACACATAATCAATTTAACCAATTCAAATGGCCTTTGGAAATCATCACATAAACCAACCAATTCCAAAACATGCATTTCATTGTTTAAACCATTTACGATTTACATTTAGAAATACACAACAAACCAAACATGCCAAATTATGAATTTCCCTTTAAAAATTGACACCCAAACCCATTTTCACAATAAGTACCATTGGAAACGTGATCCGCACCACCAGAAAATATAAATAAACTATTTGTACAAATCATAAAACACCTAAAAGAGTAAAAATAATATTTTACATGAAAATCACTCCCAAATTCACATTAAGAAACCAATTCCTAACTCACGCATATCAAATTCTTTCAAAAATTAGTTTTCCATCACTTTCACAATGAAATAAGTCATTTGATTAATTTATAAAACATTACCAAGGTTCACACCAAAACAATATCCATATGTGTTTCACATACTTTATAAGTTTTAACAAAACACTTAACAATTTTATAAAACAATTCCAAGAGGTATCACAAGACTTTGAACACAAAAGCCCACTCAAAAACATCTTCTAAGGCCAAACGCATTCCAATAACATGATAAAACAAAGTTCATAGCCCCTGTGCGACATAATAAACCAACAAAAAAGTTTATAAAACACAAAAAAGGCTCAACATGGGTTTTCACAAACTCAAAACATGCATATCAAATAAAAATGATACTAAACAAATAGAAATAATATTAAACCTCAAGTAAAACTATACTCACACCAATAAAACTAATCAATGAGTAAGATAAATTAATTAAATAAGAAAATTAATTCATCAAAAAAAACTTATATGCGGAAACACCTACCTTCGTTGTCGAAACACCACAAACGTAGTGCACAAACTCCGATACACATCAAACGCACTATAGGGGACCTAAAAGAAACAACATAATAAAGAAATTATCAAGAATTTGCGCCAAATCTAATATCGTACATGCTTGAAACCTAAACCCCAAATAAAAATGAACCAAAACCCTAACTATGTGGAAAACGGGGCTACCATAGGGAATAAGAGGGTTTGGCCAGAGGGAGGCTGCTCGCCGGAGGAAGCGCCGCTCACCGAAGGAAGAGGGGGTGCGACGATGAGAAAAGAGGAGGCACGATGGGAGGCCTCGATCAGTGTGGGTCATGCGGCATGGAGATATCCGGGGGAGTTGGTTCGTGCAATCTAGGAAGGGAAAGGGGTGGGCTGGCCACGCAAGGAGGTGTTGGTGGGGAGTTACGTCGGATGATGGGGGAGCCGAGAGGAGAGGGCGGTAGGCAGGATAGGGGATGATGGGGGGGGGGCTCGCGCAGTGATAATGGGAAAGGGGATGTTGCAGGGGCGCGATAAGGGGAGAACGGGGGAGGTAGGGAGTGTCGTGGAATAGGGGGAAGGGAAATGGGGCGGCTCCACTATGTAGAATTAGGGTTTTTGATTTTTTTTATATAATAATAATAATAATAATAATAATACCAATAATTATAAAATCATAAATAAAAAAAATAAAATTACCACAATAAAGATAATAATGATACAAATTAATAACAATAAAATAATATAAAATAAAATAATAAAAATATTATTGACAAATCTTAATAACAACTATATTATTATTCATACAATGATAACATTATTATCACGTTTTAAATATTTAACTCACTTTACACATAAAAAATTATTTATTTGAACCGTCAGACAGTTGCATGGCCATCCGGGCCGACCGTGTGGCTACTGTCCACTGTGCGGTGACTACATACAAGTCCGAAACCCACAAAAAATTATCAAACAACAAAAATTTAAGTTGATACGCCGCCCTGACCATGGTGCGAGATCCCGAAGCTAGGAATTATTAAAATAAAAATTTAATTTAAAAAGACGAATGTGACACTTATGAGATGATCTAATTTTCTTGCCATCATGTACCTTAATTTACATGAATTTTACTTTATATATTTCCAATTATTTTTTCAAAGTAAATTATTCTCACAATTTTTGTGAATTTTTAGTTTCTAAAAGTGATTTTCAAAATGAAATGGTTGTTTTTCTGATAAATTGTTTTTAATGATCTTTTAATGGCATTTCAATTCATCAATATAAAGAACCCTTATTGTCACATATCTTCCACAGGGGATATTTTGTATTGATACCATCCTAATTCTTTCTATATATTTAATAATATATTTTCAAGGAGATTTTTATGGGGGACATTTATTTTTCATGGGTTAATCATGTTTCAAAGAGACTATCAAGGAACCTGTTTATTTTCTATAGGTAAATCTTGCTTCGAATAGATTTTCATGAAACGTGTTTCTTTTCCATTGAATAATAATGTATTGAAAGGAATGATGGGGTTTTATGAGTTTTATGATGAAGTGCAAGCTATATGTGTATTATTCATGTTGTGATTATTGGAATCTTATTTTATGATGATTGGTGGTTCCATGATAAACTATGGATGGGTGGTTCCATGAAAAACAAAAGATGGGTTTTTTTGTAAACCATAGACTGGTGGTTATGTTATTAACCAATAATAGGTGGGTTCGTTATATCACTCCAATGTACTAGGTACTCTAGAAATAAAAGTTGGTGATATGGGCTATTAAGTTTGTAAGAATGATATGTTGATAATGTTACCAAGATAACAATATGTTTTATCTGTGCTTGATATGGGTTTATAATGAGTCTTATGATAATTATTGATATCACATGGCTCATTATTATTGATTATGTTGACCCTTTTATTTGTTAAGGTCCTATTCAATGATTTTATATATGATGATCCAAGTATTTATGGTTATGAATATTATTTTGTTATACTCATTCACATTTATTATTTCATCCTACCCTTATGATCTTTTTATTCTCACTGATTATATTCAATTACTTATTCTTATGTTTACCCTAAGTGAGCATTTTATGCCACCATTCATAGGTTTCTTTTTCCACAAGTTATCAAGAATGGTATTGAATGAATTATGTCAATATTGGTTTACATATTGATGATAATGATGAATTAATGTGAAATAATAGAAATTGGGTTAAGTGGGAGAAATGGCCATTTAATAACAAGGATATTGTTTTTAAGATATTTTACTAATTACCTGAAACTCTAAACCTAAAATTCCCTTGAGTATGTAAGTGATGTAATTTTTCTTTTTTATATTGTATGTTTTTTATGGAGAAAACTATGTAACATCCATAAATATCAATGTTGAAATTGTAATGTTTATGATTTCTACATCGGATCTAAGGTGGTGGGTATAGGCCTATTATAAAATTAATTCTAAATTAATTATAGATAGTGTGAAAGAAATTATTTTTAGAAGAAAAAATTATTTTTTTAATAATTAAATTAGATTAATTTTTTATCTAATATATAAAAAAAACATTAAATTTATGATAAAAAATTTATAGAATATATATATATATATATCAATAAATCATTCACTAAGGGTTATTTATTTAATTTAATATGATAAAACATATTTTTACTCAGAAAAATAATTTTCAAAAAATTATTTTCTTTTATTTTAAAATGGTTGTTATTTTTATTTATAGTTAATTGGTATCCAAATAATTAATTTTATATATATGTTTAAGACACTTAATTTAATTATTTAGTGAATCATATTCACACCAACCATTCCAATGGATATGAGATAACTATCATATTAAATTGTAATATTTTAATAGTATTTTTTGTTTCTTTTAAACTTAGTGTTGCGTGTAATGGAATATGAAATTTTTGTTTCCTGTAATGCAACCTAAACTCAGTATTACCTCTAAATCAAGATATGAAAAGAATATATTTTATAAAAACGTTTCCCAAAATATGAGGGTGTTAAATTTTACCCCCTTAAAATGAATTTCTCCCTCACAATTTATCACTTTAGAATAAAAATGAGGATAATTTTGTATCATTGCATCCTTAGGTTTCCACAGAGAGTCCTAATGCTCATGGTTTTACCATAAATTTCTTACCAGGTGAGTGGTCTTTCTTTTTAAGGCTTTCATTGTATGATCTAGAATATCCATTGATTGTTATTTATAAGAATCTCAAAAGGATCGATGTAACTAATTCTTCAATGTACTTCGTATCATAAGAAAAATTTAATCATTTGGTTGTGATTTGATAAATTTAAATTTAATTAATTAATCCAATAAAATATGATGAATTTTTTTATGTCTGAAGCACTAACATAACACATGATCCATAATAGAATGAAAAATCACCCCAGCTATCTATAGTTATCAAAATGGATGGAACTAGTTATCTAATATATATAACTATTTATGTTGTTACGTAATACAAAAATCTATTCAACCTAATCCAAATCCCATCTTAAATCAATACATAAATTTTTAACTTCAAGACCCGTCAAATATTCAAAAATGTATACAGAATTGCACCAAATTTCCAAATGTGAAATTAACATTATTCCCCTAAATATAATTAAGTATCTCTCGATTTTCACATACAAAATATGTGAATACCTTTGTTATATATTCTCTTAAAACATTGTAATTACGTGAGTTACCATAAAAATTTAATGAGCACCAAAATTATTACTCATTCATAGAATAAAACCAAAAATTAATGAATATATTTTATAAATCTAATAATCCTGTGAACTCTATCAGTGATAACAAATACCACTTTGTCAATAATTAATTAATCATTTCTAGGGTCATAAATACTTTCCATTTCATGTTATAAATATCAATCATCACTTTATCAAAAATAAACAATATTTTTCTCAATTTTGAGAACATATTAAGGGTTATCATCCCTTAAGTATGTGTTATCCATAATATATCAAATTTTTATTAAATTAGATTTTATGTCATTTTTATCATTCAAAATGTTCTTGAAAATCCATAATATAAAACTTATATAAAATAATCCTTATATATTTCATGATTCATATAACATAATTCATGAATTCTCATAAAAAAACACTTCAATAATTCCACTTAATTCTTAAACCATTAACTAGGATTCATCATCTTATTCCATAAAACCTATTTTCTTAAATATGAAATATTAAACATGTATTAAAATTTATAAACCTTAATTTAATCACGATTCTCACATTTAACATAAACAATACTATTAAAAATACTCATACATTTAATATTTCATTCATAGCCACTTCATTATCAGTAGTATAACCATTAATCATACCACCTTTCCGGTTATCTTCACAAGATTTCAAAATAATAGATATATTTAAATATTGTTCATAATTTACACAATTAAAATATTCATCCATTGATAATAACTTAGAGAGACCAATATTCCCTTCAATTCTGTTAACTGCACATTTCATTTTTCTTTGGGACTTACTTACATTATGACCTTATTCTCCACAGAATAACCATATTCTTGTTTATTTAAGATATATCATAGAGTTTTTTCCCATATTGTTGACATATTATAATATAAGTCTTCTTTTCTCCATGGTCTCCACCACCTGATCTCTCAGTGAACTCTATCCTTCTCTTTGTTGGTGAGTCTGGGAGTTGGTTGAGGAGGAAGTTGTTAATCATATATCATGATAGCCTATTAGGCATAATCATAATTTATGTTACTCTTATCATCACCCCATTTATGTTCTCATCAAAACATTTTCAATCACATTACATGTAATCCTTGTTCCTTTTATTTCCTTCCATTTCCTAAAACCAAAAATCATAGTGTGACCAGTAATATCCATGTTGGAAAACCAAATAATCATGAAAAATCATTTATCTGATGAATAAATCATGACACTTTCTTTTCAATCTATGAATCCTTAGGTTTAACCTAGGTCATCCATGATCATTATTTATTAAAATCCTTTATAATGATTTATAAAGAAAGTGTGGATTATCCAATGTATATTTACTAGAAGTATCAAAATAGGTGTGCAGTAAGGCCTATTTTTGTGTACTAGGTAATGATTGGGTCAAGATCGACACACATTTTTAAGATGTATTAGCCCTTAGTATCTCTAATTCATAACCATGTACTCTTATAGTATACAAACATGGATGTATTAATAAGAAAATAAAATAATATCTTTCTTTCCAAAACATGAGGATGTATTCCCTAAATATAGACCTATCCCTTGTTTTTTACTAATATTTTTCTAATCCTAATCTATAAAGATAAATTAAATGTTTTACTATGATACCAACTATAAGGCCCTGAGATTTTCATGCATAAATATCACATCTTTTTAGAATAATATTCAACACGTTTTAAAAAAACACACACCCAAGACTATAATACTTTAGTGCCTTTGGAGAATAGAAACATAATCTTATTATTTAATGAAATATATTCTTAAATAGTAATCCTATTTGGAATACACTACCTAAACCTTTCTTCATAACCTATATAATGAAATATAAGAAAGGTTATACTCAGATGCTGAATAAGGGTAAACACATAAGATATCAATATAGGATCGTATGAAATAATATTTTAAGAATAAGGGTATGTGAACATGAACATAACTTATCAAGTTCATACCCAACCTATCACGGATAATAAACTTGAGTGATGACATAAAACTATATCATTTCAAAAAACACGGTCTATAAGAGTGATAATTAATCCAAAATCAATCATGATCTATAAAATCATGTCATAAAATGGTGAAACCATCATAAATATAGAAAACCATTTTTCATGTCAAGGTTAACTAACAAGACCATCAATATAGTGGTTTTGGAATCATCGTTTTTTCCCATTGTGGATCAGGAAGCACCTATTTCAAATAGTGGATCCAGATGTACCTATTTCTCATAGTGGATCAATCACTTTGACTTTCTTCCCCAAATTTTATCATGATATATAAAACGTTACCCAATGTATTTTAGGTATATATAGATCCCACCCATCTCATAATGAAAATTATAATTATGTATTCTACAATATCATAAAAATTTCATCATATCATCACAATATAACCTATATTAATAAAATGGGTTTCATAAATATTTCATCAATTCACTATAGCATAACCAATGAAAAATAAATGGGCTTCATAAAAATTAATCAATATAATCAGTAACCAACCCAATAAATAATAAGGATGGATTATTAAATCTTATCCCCTGTAAAGAATAATTAATATTAAAGGATATCATATTCGATAGAAAATTATTTTGACAGATCACTTTGAAATTTTTTGAGGATAATAGCCTTTACGCTTTGAAAAACTATTTTCAAAACACAGAAAATTTTCATTATCCTTTTCTTTGAAAATATACTTGGAAAATTATAAAGTAATTTTTAAAAATATTTTAAAACATTTCTTAAGGAGGATATCTTTTCCATTTTGAAAATCACTAAATATTTATAAAATACTTTTCAAATACTTTTAATTGAAAATGAAAATTTAAAATTATAAAGGAATCATTAAAACATTGTGTTTTAAGGATGTATGGAATTTTTTTTAAAGTCATAAAATTTTAAAATAAAATTTCCTCTCATATTTTTAGTAAAATCACAACGGGTATTATTTTTGAAAATGACATAAATATTCATTTAAAAAACATAAAAATAAAAGAAATTGTAAAACATTATTTCATGAATAATTTTTAGTATGTTAAAAACTTTTTTGAAAACATTTCTGAAAACATTTTCTAGAAAACATGGGTTTGGATGAAAAATGGGTTTTCTATAGAAGAGAAAAATAAAGAATAATTTAATAAAAAAATGAAGCATAAAAAAATGTTTAAGAAAAAACATATAGGATGAGAATGTATTATCATGAAATAAATATATAAGAATAAAATTTACGTGTTTTTTGAGAGATGGGTTATAATATTTCATCATGAGAATCATAATCATATAAAATATTGATAAATGATGAGAATGTATCATAAAACCCTTATCAGTTATGTAACTTTGAATTGTAATCCCCATGAAAGAATAATATTCAATAAAACATAAAATATCTGTAGATTAAATAAATTAAAGATATTATATTCAAAATAGGAGGTACATACAACTCATAAAAGAAGATTGGTGAATAACATAATATGTCTCAAAGAATGAAAATTGAAGCAAAAATACATTACTGCTTAGGTTACTTTTGAACTGTAAACCCCATAAAAGAGAGATCATAAAATGAATATGTAAATCCAAAATATTTTCCTTAGAGTAATCATATAATGAATTCATATGAATTGTACAAACTACATAAAATAAATAGGTATTGAATATGGCATGCATCTCATAAAAGTAAAAAATTGAGATAGAAATACTTCACCATAAGTGTCGACATCCTTCATACATATTAGAATCTTATATACTATAAATATATTTTTACTATACATATATTACTAAAATTTAATTTTATATATAATACCATATATGATTTATTTATACCCTTTTATTACCTATTTATTAATAATTCCTTCTTAAAATCTTGTTTCGGGTAATAACTGCTTTATTTTTTGTATATGTCTAGATTTTCTATTTTTTGTCCTATTAATTTGAAAATGGTTCCATAATCTCAAAAATTTTAACCAAGATATAAATATAATATATTTTAATTATTTATTTATTTAGGGAAATACATAAAATTTAGAGATTGAAAATGAAATACACCGTTCATAGAGACGGAATGATGTAGGAATGCATGAACGTTGTTTCCATTTTCAAGACGTATAAAATGAAAGAAGTATAAAAAATATATTATATTAGAAAAATCTTTTTTGGATCATATATATCACACATATTCATTAAATTTACCCTTATTACCATCCATAAAAATCATTGGTGAAAAATGATTCACATCGCTTCGTGAGGTGGTAGTCTTCCATACACACGAACAAAGTTATTGTATCCACCACAGAATGGAAATTAAGAAGGTATATATAATATATTTATTAAAAAGTTATAATTATGTTTTAAATATCATACATATTTATTTAATATATCTATATTACCATCTAGTTAAAATATAAATGGAAAACACATCACATCTGTTTGCGAGGCGGTATCCCATCATTTACATGAGCAATGATATTGTTTTCCAATGGGTTGGGAGGTAAGAATATATATGTGGTATTATAATTAAATAGTTATAATATTATCATAAATATAATATATAAATATTAAATATATAATTTTATATAAGGACCTGACCATATTACATTACATAATATTGAATTTAGTCAACAAAACACTTCCTTTTACATCGAGAATATTTTCATGTTTAGATCTTTAGAGAATTAGGACAATATATTCATAACATTACACATTATTACAGAGTGGATACCATAAAAAAAGTTTCCCTTTTTTAAAAAATATATTACATTAAAACATAAAACATGATTCCTAGACAATTCTCTAACATTTTACATGGATTCCTTCTTTTTATTATACATACATTATCTTGTGAAAATCATTTAAAAGTTCGGATGAGCACAAAATCTCAGTAAGGGATATAAAAAAAAGTAAAGAACACATTATCCCATGAATACTTGTAACGTATGAAAGAATTTTCAAAAGACATGCTTGTCACCCATATATACTTTGTGTAACATGAGATTTACAAAAGATCCACAAAAAACATGAGAACATAAATACAATCATAAAGGTATCTTGGGTCATTACTTACATAATATTATAACCCTCACAGCTACCTTATAATTTGTAACCCCCACGATTACCTTACAATTTTTGTAACTATCGCAGTTACACATGGAGTAACCATAGAAAAGACCTCCAACTTAAACATACCCAATGCATTGGAGGGAGATATAATTCCCAACCTTTATCATAAAAAATTCCCAAGAACCATAATGAAATCATACAACATGAATAATAGTATTAAAACATTTCTATTGAATTCTGTAAAATAGAATTTTAAAAGAGGATTTTTAAAAGAAAACCCCCTTACATAATTCAAGTAATTGAATCAAGACTTAATATAGTTGATGGAATATGTATATAAACTATAAATAAACATAATTAAACATAATATAAACAAAACCCAACACTCAAACAATTTTAATACAACATAAATAATGAAGTAGTAGGTTAACCCAAAGAATGGAAATCGGGTTAAGAATTCCCTTAACTTGGGGTTTGTCTTACTTAAAACTTGTTTAAAATTCTTGTATAATGGTTAAAAGAGTGTTATTGGTATTTTAAAGGAACATTTTCATGCTTATAACATATTATATGATCATTTCATAACATCATTTCACCCTTTAATTGTTAGTACTTTTCTCCTTGCACAGTTTTTGGGTGAGTTCTTTGCATGATTTCCAAGATTGGTTCATGATAGATGTTCTTGTCGATTGGAAGTTAAACTATATAATTTTAATGGATTATTATTTACCTAAATTATACCATTTATCATATATATTTCCTACATGATGGTGATTCATAAGTTAAAACATTAATGATGTTCGTTTAGATCATTTTAGTGGTTCTTTGTTAATAACAACCTCATTTTGTCTTATAAATTAAAACCATGAGTACAAAAGAATTACATAACCATGGATGAGACATAATAAGAATATTATAACCCTATTAAACAATAAAAATGGTTTCATGACCAAACTTTAAAGTTTAAATGAAAATTTAAATCACATTGTCCATGATGTCAGTAATTCGACACATCACAGACAATGTTTTTATTCCTTGAATAAGTGGGAGAGGAGAAAAATAATGATGATGAATTTTACATGAACAAGAGAACATATATAATATACAAGATTCTGGATCTTTCATGTCTCTTGGTTAAGATATGGTGAGTAAAGAAGAAGAAAAGAAAGGATTCTTGAAATAAAAGAAAACTTGGAAAATTTCTCATGAAAATTCGACAGCCTAACGACTTCTCTTAAAATTTCATAAAAATAGTTTGATGAGAGAAAGGGGATATATCATCACTCATACATAATATATATAGTAAGGGGGGATATGGAATTAAATATCCCAACATATCCAAAGTGAAAAAATAGAATAACATAAAATTAAAGAAAAGAAAGAAAAGAAAGAAAATAAAAGAGGATGTTTACCTCTAGATCTCTTCTCCTTGAGATACTTCTTAAGAGATTTGGTTTTGGTATTTTGGTGATTCTAGAAGCTCTAGTACGTGGGTAAGATCCTTGGGAGGAGTATTTGGAATAACATAGGAATGGATAAATTCTTTAGAGGTGCGGGGAGAAGAGGGAAGTGAGGGTGGTATTTATAGTGGAGGAGAGGGGGTATTTTTCATTATTTTAATCATTATTATAATATTTTTGAACAAGATTATGAATAGTCTTAGTACATGTGACCTCAAATAGTAATAATGGAATTTTAGTTCAAACCAAGTGGCCTTTAATCACTTATTATTTCTTAAATAATGTATTTTTCTGATAATTTGATTATACGGCATTTTACCGTATTTCACTATTCATAAAAAATTCAAGAATTTCAAAAGAATCCCAAACATTTACCCTAACCATTTTTAAACATGTAGAATTAAAAAATTAATTCCATTTTCTGAAAATAATTTTCTAAATATTATTAATTTAATTTTTAAATAAAATCATACTTAATTCAAAAATTAACAATTCTAATTCTATAACTACTTCTATATCACGATAAAAAATTAACCAAGATGTTATTATCTTGAAGCCTTAAGAAAATAAATTAATTATAAAATTTACTATAAATTTGGGCCATATTATTATTCATATTACTATTCATAATGGTATGTTATTGTTCACAAAAAAACAAGTTGGTTTCATCGGACTCCAAATAACATACTTTACACAATTATAGATGACAATTTCTTGAAATTAAAAACATAGAAGTGGAAAATTTATGTTTAAAGGCTAGTTATAAATATACACCTAAAAAAAGTTCCATTCAATTCTATTTACTTTTAGAAAAACTTGGGGTGTTACATTTTATCCATCCTTGAAAGGTAGTGATGAAAAATAATAACATCTGTTCGTGAGGTGCTAGTCCATTATACTCAAGAATGATGATTTTGTATCATATTTTATGGAAGAGGGTATGGATATAAGTTATTACATTAAAATAATGAATTATAAGTATATTTGAGACAGTTTTATTGTTATATAAACCTAATTTAATAATATTAAAGGAGGTTTGAGAAGAAATAAAAGAAAAATGAATGTTTAAGAATTTTACCACTTCTTCGGAAAAGCTCTTTATGTTTTTACCTAAAGCCTTTTTAGGAGAGATTAATAACCAAAATAAAGATGCTAGGATTAGGTTAGGGGAGTAAAGAAAGGATTTTGGTAATTATTTCCTAAAACATATGATTTTGGAAGTATTAATAGGAGAGGATAGGTGGTGGCATTTTTTAAGTGGGGGAGAGGACACATTTGGTATTTCTGAAAATAATAAAGCGTACCCATATTTTTAATATTTTAAAAAGATTTAAAACAATTAATAATAAAACATTAGAGGTTATAAGGATAAAATATATCCATAAAATTTGTGTTGGATATGATTTGGATCATTTTTAACCCTTTTATTTTTTTAACCCCAAGATAACCCATTTCCAGCTTAACCACAATAAAACTTTTTTACTATTTTTACTATTAATAGTTGTCAAAAATTAATTTTCAGTTATTAAAAAATATAAATTATTCTGGGTCCAAATATGGTATCCACTTTATCAAAAAAAACTCACATTATTGATATAATTTAATCTAAAATTTATCCCATAGACGCTACAAAAAAACGAATTTATATTGGGAAAATATTCAAAAGTTTAAACAATTTTTATATCAAAATTAAAAATTATATTGATTTTAATAGCCTCCATTTGATTAAAAGATATAAAATTTAGCTAATTTTACTTTTAAAACCATATTAAAATAATTTTTAAGTTTTTAAATGTTTTAAATAAGAAAACAATTATAAATAAAAACTTATATTTTTAACTATTCATTATAAAAATTTATCTGTTTATAAAATTCAAAATAATTCACTCCAAGATAAATTTTTCATGTAGATTTAAAAAATAAATTTCGTTTTTCAAAATAAATTTTTTAAAATAGACAAAACATAGTTCTAATATATGTGTACAAAAGGTAAGAAATCTACTTTTTATAAAAAATAGTTTTTAAGGTTAAAATTGGATTTATTATTCTCTCATACATATAAAACACATATGATGAATTTTCAAATTTTTATTGAATATATATTATATAAATTTCATTAAAATAATTCATAAAGAGTAATTTAAATAATTTATTGAGATAAAACATGTTTGTGCACATCGAAATCACTTTCATAGAACGATCCTTTATTTTTAAATGGTTTTTAGTTTAATTTACAATTAATTTGTTACCAAATAATTGATTTTATATATAGTTATGAACTATATATTTTGAAATTTTAGTTAATTTTATCCACACACTCTATTAAAATGGCTAGGTTATAACTATAATATTAAATATTTTAATAGAATATCATGTTTTATTTAAACTCAGTGTATCATGTAAAGTAAGGAAAACTAGATTTTGTGCATAAGGAAAGCTAAACTCTATGTTTAAAATACCATAAACTACTGAAAAAAAATTAATTTGAAAAAAAATAATAAAATCTTACAGTGTTACATTCTACCCCCCCCCCCAAATGAATTTCACCCTCAAGATTCATCACTTTCGTACCAAAAACTAACGATACTTCTACATCATCACATTCTTAAGTTACCATGCATCTACATCAATATGGTGTTTTTCTATAAAACTATGACTAGGTGAGTGGTATTGTTTCATATAACATTCTCTACATCATTCAAAATATCCATCATGTTTTCCTTATAATAAGGATCATTATAAAATATTACGACATGTGAGTTCAGTTCATGTGAAGGTTTGGGTATAGAATTTCTCAAGAGAGATACATGGAACACATCATGGACTTGTTTGAGGATTGGGGGAATTTCTATTCGATAATATATCATACCAAAACGATCAAGAATTTCAAATGAACCAATATATCCATGGATCATTTTTCTTTATATCATAAGTATGATTTCATCCTTTGAAATTTCTTCAATCAATTTCCACATTATCCATGAAATGAATATTCAAGATGGATTATTTATTTTCTAAATCACTAAAATCATCATAATATCCATTAGTCTTCACTTTAGCCTACTAATATTTTCCAAAACCAAAATGGTTAGCACAAGTTAGGCAATAACATAAAATGTTAAACTAAATCCATTCCAAGAATAGTTAAGCTTAAAGATCCTCCATATTTGACCAAAAATTAAAATCTAAAAATTTATAAAGTAAGAAATTAAATTTCTAAAATAATATTATAATTAATCCATCAAATATCATAAAGTAGTTCCTAATTTTCACTTAGCAAATTTGTGAATACATTGTTCAAATATTATTATTAATCATGGTAATAACCATAATTACTACAAAACATAAATGGAAACATACATGCATCCCCATTATTTAAATAAAACCACATGTTATTCAATATATTCAATAAATCCAAAAATGTTGTAAAATTGAATAATGACAACATAAACAAATTCTTCATCAAATAACTAAGAAATTCCAAGGAAATAAATGCAATCTAATTTACATTATCCATATCAATCGTCTCTTGGTCTAAACTAAACACAATTTTGCAAAAAAAATTAGTAACAAATTAAGGGTTATATTCCCTTAATCGCGTGTGTAAAAAAATCACATTTCCATTAAATAACCACTCATCATATTCTTGTAAATCCTTAATGAAAAACTACTACAGAAAAATACTTATATATTTTAGGATTCATATAACATAACTCTTTAATTATCATACACAAAAACTTCAATCACTACACTTTATTATGAAACCATTAACTAGGATTTATCATCTTATTCCTCAATACTAATTTCTTATAATATAAACTATGAATTAGGTCTTAACATTCAAGGACCTCAATTTAATCATGATTATCATGATTAACGTAAACAATATTGTAATACTAGTCCATATCACTCATATCCCATCTACTTATCTTCATCATCATTAGTATAACCCTTACTCATACCAACTTTTTAATTCTTCTCATGAGATTCCCCCTAGGACATCGATTTTCAAATTACTTATTCCTAAAAAATTAAAAAAAATAACCATCAATGATACCTTAGGTATACCATTATTCTCATCCATTGTGAGAACTATGATTATCATTATTACTTAGAAATTAATTTCATTGTGTCTCTCTTTAACACACTCTATTCATATACTCATCCCTTTAAGACATTCACTTGAGTGATTCTTCCCACATTCAGTGTATATGGGAAATTGTGTCTTCATTCCTCTATGGTCTCCACCACCCAATATCATAGTTAACACTATACTTCTCTTATTTTGTGAGTCTAAGAGTTGGTTGAGGGGAAATTTATTAATCATATATAGTGATAAATAATTTTAAATATCCACAATATCTTTCACTCATGTCATCACCCCATTTTGGTTTCTCATAAACACATTGTATTTCACATTAAAAGTAAAACCAATTCTATATGGTTCCCACGATTGATTAAAACAAAAAAAAAGTGTATGAAACAATAATCATAGTAATAAACCACATATTCCAAAAAAATACCTTATAAGATGTTTATATCATCAAACCTTCTTTTCAATAAATGAATCCTTAGGCTTAACCAATTTCATTCATGGTTCTTATAAAAATACTTCTTGATAGTTTTTAAATAGTTTGTGAATTTCCAAATCATATCCCCAAGAGTGTCAAACTAGGTGCGTGGAAAGGCCTGTTTTCATACACTAGGTGATGAATTAGTTCTGCTCAATGTGCCCTTTTCAGAGTTATTTCTACTAAGTGTAGTTGTTCTAGAACCATATCCAATTCATGTATCCCGACAATGAGGTAATTTCTTGGAAACCACTTTATCTATACTTTACAAAAATTCAAAATCATTTAACTATACTTTTACCCATCCTTAGACTTATGATTATACAAAAACATAGATATCTAACTAATGTTTTCTCATCCTAGATTCTAAAGGTCAACTACCCCTTTCTCTAATAACAATTATAAAGACACAAACTTCTCATAAATATATTTTTCATCTTAATATATGAAAATTCATTACATAACATAATGATAAATTCTAGAATTTTTTAGGTATAATTCCTTTGGAAATATGGTGTTATCCCAACCAGGTTCAATACCCTAATAGGAAGGAGAATTAGGTTATGGAAAATTAAAATAAATCCCCCATTATATATTGTTTCTTTATTAAAAAAAACAATATTCTCTACATCTACCATATAAATGTATAAATATAAATGAAATCATAATAAAGACATATAAATTTTACTTGGTTCACCCTCACTGGGCTAAATTTAAAGATCCTACAATGGCAACGTGCCAATGTAAAAAATTCATGAAGGTTTACTACCAAAATACAAGGTTTGGTATATATCACCTCTATTCCCAGGTTCAATACCATTAAAAGTATTAGGGTAACCACAATACTTTCCCAGGGGTCACTCCCTGAGTCTCTTTCTCTGGCTCACTACCAGTGGAAGGGATCACCCTCTTCCCCTCCCTTTGATCACTTCTCTAGAAAGGATTCACACTCATTTTATAGAAATGTAGGTCTCTTCGTTATCAATAATGAATAAATCCTCAGTTATAGATACGTTCTCTTTTTAAGTATCAATTTTATAGGGTTGATGAATATCACTTACCACAGGTTTACTAGGAAGTACCATTTCAACCCTTTTATGGTTCTAACTACCTTCATGAAGCACACCTCTTTCGAGAAGATTAAAAAACCTTTAAGAAGCAAACACCTTTCACTAAGATCAAATATCATTTGTGAATCTCACATATATTGGTTGGGTTTCATTTACTTCACGAACTGCACTAGTTTCATGATGCTCACAATTTTTTATCGGCGTTTATAGCCTTTAAAAACCACATTTCTTAAGGAATCCAAAACCATATAATATTTGTTAAGTCTCATTATTTTTCTGAAGGGGGTATAGGTAAATATATATGAATTTCCTCTAATTCCAAAATCTTCCATCCATGTCATCACCATTTCATGATGCCCTCCGAATTTGTTCATGATGCTCTATATCTTCTAGAATCACCTTGAAAATTACCCATTCGGGAGACATTCGTAATCAAAGAGATTACCATAAAAAAAATTCATGATTCATGATGCTCATTCCTGATAATCCATACCTTCAAGAAACATACTTCATGAAAACTATTCTTCATGAAACTCATTTCGTTTCATTGTTTTCAAAAGGCCTACAAAGAAATCCATATTTTGAGATGTTAGCCATCCTCTAAATATTGGACACCAAAATATTTGGAAAAAACATGGAAATAGAGTCACCCTGTGTATAGAATTTTCTATACCACTTCTACAAAATCCATTCCATTTTATTCTATATTTTTCAACATACCAATTCAATAATCTCTTTGTAAACCCTCTACAAACTTGGTAAGCCTTCTTTTTTCAACAAACTTAATCAAACCAAAAACACTATAATGTTACCTTGATGGATTTTTTCCCAACACCTGGACACATAAAAAATGGTTCATTGGTGAGATAAAACATATCCAATTATGTTATATATAACTAGTACCCTTCTTAGACATATCATATATAATATATTTCATCATAACCTAGGGAAAGGAAACATTACAAAGGGTGTGCTCAGTTTCTCAATACTAGTAAACAAGGGAGATATCAACATATCATGGGTATAAAGTTATAATTAAATGAGAATAACATTTTAAAACCATACATTTTATATCATAAAGAAAAAACTGGAATAATGATATGAATCATGGAATTCCATAGGGCGTGAATCATAATGGAATTAAAAAACAAGAGTGACAAGAACATAACAATAAAATACGACATTGAATTTTTTCATACAAATAATAATAAAGAATAATTTCCATGATATTCAAGGCTTATTTACAAGGACATCATAGTGGAATGAGTTCACTCAACAAACCCTCATAGTAGTCATGGTTCATTCCCAAGACTAATATAGTGGACAAAGTTACTTAATGAACAAGGTTCAATCCCCATTTTAGTCCTCTTTATCTCATGAGATATCAATATTTATGAAATTGATTAGAAGGGGATATAGGTCCCACCTATCACATAATGAAAATCATACATAAGAGTTCTATAACATCATAAAACATTCATCATATCGAAAACCAAGAAAGTAAATGGATTTCATAAATCATTCATCATATCATAACACATGAAAAGAGATGGGTTTCATAGAACAATTAATAATAGAATATCCTTGGGAAAAGAATTATAATTCATAAATATTTTTCCTTCATAAACATAAAAAAATCCAAATAAATAATAAAGATGGTATCATAGGATCAAATTCTGAATAAAGATTAAGTATCATAAATGGTTACATGTTACATGGAAAATGGTTTTAAAGATCACTCAAAACATTATTTGAGGAAACTATCCTTTCAAATTTGAAAAAAAACTTTTTAAAACATAAATCATTTTTAAATTTATTTTATTTAAAATCAACTATTGATTCTTATGAAGGGATATTTAAAGATAAATTAAAAAATTTATTAAGGAAAATAATGTTTCCACTTTAAAAAACACTTTTCAAAACATAAATCATTTTCAAATTCCTTTTATTTGATGATAACATTGGAATATTATAAATAAAGGATTAACTTTTTTATTGGTCATGATTTTAGGAAATCACATTCATGTTGTACAGGGTAAGATAAATATTCCTTTCACATTTTGGTGAAATCCAAATAGGCCTTGTTTTTTTAAACAGTAAGAATATTCCTTTTAAAACATGTTATAAAAAGTAAACCATGGATAATTTTTTTTAATGAATCCTTCAGATAATATAAAAATAATTTAAAATATTTTTATAAAACATGGATATGGAATTAAAAGGGCTTTTGACCAAATATAGAAATAAAGGCAATTTTATTTTAAAAAAATTATTTTGAAATGCAGAGTGTATAAATATAGGAAAATGAAGGTAAACATGTATTCTCATTAAATAACCATAGGAGAATAAAATTAATGTATTTATTAGGAGGTATATTATAAGATTTTATCATTAGATTAATCAACATAAATACTCCTGATAAATGATGAGATTGTATCATAAAACCCATACCACTTCGGTATCATTGAATTGTAAGACCCATTAATGAATAATATTAAATGAAACATAAAATATAATGATAATAAATTAATTAATTATTTTAAATGTAAAAGGGGATATATATACACCTCAAAAAATAATATATTTTCATAACATAATTTATGTCTGAAATAAGAAAAATTGACACAAATATCCCTTACCGGTTTGGTAATATTGGAACCATAAACCCCACAAACCAAAGATCATCAAATGGATATTTAAATACCAATAATTTTAATTAGAATCATCATAAAATAAATTTATGTCCATTACATACACCACATATAATAAAAATGTGTTAAATATATAATGTGTTCCATTTATTAACAATTCCATATTAAAATCCAGTTTCAGGTAATAACTACTTTGTTTTTCGTGTTTGTTATGATTTGGTATTTTCATTCCTCTTTATTTTATCATGGTTGTATAATATCAATAATGTTAAACATGATATAAATTTTATATATATTCATTATAAATGTATTTATATAAATCCATAAAATTTAGAGATAGAAAATGAAATAAATCAATCATTGAGATAATAGGTCATATGTACGCATTAACACTATTTTGATTTTATCTATGGATGAATTGAAGGAAATGTAAAAAATATATTTAAATTTTTAAAAAAAATTATGTCAAATATATCACATATATTTGTTAAATTTACTCTAATTATGTTCTATGAAAAGTGTTAGTGATAAAATAATCACATCACTTCCCGAGACTGTAGTATGTCATACACAATAATGACTATATTATATCCCCCAATGGAATGAAAAGTAATAATTTATATGTTTTTAATAATTAATAAGTATAATTATGTTAAAAATATAATATATATTAATTTAATCTATACTTCTTATATTCCAATTAAAATGTCAATAAAAAAGACATTACATCGGCTTGTGATGCGGTATTCTATCGCACGCACGAGCGACGTTATTATTTTCCTATGGGTTGGGAGGTAAGAAGGTATATATGGTATTATAATTAAAAATATATAATAATATCATTAACATATAAAATAAATATTAAATCCATAATTATATCCATCCTTGAGAGGTGGTAATGTAAAACGAATAACATCGATTTGTGAGGCGGTAGTCCGACATACACCCAATCAATGAGTTAATTTCCCATTTTATAGAAGAGGAGAATTATATAAGTTGTGTAATTGATATAATAGAAGAAAAGTTTATGGGATATATTTTTTTATTATATTAATATATTTTAATAATATTTTAATATTTTGAAAGAATAAATAGAACAAAGATACTCAGTGAAGCATGATACCTCTTCTTTGGACCACCTCTATATGCCAGCTAACAAATGTCTTTATAAGATGGATTTATGATAAAAAAAGGATATAGTATATGAGGAGATAGTTAAGGAATATATTTGGTAATTTTTTGGAAAATAAAAATGACATAAAATGTGTGAAGAGGATAGGATAAGCGGTGGCGTTTTATAAGTGAGGTGAGTATCACACTAATAAATTTTGAAAAGAAAAAGGTAAGCCCGTGTTTTTCACACGCCACAAGGACCCAAAACAAACAATTATCAATACCCATACATTAAAATTTAAATATAAATCCAAAAATATAATTTATTTAGGTTTTTAGGTTTTTTTAATTATATTTTTTAGTTTACCCCCCCCCCCACAGGTAAATCTATTTTTAACTTCACCATAGTAAAAAAATTAATTTTTCACTTTTCATTATAGAAAAAATTAATTTTACCAAATTATATATTGTAAATTTTTGTGAATAAAAATATGAAATCCGTTTTTTTAAATTCAATTCACATAATTGGTATAATTTAATTTCATATTAATCTCGTAGACGGGATGAAAAAGCGGTTTTTCAAGACGTGTATTTTTGAAGAAAATGATTGTCATAGACACTATTAACAGTAATAAATTTGAATTAAAATTAATATATATTTATATATAATATATAAATTTAATTTAAATCATTACTCATTAGAGTGTTTTTTAATTAATTAAAAATGGGAAACATTATCCACTTTAAAAAATTTCAAACCCAAAAATAAACTTATATGAAAATTGAATAAAATGTTGATTAAAAATTAATTAATTGAATTAAATAAAACTAAATAATAATGATGTTACATTAAATCATATTGAAAACAAAATTTTACTTCTTATTTAATTAATTTATGGAAAAGAAATAACATTTTTATAACAATCGGTATTTTTCACTATTCACGAAAAAATAAATATTTTATAAAGAAATACCAAATTTTCATCATATGTAAAAATTAATACGATGATATGAAAATGAATTTAATTTTTTAAAATACAGTTTCTAAATGTTTCAAAAATTAATTTAAAAAAAACGTGCGAAAAAATGTGATAAAACTTCTTTTTTAGAAAAATATAGTTTTTTATCATAAAATTTGTTTTATTGTTGTTCAATTTCTTGAAAACACATAATATTAATGTTAACATATTTAATTAAATATATAAAATATAAATTTTATTGAAATTATTCACTAGAATTAATTTATTTAATTTTTTGAGATAAAATTTGTTTGTGCATATGAAAGTAGTTTTTCAGAAAATGAATTCCTTTATTTTCAAATGGTTTTTATATTTATTTATAATTAATTGATAAATAAAAGAATTAATTATATATATATATTTTTAAACCATATATTTTCTTAATTTATTCAATCATATTCATACCTTTTAATCCAATTCATGTGTGATAACTATCATCTTAAATATTTCAATAGCACGTCCCTTTTTGTTTAAACTTTGTGTTGCATGTAAATTAAAAAAATCAGTTTTATATGTAACAGAAGCTAAAAACATTTTTTTGTGTATAAAAAAACTATCAAAAAATTAAATAAATTTTATAAAATATTTAGGTGTTATAGAACCAGCCCAATCTACATCTATAAATAACAATAAATCTTTGTATGATGTTTTCTGATAATGTAATATGAAATAAAATATTATTTTAACATAATTAAGAATAATTTTTTATGAAAAAAACTGTATTTACATTGAACAAACATAATATCATATATCATGAAAATGGTAATAAAATTTTTGAATTCTATCACTGTTGGGTTTAATAGGTTCTTGATTTTATGCCTATACTCCATCACATCGACCTTTTTGTCATCCTCATCCCTCAAAAATTTCATCCAGGTGGTAACTAGTATTGTAATGTCCATGGAATACCCCATTCCAAATCCCATTATCACCTACTTGAAAAATCGAGATTGTGAAATTAAATCTCCATTCCTTACTTGTCTTACTTTTAAAGCAAGGATAGATGTTAACTCCTCAATAAAATATATCTCAAACCCCCACATTATTAATTTTTGGAACAACTAGAATTATGATGCACCTGGTCCTATAAATATTATATCCTTCATATAAATGAAAACCAACATCATTTGATCATTCTTATTGATGATATAGATATTGTGATAAACATATCCTCACTGAAATCTTACCCTTCTCAAGTATTAATCAAGACTATATTATCAGACCCTTAGTGCTTTCTTTAGCCTGTATAATGGCTTTTTTAACCAGTATACCTTACTCTAATTTTAATCAAAAAGAGAAAAAAAATTGGGATTTTAATGTAGAGTAAAAAACCGATCTTTAATAAATGAAATCAAATTTTTTATTATTAAATTTGTTATCAATTAATGTAGTTATAGAAAATAGAAGTATGAATTTGGTTATTTCAGGCAATTGTGAAATAGATCTTCTAAAATTTAAAATAACATTAAGAATCATAATCATAGATAATATAGTCATTGAACAATAATCAATAAGATTATTATATATTAAGGGTTATGATAAATTCTAATTTACATAGATGGAAGAACTGAAGGCCTCATCCAATAGGATCATATACTATAAAGCCCAATTATCCCAGCTTATGAGATAGATGGCATCAATTGGAATTTTCCTTTAATAATACCATGTTGAAATTCAATAAATGCAGTTAAAAAGAAAACGTTTTTGGGATAATTTCATCCTTATAGAGATCACAACATAAACCATGTTCACTAAACCACCCTAAAAAGTACCACTATCACACACCATACCTGTAGGGAACAAGCTGATGTAATAAGGGCTTATATATCTGGACCCTAATAGTATGAATTTGTATGTTTTATTTGTAATAATATAATGATTATGTATTTCCATTTTCATTATTTATTTATATTTAAAATTTTATATGAGTTTATGAAAATAATATTATGATACAAAGAAACCAAAAATGTATTTTTTGGAAAATATTCTTTTTACACTTTTTTTTTATAAATTCAAGAATTGTTTAAATAATTGTTATTTTAATAAATAATTCTTATTAAATTGTATTTATTTAAATATAAATTATAACATAGTTTCATTTAGTCCAGTGTAATTTTTTTACACTTAAGGTAGTTGTTAGTGTTATAGAAACTTGTTTCTTCTAATAAATAAATATTTTTATTCAAAAGTGAAAATTATCTTATCTAAATAATTGTTTTTAAAAATAAATATTATTTTGAAATTATAATTTATTAAATTAATTAATGGTGAATTTTTCTTAATTCTCCTAGATAGTCAAATTTTTGGTTAAAATTTTAATATAATATAAAAACATGGTCTGTAATATAACATCATAGTGTCCCAAAAGTGATATAATAAATTCTATAAAAGGAATACATTAAATAATATATATTTAACTTAAAAAATAAATTTTTTATGTTATTTTATTAATTTTATCAAACTTTAATGAATCCTATAAAACCTATATTATATTTAAGCATTTCAAAATCAATTTTTATGAACATGACTCACTTCCATATAACCAATGATATTATTTTAATATTTTCAGTTCTAGGTCTTATATAATATTTAAAATCAATCTTCTTTTGTGGAAACCATGGGAAAAAACTATTGTAAGGTTTGTGGTTTTTGATAATTTTATCATATAGATTCCACAACCTTATTTTATAAATTAATAAAGAATTCCCCTCTCTTTTTCTATAAATACCTACCCATACTCACACTCCCCTTCAATAAAAATCCATTTATCATTAATTTAATCTTCCTCTCCCAATCTAAATCCCTCCAAAGATGTTCCCAATTTCTTAATAATCAAATCCCCAGATTTTAAAATCTCTCTCTCAAGGTAAGGGTCCTCTCTCTCTTCTTTTCCATTCATAGACCCTCATTTTATTGGTCTTTGAAATCTCAATTTTTAATTTTTAGGAATTTATAAATATCTAATTATTTTCCAACTGATTTTATAATAATTTGATATTATTTATCTATTATTGTTATAACCTTTACCTAAGTCGTTACTCTACTGAAGTAATGGACTCTCTTCCTTTTTTTATATAAGTACCTTCTTATTCCCAATTTATAATGTCATTAATGGGTTTGGAGAAATCATTTTACCGCCCTTATGATTCCAAGGAAATGGGTTACCACCTTTTACTCTCATTATATCCCTTTTGGATCCTTTAGTTATTCTGGATATGTAGCCAAAATTATCTCATGATTTTCCATGAAAAACTTTTTTGTGGTGTATAACCAAACCCATTTCCACTCAAGGTTATTCACCTTTATATACCTTTGATTAATTTATTCCATACCTCTATGTATATAACCCACACTCTTTAATCATGGTATTAAAAGTTTGGAATGATATTTTTATATTGTATGATCTATATGACTCACAAATCCATGTACGTGATATGAATGTGACGTGTGAGCCTAGTATTATATGTCCATCAAATGAATTGGATAAAGTTTTTATCTCATCAGATACCATGTATGGTGCATGGAATGTTATCCTAATAACACTATCTTATGATATCTTAGTGGTTAGACTTGACTCATGCTTATGATTTCTTTCCTTATATTTTTTTTACATTACTCTATTTCCTTGATTTCACCATATTATATCATGATTTTATGGCCATGATTACGATTTTTACCCTTTTATGTCACCTTGATATACCTTTTGAATTACATGTATTACTTCCATTATGTTATTCTTTGATAATTAAATTAATGGGATTTATAGGTCTCCCCATTCTTATATACTTCCTAAGGTTATCTCAAGAAGTATTATAATATTGAGGGATCTTATGGACATGTTATGGTGTTTATAAATAATTCCATTGAATCCATGCTTCAAGTTATTATGTTATATATATAATTGATCAAACACACCTGTAATTTCAACATTTTTGGGTTATAATAAGAATAACTTTATGTAATAAATCATGATTTAATGTCTGTAATATGTATGGGTTTTTGTAGTACTCCTCTTCCCCAAGGAATCCATTAAATAATTATTATTTGATGTCCAGTGGGGAATCCATAAATATAATAATTACCATAATTTCCCTTAGTCACACAACTGACTTATGATTAACAGATGGTGACCAGGGCCTTCAAATACCAAAACATTTATGTGCTTCAAGTCTTTTCCTTGTTTTTTTATTTTATGGAACTAATTATCTTTTAACCTTCAATATTTCAAAAATGAATGATGCCTTCTCTGTCATATTTAATGCTCATAAGATATTATTTGTCTCCTATCACAATGTAAGTGAATCCAAAATCAAGGATCCATACTCCAAACCAATTAATTTCTTTTAAGGAAATATATACGACAATATCCTTCACAGAAGCTCCTTTATTTATCCATAACCAATACTTCACTTACATTAGTTCTAAATAAGATTTTTCCACAAATGACTATATAAGATCATCCTCATCCTATAGTGTTGAAAATTTAAAATGGGGTTTTATCCCCCTTGATAATGATTCCATCTACTGATATCTCCATTTTTAGATATCATTTTTCATTTCCCTTTATACCCTTCATGAAAAATTAACAGCTTTGTGTGTGTACCATTAATGTTAAAAAAATCTGTCTGAAACAAACCAAGGATGGTATTTTCCACTTGCCTATTTTTATTTCTCTTATTCCTTGATCTTACATTATTCTATAGATAAACATATTATGTATTCCTTGTCTTTACAAAACAAATAGAACCAGATTCATGGTATATTATTTCAAGTCCTCATTATTCTACATATTCTATTTTGAGTCTTTTATGAGTGAACAAAATTAATCATCTCTTGGGTAGTGGGTTCTTTAATCTTTACATCAATCATGACCACTTGTTTCTTGTGTTAAATCCCCTTAATATATTTTACTTTGTTTTAAAAATAGTACATTTGTATGAAATTGCCTAAATTTTCCATTTACTCCTCGTTTTCTTCCTAAGATTCTTTAGCACACCTTATGCTCAATTTTCCTGATGTCATTCCATGAGTTAAAATTCTATCTTTCTCTTCTAAATTTTTTCACATCTTGATGAATTCTACTTCAAATTTATTGATCCTATTAACACTATCTTTTATAGAATCATCCAAACTATTGATAATCTAGCCTTTATCTTCTATTTTAACCTTGATCTCAACCCCATTTTCTATCTCTTTTGGACTTCCATATTTGACTCATTCAATTGTAGACTTCTACTCTGACTTCACTTCTTCAACTACTACATATACATTTTGTAATCATTAAAAAAATACAATATAATTATTTTTTTATCCATAAAATAACAATTTATTGAAAAGAAAATTATAATTCATCCTTTAGGTCTATGCATACCTCAACATCAGTTCTTTCATCATCAGTGTCAATTATTTTTGGGTTTTCTATGGAATCCACATTGAATATCTCAATGAGGACTCTTTCATGATAATTTATTATTTTGAAATCATGTCATTCATTTCTATGAAGTTATACTATGAATTAAACTACTTTTAATATATTTTAATTATTTCTTCATTGGTAATTCTTGATTATAAAAATGTCAAACAAATGGATGCTTTTAAGTAAGATACTTAACTTTTCATCATAATAATATAGAAATTGAAAGCTTAACATCGAATTTTCCTTTTCCACTTTCATGATGGGGAAAGGAGAGATATCATCCTCTCAACTTCCCTATCTTCATGATCATTTTCCAATGTTATTTTCTTAATTTCATTGAATTCTACTTCATAAGAGTTTTCTTTTTACGAGGAATTATTTTTGATGTTACACTTCTCATATATAACAATTGTGTCTTGAAGACTATCTGGTATAACCTCCGTTAGGACTTTGACCTCGTGCTCTGAGACCTCTTCTTTTAAACCAGATTATCATATTCTCAGGATCCTTTTGGTGATTTTGATATCATCAATGGTTTCCCTAAGTATCTATATTTCTTTCATAGTAACATTCAATAGATAAAATATTTCATCTATAGATTCATTTAGGTTCACCATCAAGTATAGTTACTTAATCCATAGAACATGAAATTTAGATTTATATACCTTCGAATAACCTTCATAGATATTTTGATGTTTTTTTCACTTGACATGTATTGATTTAAACATTATCATGTCCATATATAATTCATTAGGAAAAAATCCTCTAAATTCATTGATTCATTTTTAATTGATATCAATCTCCATTCGGTTTTTTCTTATAATTGTTTGATGTCCATTTTGGCTAAGATCTCGCGTATGGAAACTGTGTAGACAACACATCCCAAGGATCACAAATATTGTTACATCTGATTTTTCCAAAATTAAAAATTGTTTCCATTGAAGATAATAATTCACTTAGGTTTAAAGATCACTTCTATAGATTCAAAGATAAAGTACTCCACCAAGAACCTTCATCTCTGATAAGGTGGATCTGGTTATGTCCATTTTTTCAAATAACCCTCACTAATGATCTTATTCCACTATTAGTAAGAACAATTTTGTCCATCATCATAATCATATAGGGAAAAATAATATAAAAAATAACATAAGAAAATTTTAATTGGTTCACCCAAACTGGGATAATCAAACTATCATACAATAGTTATGTACTAATATACCATATTCACTAAAACCACATCTTATTACTTATAATTTTAGATAATTCACTCTAACAATCTATATTTATGAAACACACAATGAATTAAAATCAATACTCTAAATCACATAAAAATCTCACTTCTCATTCAAGAAAACTGGTCTTGATTTTCATGAACTAAGAATGAAATTACACCTTTAATGGTGTATTAATCGAAACCTCCTCCATACACATCATTGACTTCATAACCCCTGAGTTATATAAACTCAAGGAACAACTACTTACTTTAATTTAACATTATAATATAGATATTTAATCCCTCATTTTAAATAATGAACATACATATATTTTTATAGAGAAATATATATCTCTAACCTTAATGTAATATTTATGTTTCCCTGAGTTTAAATCTTAAATTTACAATAAGAATGTTGGGGAAATTCATAAAATTAATCCTTCAAATAAAATTAAAAACCAACCATGATAAGATCTAAAAAACTCTTTAAAATATAAGATATTTAAAATTCAAAAAATTAACTTGACTTTAATTGATTTTGGAATGACCATTAACTTTAAGTATCATTGCCTTTCTCTACCAAAAAACTTGTATCTAAGTGACTGATAATTCTAACACCACCATATCATGAATACCCCATTCATGACATAAATACCTTCACCTCCATGTTTCAATTTTATACTCCAAAATTAATAGTGTGGTGAAAAACTTTAGGGTTACCTTTTTCCAACTGACCATGGTGTGAGATCCCTTCCATGGAGAGACCATCACCTATAAGTAGAACACAAAATATCTTCTCCAACTACATCACAACACATCAATACCCACTTCAGCATGAATTTGATTTTAGTTTTATTGATTTATTCATATATGGATTTTATTTAATCATATATAGGTCTCTTTATAGAGTGACACCAATAATCCATGGTTAAATTAAACAATCATCTTCAAATAGCCTGACACCTGCAATCCATAGGTTCACCTTCCTAATTTGAACCACTCCTCATGATACCAACCTACTAATCATGTTATTCTGAATTAATCAAATCCTCGTATAAATTAATCTATTGTGGTGTAATCCAATACCATTTAATATTCAATTATTTTTTCAATCCTATATAACCTCTGATTGAATCTTCCAAAGGCCAATTGTGGCTGGTTACTTCCCTCAAATTGATATTTTTCTTCAAACCAAAAAAAAATTATTTGAAAAAAGACCTTCAACGATGTGTTCCATATAGTTATGGTGGAATTTTTATCCTACAGATTAAAGTGCTACATATTTCTCATGGTTCTTCCAAAACTCCACCAATCACCATGGTATTACTTCCAAATCCACTTTTCATGTCTTTTACACTATATTATTAGAAAATAGAACCCTAATAATTCTATAAGTGTCCTTTTTTAATATATTAATCAAATAATTATGATACAAAAAAATTCATACAATATGACTTGTCAAGAATGGACTAATAACTAAATATCATGCTTTATGATACACCCTTCACCAGGGAATAAGATATACACTATATTCATACTTGTTGTATCATATTCTAGGTTTGTATAATTACATATGATGTAGTATTTAGGATATATTTTCATCAATATCCCACTTACACTAAAGCCTCATAGATTTTGTACCACTTCACCTTACATTATATCATATAAAATAACACATGACACCAAAAGAAAAAATCTTATTGGATATATTATAAAAAAAATTAAAAATATCATCAACTTCTTCTTATACCACATCATATAAAATAACTTATGAATAAGAACTGAAAAATAAATTTGTTTAAACTACAAAAAACTTTTGGAGAATCTCTCTAAATTTTTTAAAACTCAATCCCCATTAAAGAAACCACAATGTGTGATCCCTCATTCCTTGAGCACAATGCCAATAAATATGAATTCTTGAATTCTTAAATGTAAGAAACAAATAAACTCTATAAATTCTTAAATGCTTTTCAAGATACAAAGGGGTATTTTATTATCTCCATCAAAAAAATTTATCTCTATTACTATGTCCACTAGTTGTACCATATACAAGCATTGATTTTCATATGGTCTCTCTTTTCAAGACAACAAGTAAACATGGGACACATAGTATTTCAATCCCATATAACTAATCATATATTCTCAATTATATAATTATAAATTAACCATTTTGATGGATACATGACATGTTGTTCACCTTTATAGATGAGTTCATCAAATTTCCTTCATCCAATAAATAACTACATCACATTTATTATATAGGTATGATCAAACAATCCTTCAACCTATCTCATTCAAGGCCTCAGATTTCATACTCATCATATGACTAGAAAAATATCGTATTTGGTATGCTCTAACTAATGATGTTATGAAAAATATACAAAACAATTCCCCGATTAGCTGGACCTCAAGGCTTATATAAGATATTTATGAAAGTATGAAGGTACTGATGTTAGGTATCTCACTAACCTTGGGGTTTTGGGAAATATAAATATGGAAATTTCACACCTTTAATATCTAATACATAGTTTTTTACACTCTATGTGGTATACATTAGGGATTATATTCTGTAAAAAACTCTTTTTATGCATCTTATGCATATTCAGTATCCCTATATGAAAATCCTACTCATTATGACCTTTAAATTTCAATAAAACCTAAAATACTAATGAATGAACATTAGTTATGGATTGATCAAACTCGTACTTTGATAGGTTCAACATCATTTCACATCACATAATTTATTCATCCAATGTGAAAAATGACAATATGGAGATTTCATTTTGTATAACATGATGTATTTTTACTCTTAAACTCCCTTAAAAATTTTAACAAAACTATACATAATAAATCATGTAATGATATCACATATAACTGACCATTATATAGGCCTTTTTTTTGATACACTTTTAGGGTTTAGTTAAATTGATTAAATATCTATGTAACTCTTATCAAAACTCTAGATCTTCATTTGATAAAACCCTCCCACTAAACACTTTTAGTCGGTAACATTTGTGTAGTATGTTGGTTTGAAAAGTGACGAGACTTAGAAATGATATTCCTAATGTCAAAATCATTGAACACAATATTCTTACAGTGTTGCTTCACAATATTAAATTTTATATTGTTAAAAAAATCTTTTATCTTCTTAGAACTACTTCTATGTTCATAATCATCATAATTAGAACCTATTCCACCAAAATTTTCCATTTAATTTTTTTAATATTATGTAACTTTTAGTTATTCTTTATGAACACATAATAAACACCATTAATATATAAAGTGAAATTCAATTTGAATTTTGATTGTAAAAAAATTATTTCCTATACTTTGAAATTAACCATGTTCAAAGATACTTCCTCTACCCTATAAGAACTATATTCTTTTCAGAATATCATGATATGACATAAAAAAAATATCGATTTAGTAAATAACACATATTGACTTTAGTATGAATATTAACATATACACCAATTATCCATATCATATGTGGTATTATATGTGTCTGGAGCTGTATTTTGAAATAAATATTTCATTCTTTAAAATATGCCACATAATGGTAGTGGGATCTCATCCCTCAAATTTTAAAAAATGTATTTCATATACCATTTTATCCTAGATATAGAATTTCTATCATTGTTTTCTTTAAAACGTGTAATAGAGTCTGTTTAATCATAAATCATGTTTAGTAAATATATATTTTCAAATATCCAGTGTTAAATTTTGGCCATCATATAAGAGAAATAAGATGAGAGAATATGTCCTTTATTTAGATCCACCTTAGCTTTATAAATTAATTTTCAATCAATTACATGATTTAATAACCCTTGTATGGTCAAGTGGAAAACTCTTCAGAATCCATCAAATGGATAAACTCAAAAACATTTTTCTAGTATCCCATCATATGGGTTTCTGAGTTAATTATAACCCAAAGTAAACACTAAAAATGTGTCACCTAATACATAGGTTCAAAAAATTACTTTTTTCCTGGCATAAGAAAATTTAATGGAATGTTTCATTTAAATAACCTACGTAGAATAATTTACATGGTCTTGATAGGTGTTTTCTTTAGAAAAAAATTTACACTTACTATTATTTAAGTGGATTTAATGTCACTATCTTATATTATGTATTCCATTTAAATGTTGGAATTATTCTATTTTTTGTTTAAAACCA
Source organism: Viscum album (assembly GCA_963277665.1). Taxonomy (NCBI): domain Eukaryota; kingdom Viridiplantae; phylum Streptophyta; class Magnoliopsida; order Santalales; family Viscaceae; genus Viscum; species Viscum album. The sequence goes on from OY728164.1 coordinate 287,395,285, forward strand.
ATTTACTTCCACCAAATCAATATTTTTAAACCATAATTAAATGAAAATCTTTAAACAACTCATAGCTGGTGAATTATCCTGAATTGAAAACCAATTATATTCATACATATTTAAATACATATCATATATATTATACTTGAAACAATTTAATTTAAAAATTTAGAATCATTTCAAATAAAAAATCCCTATAAGATTATGCATGGGGACATTTATAGACAACCCCCACTTTTGGGAAAAGTACTAATCTTTTATGCTATTGAGTAATCCAACCCAGAGTCTATCTACCGAAGGTTTAATTGCTCACAATAAACCTAAATTTAATCACAATCCCAACACCTAATATGTAAAAACCATATAAAAAATTTAAATTCAGGTTTATACCTCAATAAAAGAAAAAATTGTTGTCAACTAAAATTAAATCAATTATCATACCATGAAGGTAACTCTTTATATGCATGTATAAAAATTTAAAGAAGTATTTTAACACATTAAACTAATTTATTTAATTATTACTAATATAAAAATTATATTCAATAAAAATTAGATAATAAACAAAATAAATTAACAATTCATATATTTAAACAAGAGATAAAATTTCATGAACTTATTCCTAAAAACATAGTTTTGAGAACCTTATAATTTATCCATCCATTATAGACATTCCATAATTAAATAAATAAGAAAACTTTATATTTATATCTAATATGAACTCTCCATATTATCCTTTTATATGAAATTATAATTTAATATATAATATCTTTAATATAAAAATTATATATTTCAACCATTCATATATTAAATAAAAATTCATAATATCAAACTTTTAATATTATTTAAAACTCAACAATATGAATTATTAAAAATCATTTTGATAGGGTTTGAAAATTTTCTCAAATATGGAATTTTAATTTGAATATTTCAAATTAATTTTTAGGAATGATTAATTATATTGATTTTTTTTATTTTTTCCTTTATTATTTGTATAATTTCTAAATTACACTTATAATTTTAATAAAAACATTTTATGTCCAAATATTATCAAAAATTATTTAATATTTATAATAAATATTATAGATATTTATTTATTAATTGTTTTATTAAAATTTAATAACTAATTATAAAAAAATTGTATTTAACTCATTTACAAAAAATATATAATTATACTATCAATTTATAATTGCAAATTTTTAAGAAATAATTTTTTCATGAAAATTGTTTTTAATGACATATCATATATCTGAATTCATGATTGATAATTAAAATTGAAATATCACCTTGTGTTTTTATCTCTCAAACTTTACAATAGATAATATATGAGTGTGATATCCATTCAGTGCCTAGGTATTATATTTACAGATATAACTGATATCACCTCGAGGATTTGATGCTATGTTTTGTGGAGTGCATTCAATGTTATCATCAACTATGAAAACCTGCATCATATGCTATTTTGTTTATGTAAAACAAAAGGATTTAAATTATTTAATCTCCTATGATAACATATATCAAATGGTGTAACAATAGTTTTATCCTATAAGAACACATATCATATATCCCATGAACAAAATTCCAATAGTATTTTACAATACTGAATACGACTCCAATATGAAGTCAAAATTATTCATTTTTCTAGTATGATTTCTCTAAAACAAAAACACGTAGATTCCTCAATAACCACTTAAGGGTTTCTTGGAATAAATAAAAAAATAAATGTTTCATAGGATAATGGAAAACAGATTCCAAATATCACCATGCTATAAAATACAAAACCATATGTAAACTTAAAATGAAGAACATCATTTACCGTGTACTGATTGGCCTCTAATTCTATCTTGAAACATTTTTTTATGAAGATAACTGAGAGGTATCCAATGAAGTCCCTCCTCTATACAGTATCCATGGATTGATCGAATCATCAAACACTTTGGTGAGATCAGACTTGTATCCAAGACATGATAGTATCTCTTAGGAGTTAAAGTAAGTGAAATAAGATAGCTTTTGGAGAATCTATAAGAATGCTAGTTAATTTTAACACCCATTTCAATAGATTTAGAAACATTATATTGGACTCAGGGATACTTCACAAACCTCATTTAAATTTAATCATATGATATAAATCATATGAGTAAATTGTTTTAGTTACAACTCTTTGTAAGCCTTAACTGGGAACTCAACACTTAAATTCACGTAGTTCTCCCATGTGATTCCACTTATAGAAAATTTAATCAATTATATATTTACATGGATAATAGATTTGAAAGTTAAAAATTAATGTTCCACTACAAAGTTTAATCATACGTTTCTATAGTAATGGCATAATTCCATTCAAAGGATTATGATATGGCCTAGTCATATAATATGACAGAAAATTAGTGGAATGATATCAATATATATTGATTTAAAATTCACTATTTTCCAAGGAATACACTATTCTTTTGGGTAATTCATGTCATACACTATGAAATTCTCATATAATCACATATAATATAATATTTTTTGGAATGTTTCCATCAATTTCCTCCTGAATGCATCAAATTCCTTATTTTAATTCTCAATATGATAATGTATAGCCCAATCATAATACATGATAATTTTCCATTATATTTTTATCTCTTATTAATATATTTATAAAAAATATGTATTTAAAACTCTCGTGAAAATTATATAAATCACTTTTCTCTCCATTGAGATAATGTATCCAAATCATTACTAAAAAAATATCACCAACTATAAATCATGAGTTAAATAATTAATATAATGGGGTTTCAATAAAAGAGATTCATAAGCCTCCACTCTATTATTTTTCTTTAGAACACATACAATACCTTTCCTTTATGAATCATTTTAAATAAAAACCCCATTTTTACTTTATGAAATATTTAATATAGTTACATTTATCAATATATTACTTAATTTTACATAGAAATATTTTAATTAATTTTTTCCTCTGAATTTGGACCAATTACCTATTAACATTGTTAAAAAATTAACAAATAAATCATTTTTTTCAAAATAAATAGTTCACCCTAGGAAACTAAACATTTCAGTTATGTTTTTGGGTATTGGGAATTCCTTAATAGCCTTTTTTGTGGGTCATTACATATTCTTTTCATTGATAAAATACAACCATTGAAAGAAACGTATTTAATCCAAAATTCACATATATTAAATTTCTCATATAATACAGTTTTCCTTTGAAATTTGAGAAAAATATTCAAAATTAGTTTCATTTCCCTCATATATTTTATAGTATAAAAAAATATCTTCAATAAATTCCACCACAAACTTATCAAGATAATTCTTGAGTACTTTATTCATCAAATCCATAAACATGGATGTCAAATATATTAATACAAAAGGCATTAAATGGAACTCATAATGTCTATACCTTGTATTAAAGGAAATGTTTAGTATATTATCCTTCCTAACCATTAATTGTTGATAACTATAAAAAACTAATATTTTTCAAATGTTGAGCTCCCTAAAGTTAATCAAAGTGTAATAAATATGTAGAAATTGATACTTTTTCTTTATATTAATTGTATTAATTTCCATATAATCAATTATTAAACTCATTGAGAAATACTAATTCTTTACAAATATAATATGTGATCCCCCTAGAGAAACAATTGGACAACTAAAACCATTATACCCTAATTTTTTCAATTTCAAATTTAACTCAACTCTTTCGACTTGATTTATTCTTGATGGCAGTTACAATGTGGGGATTATATTAGATATAAGATCAATAGAGAATCTATGTGCTTGATTATGAGTAAATCATGTTTATTCATTTAGAAATACATGAATATATTCTTATAAAAGGGGTATGTATTATATTCTATGAACCTCTTTCTCCCTAATAGATAAAAATTAATCCCTTTCTCCAACAAGTATGTTATTAATTTGTGCTATTGGGGTTGGTTACTAACATGATTCTTGTAATGAAATACCCTTAAAAATATAAGTAATTTCATACCCACTTTATCAATTCTAACATATTTATTTGTATAATAAATGCTTATTTTATTATTTGAGAGCCAATCCATCACAAAAATTACATCAAAATGCACCATAAGTATGATAATTAGATTTATAACTACAAAAAAATCATCTGTGTTATAATTTATAATAACCAATATATCATGGTCTCAATCAATGTAAACTCAGTTTTATACTAATAAAACATTCCTTAATATATTTTGGGATGATTGAATATTCTCTAAAAACATTAGTGATATAAAAGTGTGAATAAATCTAGAATCAAATAATATATTATCAATCATTGAGACTGTAATAAAAGTACTTTTGATAAAATCATTTGTAGTTTCATCATTTGTCATTGTTTTTATAAAAGCTGTAACTTGATCCCAAAATCTCATATAGGGTGGAATCCCTTGGTTCATGGTAATTAATTATAGTAATTTACTATGTCATTATAGTTGAAACATTTCAAACTAATCTCTTATCTATTACCTTTTCAATCATAATATTCATGGCTATTATCCCCATAATAGAAGCATACACCCAATACTTTTAAGCATGACATATGGTGTTTCTTCCCACATTTATTATATATAGTGAACTGCACCCCTCCCTTATTTTCATTTCTAGTTTTACATTATATATGGAAATAGTCCATCATTATATCTCAGGTTGGTCTTATTAAAACAATGATTATAAAACCTTCATGTTTTGAACAGTTTAATTTTATCTCTTTATAAGTTTAAAAATTTAAGATAATAATAATCTTTGAAGAATTGTCATGAGACTATCAAATAATTTAGAAATATTTATTTCTAGGTCACATAGATATTTAAAAATATATCTTGATATATTTATGAAATTAACCTCATACTTAGCCACTATCTCTTATTCCTTTTGTTATAAATTGAATAATTTCTATTCTATCACAACACATTTCTACCAAGGAATATATTTTTCTAAAAAATCACATAAAAATCATTCCACACTTTGTTTTTTATCCCCTATTAATTCATAGTATTATGAATCGGTGAACACCACAACCCAATATAATTCATCAAACTATTGACAACCATGGTAAAAATTTCCTTCTTCGTACACCCCAGTGCCATAAATAACTTCTTTAGAGACTTTATCTATTAATCTTCCACCAATGCATTAGTAAATACACTGAATTATGGAGATTTATTAATCAAAAAATGATCTAAACTATTTGATACTTGTTAAGGTAAAATTATTTAATCTAAGAATGAAAGTTTTTTTTGAATAACTTAAGTTAGTTTCCCTAAAATAGTAATAATTTTTTAGCACAAACATTAACTACATTTTCATAGTTATTTAGACTATCCCACATTTATCTGGATTTTTTAATCAATTTCTATTTAATCTTGAAAGTATCATTATCAAATAAATGGAATAGAAAAATTAGCAATATTATAAAAAACTAATGTATTAAACTTTATTTATATATAATTTTTCCTAAAATAATGCCATGTGTATTGGATACCTATCAAAACAATTCTAGAATAATCTCTAGAATTTTTCAGAAGGTAAAATCTATATTAACTAACTATATTCCTCAAAATATGGTTCCTAAGGTTTATAATAAAACTTTCTCTAATACAAACTATAACATACCAAATCCCATTCACCTAGAGTCAATGGGTTATTTATTACATGGTAATCAGATTACATAGGATCACATACCCATAAGAAACTACATACTAAAACATTACATTAAAATATGGAATATTATGACATTTGAGAAAAAATTATTATTCCTAAATGTTATCCCTGAAGAATATAACACATAATATTCCACTTCATTACCCATGTAAATGGGAAACATAATAAAGGGATGATCTCAAATTCCCAATAAGGGATAACATATAGTTGAAGCTAGCATGGTATAATAATGGAATAAATAATATATCATGAATAGATAAACAAATATATATATAATAGTAATCCATGTATTTCATGATAGTGAGTAAAATCAATCTCATGTATCTTATAACGATGGTAAAAGTTGTAATGATTAATTCCAGACATCATAAACATTTCTTTGAGGCCATATGGAATGGAATTATACATAAAGGGTAAGGATGTTCATGTTAACCTATCATAGTGGTCTCATGAAACCTACCAATGAATTAGGGTGATATATAATTTCATGCCCCACCCATCATAAAAAATCCCAATGCATTCCATCATATAAAAAAATATTATAGTAAATATAATGAATAAAGTTCAAGAATGAACAATTTAAAAAATAAATAGCATAATTTCCCAATGAATATTAACTTAAAATATATTACAATATAGAACAATGGATGATATGAGTCAATAGATAAATAAATAATTATAGTTGAATTAACTTAAATGTTATTGTAAATAAGTATGGGTTTACAATGGTCAAATTAGTATCTGTATCAACTGATGAATATGGAATTATAGTGGTTGTGTACTTATAAAGATTAATATTATCAATGTGTTTAAATAATTTAATACATGTATTTTAAATGGCATTATACTACGTAAATTATGGATAAATACATTATAAAAACAAGAGTATGTAATCGCACATATTATATAATCATTAGGGATATAAAACTCCCTTAATAAGAAACCTCCATGACAGTATGATTTCATGGAAATAATAAAATTGCCTCAATATAATGGTTAATCCACTTGGGAACTGATAGAGGATCGACTAGATACATAACCATCCTCATTACATAGATAAAGAATAAATTTTATAAATATTTTATCCATCATATCACAAATACATGGAAAACAAAAGAATTTTTTACCATACTACAACGTAGAATTTCATTCCTCTTTAGATAATTTTAGAATTACAATGGCTTATGAACATAGTATAATATGTGTGTAATGCGGTATCACATGCATATATTATCATAATTATAGTAAACTTAATGATATCAAAACAATATTGGAATAATAATATGTAATTTGAAAAGTTTAAAACATTGAAAATATAAATAGGAGTTAATGAGTGGATAGAACGACCCTTACCTTACTTAAGCTTCTTAGCCTAGAGATAAAAATTAGGTCCAACCAAAAAATTTCATATTAAAGATGGATCTACGGGAGTGAATAATTGGGTATATCTAAAGAGAGAACTCAAATTTTGTGTGAGGAGAAATGATAATAGGGGGCAAGTATTTATAGGTGTGGTGAGTGGATAACCATGGAATATAGTATTAAATATTTTTGTTTTTCAATTATCTTGTGTGATACATCACATCCATCATTCCCCATTAATTTCCTTAATAATACAATATAATGATTAGTATAAATATTAGGAAAATATAACTATATTTGGTGAATTAATCCCCGATTACATATATATGATGCCAAATTTATCATATTTCACCATGTTTCCCAGTTGTTGCACGCTAATCCTCTATTTAAGGTGGAATTTATTTTCCCCATGTATATGGGGGAGGGATATAATCACCATGATGAAAGGGAAAATAGTAGGGGGAATCATAGGATGTATTCTATCGGCATCCTCTGGTGGTCTGAGTACATGAGGGCAGCGGTGAACGACACTGATGGGCTAGTGCTCAAAATGACAAGAGGGTGCCATAGGTCATGACATCTATCCTAGAAGTGAGAGGGCATGGGGTGACTAAGGGTAACACAATTGAGCTATAGGATCAAAAGAGGTGGCCTCTGGTCTAGTGGTGTGGGGGCACGAGGGTGATAGTGGGGGATTGTAGTGGGCTAAAGCTTGAGGATGATAGTTGGGCATCAGAGGCAGAGGCCTCCAGTCTGATTGTGGGTGGAGCTACACAGTAGGGGAAGACATGGTGTAGGGTAGGATATTCATGTTTGGGTTTAAGGGACGTGGGCCTTAGGGCTAGTTTCCATGGGCCATGGTATCCCTAGGCCTATCGGTCTTTTAATGGGTTTCCCTCTATATAGATATAAAGAGTTTTTTCCTTTATTTAAAAATAAAAAATTTATTCAACAAAAAATGTTTTAAAAAAACTAGTTAACCCCGAGATACATAACTCTTTTTAAAAAAAAAATACTTATGGTTAAGGTGTAAAATGGTGGTACTTTCTAACCGAAATTGATCTATTAATGAAGTTCCAAATAAAGTTGGTTAAACCATTAAAAATAAAAATATAAAACATCAAATAATAATATCACACCTCACCTCTAAACTACCTTAAAAATATCCCCTATAATAACAATAATACATCATCCATTCTTATCAGAATATAATTCCCCCACCACATATCAATATCAATGGGGTATTCCATCAAGTGTATTCATGAAATATTATATTAAAATCACTTAATTCCAGGAAAAATGGGAACTTTTATCATTCAAATAAAATATGTAAATCATGATATACTCCATTTATAAATCATAAGAAGTCATTTCACTTAACAAATTTGATAGGCTCGTGAGAGATTATATCGCCACTAAAATGGGGATGGAGAAATTTTTGTCGAACACACTTACTCTAAAACAGTGTGACTCCCATCTATAGTTAGTGTTAATAAATCCCAATGGTGATGATGTGATGATAAGAGATTGAGTGAGAAATAACACAGACACATGTATTTTTAAAGGGTTTACCCACTGTTATTATCATGTGGCTAGTCCAGTTTTTCTTAGTTTTTATCCCACTACCCATGTTCGAATTTATTATCAAATGAAATAATAGGAATTTCATGAACTGTGATTAAATAATGAAAAACGAGTTTCAATAAGTTGAAAAATAATTGTTTCCCATACCTCAAGTTCCTCGATAATTTAGAATTGGTGTGCACTCTTGTTCTTCTCCTAAAAAGCCTGTTAAATCTGACTTGGAATATAGGTTATATATCTTAGAGTCTCTTATTTTCCATCACCCACAATCTTCCAGATAGGTTATTGTTTATTTATAGACATATACTACATTTCATCTTGATTCCCTTTAATGTAGTGGGATCCACCGATCTAAAAAGCATTGATGGATAAATACCAAAGATATATAAATATCTCAACGTATGATTGGATCAATTTGTGGTGTGAATGGTAGATTGTGATGTAATATATTTGATTTTTCTAAAACCAATAATCTCACAATATTTCAAAGTCAAACTTATTGCATTGTGGAATAAGTATTATGGTGTGGTACAACTTTATTTTCTTGAATAAGAAAATCCTCAAACCTTTTTTAGTCAGTTCATATAGGAATGGTTACCCTTTTGTGTCCTGATCTTCTTTACTTCTCCATCTTCTATAGCATGAGTCATTATTTCATGGTGTGATAAAACTTAACTCTCAAAACATCACACCACTAAATTCTCCCCATATTATCTTCACGATGGATTCAATTCATCAGAATGCATCAAGTGTTTTCTCATTGAACAATCCATATAGTTGTGTTGTTATGTGTCTAATGTTAGGTGAACTCTTCTAACATAATACTAACTCAGTGGTATATTACTCATACATGATATTGTATATATTCTTCATAAACATCATCATGGAATGACCTTAAATCCAACAACGTGATTCAATCTCACATATGATTAATGTATTTTTATGTAATAATAACTCAAGGATATCTCTTTCTATTGTAAGAGAAATCATTTCGTACATGTGATTAACTCAATCAAGTTTTTTCATGATCATCATCTTTCAGGCCATGATTTTTTCATATACCACAAAACATCATTCCTTTCCTTTCATTGTATATCAACTAGAGTTTAAAGTGATTAATTTAAACACATTTCCATATTATATAATTGTGATTATAAGAGAATTATATCCATTGGTGTAAGATTAGTGTTGTATTAACCATATCTCAATTGAGATAAACATAACCCCCCTTTTAAAACTCAATTCATTAGCGTGTTTTTATCTATTAAAGTAATCTTCAATCTTCCCAGTTGTGTTTGATGTAAAAAAGAAAGACAACATATGAAATCTTATCCGTATTCTAACTACCATCACCTCAATTACACCCACTAATTATGAATACTTATCATCTCCCCCCATGATGATCACTAGAAAAAAATCCAAGAATCTCTCTCATATTTCAATAAGTTATTATTTTTTTATTCTATCCTTTTTCAAGAAATTCAAACTAATGATAGAGAGAAAATAACTAAGAAAAAAATGCATGGATTTTGGGAAATAACACTCACCATAACTCTCTCAAGTACTTGAAGGAATCTTGTAACACCCCAAGCTTCCACGGTATGCTTCACTTTGAATAATATAGTAGTGTGTGTTGTACGCAACTTCGAGTTAGAACACACCACAACCATTCAAACTAGCCGTTATGAATAGTAATACCCACTTTTTGAAATTTTATAAATTTTATCATTCAAAATGGACTTCATCTTTGGATTCAGAATATCGAAATTAGCTTAGGGTGAAATTTTGGTACTTTTCGGATAACATTCATATTTCGATGAATAGTGAAAATTACTAAATTTTAATTAAAAACCACTTTTTTAATCGAAATAATTAATAGTGATAATTTATGAATTTTATTGGTTTTAAAGTATATTTAGAATATATTTTTAACATTTAATACAATTTTGGTCATTGGACGTAATTTCACATTTAAACCAGACATAAACAATTGACAATATTTTGATAGTTATTACTTCTTAAAAACACGCTATTTGTTTTGACAACGGGAATTAATTTTTAAATTAATTAATGCAAATTATATGTCTTGAATTTGGTAAAATAGACATCATTTTTGAATTTATAATATCAAATATATCTTAGGCCTATTTTTTGGTATTTTTCTGAAAACTTTCAATTTTTGATGAATAGTGAAAAATACTGAGTTATAGTTAAAAACCGAATTTTTATTTAAATATTTATTTATTTTATTTAAATTTAATTAAGGTAAAAATAGATACATAATAACTATATAAGTTCAATGTAATTAATTGAAGTTATTTTAGAATAATTTTAGATATATAAAATTTTTATTGAAGTTTTCACCGTCTTTTACGCACCTCTAGGAGAATTTGGAAATTTACATAAAACTTAATTTTACCACTTCTTTGAGTGGAATTTAGAAAATCCAAGAGACACGGTTAATATCAAGGAGTAAAATATGGTTCAATAATATAAAAATAATTTTTGGTGAATAGTAACTTTTTACTTTTATTTACCACGGTTAAAAGTAAATAAGGTAATTAAGGGTAAAAATGATATTAATATTGCCCTAACACATGTACTATTTCTATTGGACAAGTGTATCTCGACCAAAAACAACCTTATGAATAAAATATTATCATTTGGGTCCACTTCGTTTAGATTAGGACATTTATTATTATATAATTCAAAGAAGAGTTAAAAAGAGTTAAAATCAAAGTTTAATAACTAAAACATTTTTAATATAGGGTTTTACATAATATAAATTCTATTATAAATATTAATTAGAAAGAAATAAGATTTCATACATCATGGTATTTTATTTATAATTTTCATACATTAAATAAATAAATTTATATATGACACAATGATGATGCAGTAATTACCTTATTCATGAATGAATCAAATAAATGGTCTTATAAATATTAAAATAAATATAATTTCAAATTTTTTATGTCATCCAAGAATTTTATAGGTGAATATGACATGTTAGGATTCATTCGATGTATTTTTTTTGAAGTAATCATGTTGTTATTATTTTAACAAAAAACAAATACCAAATAGTGTTAAAATTGACAAAAATAGTTTTTTAAAAAAATATTATATTATTAATTGATATAATCGTTTTAAATATCTAAGTTTTGGTCAAATACTTATATAATAGTATATATGACATTAATGAACCAATTGGGGTTCTATTTGCAGTATATAGTAATTTTATTAACCATATAGTGTAAGAATACAAGAAGACACGGTAAAAGTTAAATTATTTACGTTAGAGTTAAATCTAAATGATAAGGTTAAAATGGTAACCTAAACTTGTAAAAAACATATTGGTTGAGTTTTTTTCGACCTATCCCCACCTTAGACTTCAAATAATCAACTTTTGATACATTATAAACTGAATATGAATTTATTATAAAATAAGATTTTAAGTTTTTCCTAAGGTGCCCCTCACCCCTCTTATAAAAGGGAACTCTCCTTTCTCTCTCATTAACACCTTCTAAGCCATTTTGCTCGGCCAACCCCTGACCAAATACTCTATCAACTTCCCTAACTACAACCTAGAGGCATTAGTTTGATAAGAAAGCCACCCTAAGGATCCCTTTTGATCAAATCAAAAGGAAGAACATGAAGAAGAGGTAATGTTTTCACCACCCTTTTTCAAATTCATTTATTCTTCAACTTCTCCTTTCTTTGTTATTCCCATTATAAAATATTAAATCAAGTATCTCCTATATACTGTGATTTTATTATAAATATGGTACAACCATATTCAGTATTCTATCCATCCTTTAAATGACATGTCACCATACGTGCGCACGTACGGCTTACCTTCTCCACGTCGTGGTGTAATTTTTATTCAATATATTATTATTTGGATGGGTATAATAATGATGTGTAATTCATGTAAATAATGCATATAACATGATAATGATTCTGTATATATGATATACCATCCAATTATATATTATTTTAATATCAAAAGAATTATATTGTCGCTCGTGCGTACGTACGGACTACCGTCTCCACGAACGCGATGAGATTCATTCCCCATCGTATCCATTCAAGACTAATTAACATTTTATGATTAAAAGTAATGTTTAAGAACTGTATATCATTCTGGATATGAATAAGGTACAACATATCCATAACAAACATGACTTATGTAACAAAACATATAAAATAAAATGAGTAAGTTAACACCCGAAACAATGATAATACTAAGATATTATTAACAAATCAATGTTAAAAGATCATATATGATATCATAATTATGTATATGGATCTTGTATAATTTTATAAAAATGTTTTAACTATTATACAAGAGGTTAACATACCATCGACTAAGGAAAAGTACAAGTTAAGGATTTATTTCACAATCTCTTCATTATCTGATGTTGTTTATACATGATTATCTATTGGGACCTCTTTATCATCCACATCCATGTTTCTTAAAAATGTATTTCAAATCATTTTTACTATTTTAAAGACTATGGGATAAATTCATTTATACCCTTGTTTACTTTTTATAAGAAGTTTATAAAGGAATCTTTCTGTCGTTTTCCAAACAAGGTCCTTTTTAACCTTTTCGACAGAATTAAGGTAAGAATGACTTTTTTAAATTATACGGCGGGTGCGGCTATTTTCCACCATTATAAAATCATCGAAGCTTCCCTTAAAAGCTTATAAGAATATTCTCAAAATAAATGTTTTATAATTATGTTACTTTTAAATTATTTCAAAAAAAGAGATATTTCTCTCAAATAGTTTTGATTTCATCTGTGTCAACATCCTTTGATGGATTTTAAGCTTATTTGAAGTTTATTTATTATGATACAAAATTTCCATATATTATTGAAGGTTTTGTGATATGTTTGACTGTGGATGTGTTATTTTTATACCATTCATGGTATATGGTGAAAGTATTGACATTTCGTATACTAGTTTTAATACGAATGTTTATGTTATGTTTAAATCTGTTCATATGAGGAATGCATTGGACTTAATATGTGACGAGTGGAGCCTGCTATAGCTCTTCAATGCATCACTAGGTCTCATGACACAAACTAGTGTCTTGGCACAAGGCCTTGAAAAAATATTATTTGTAGTCTTGGCACGAGGCCTTGGCTATGTGGTTATGATAGTTTGACATTATGCATTCTATCATTATGAAAGTTTTTATTGATATTGCATGTGATTATTCGACTAGTATAATATCCATGTGAATAAGTAAATGGAAATATTTCATTTTATATTTTCCATTTTATGCTGAAGTTCGAGTTTAAAAGGCTTTTTTTAGCTATACATTGCCTTAAATGTTTCTGTTTATTTATAAATGTTTCCACTATATTGTTATCCTTACTGAGTATATCAGCTCACCCCTTTCAATGTTTTATTTTTCCCAGGATGTGAAGAATTAATTTATGAATGACCTGTAGGAATAATATGAGGGGATATGAAGACAAGATGTTTTTGTAGTAGTTTTCACTTTATGATGTAATGTACACTTTATGAATATATCTAGTTATTCCAAGGCTACTAAACTAATCGGTATTTCGAGACTTGATATTTCTTGTGATCATGCCAATGATATGTAATAATGCACCGACTCTAGGTAACTGTGGTCAGGGCGTTACAGTTGGTATCAGAGGAAGTTTAGCAATAACCTTGGAAACTAGATTTAGATAGACTCTGATTAGAGCACATTACCCTAAGATAGACGTTAAGGATTATTATAGAATAACTTCCTAGAATTTTTGGTATTGTAGACAATTTGTGAGTTTTCCAAGCAATACATCCCTGTCTGGATACGAGCAGGTAGAGGCGGCTCTAGCCCAGATGTACCTAGGGGTAAAACCAGAAAACACCGCTTTGAGCTAGACTTGAACAGGAACTGGTGCACGAAAACGGGCCTTGCTGCACTCTTGGTTACGACACTCCCAGGGGAAATGCTTAGGATAATTCTCATTTTCTTTACAAACCGCTAAGAAGGGTTTATGTGTATATACCTCCTCAAATAAAACATTTTTGTGATTATGGAGTATATCCATAAACTATTCAATTTATGTTAGGTATTTTACATGTTTGGAATTATGAATTGTGATTCATAAACTGACTTAGTGTATGCCATTGTTTAGAAATGGGGCCCAGTAGAAGGAATGAGAACTCCAGCAATAATTATGATCCAAAGAGTAAGAAGGGTCATATCATTCATGGTATTAAGAAAAAATTTAGAAAGGAAATAGTCTCCCACGTATTATCATCATATGAATAAATAGTATCAAAAGATCAGTAAATAACTCTCTAAATCCCATGACTTTGAAGTGAATACAGAGAACAAAAGGATGGTAGAATGAAATATGGATAAAGGGAATAAGGGAAAGAAGGATTTTCCAATATGTGATAAATGTGGAATGAATCACCTTGGTAAATTATTGAAGGGAATGGGAGTTTTTTTATAAGTGTGGAGAAAAAGGACACCAAGTACGTAATTTCAAGGGTAAGAAAAAGTTTTCAAATGTACAATGCTTCATCTACAAGGAGTTGGGACACTACGCAAACCAATTTCCAAATCATCAGAGTATGCACCAAATGATGCTATTGGATAATAATAAAGTTATGATACTACCACAGATGAAGAGGAATGACTAGTTTTCTTATGTTGTTATTAAAGAATTATTTCATTTGAGTGTTGTATCAATGATGTACTGGTTATATGAATTATGAAGATAAATAATGATTGTACTGCAGTACTATTTCATTGAGGATTTGAGATATTATGGTACTATGAAAAGTGACTCAACAACAAGTTAAACTGTTTTTTTGAAAATACATGGTTTAAGGATAGGTAATCCTTAATATGGTCTTGATACTAAGGTAGCAATTTTGGAATAATATATTGTTGATTTGGAAGAATTATATCGGATATTCTTGACTACCTTGGCACTGATTAATGGTTTGTTTATTTCATCATTGTTGGAATATTCAATGTTTTTGGATATTAGGAATATATCTAATATTATATAAGTAATAAGGGATCATGAATGTAATCAATAAAGTTTTATGGTAATTCAGGGTGTTATGATATTTTAAAAGAATACATGATGAAGGTGTTCACATGCTATTACGTGAAAAAAAAGATCTTCATTGTGTTTACCTACCTTATAAATTTTGGACTATGAGTTTGGGCAGAAGTATTTTGGATATGTCATGTTTGAGATTATTTTGGATTTCCATAAAAAAGACAACCCGGAGGTTGGGAGGAAACTCGTCGCGTCTGGCAAGGCCGCAATACTTGAACCCACAACCGAAGGGGGACAAGGGTTAATCACCTACCACTAGCCCATGTGATGTCCTAGATTGAATGATGTAGTTTTTTTAAAGGGTCTGATATGTGAATTATAAATTCATTATTTTTGGAACCCTATATGATTAGGATAAATAGAACATATATATATATATATATGTGTGTGTGTGTATATATTAAATCATTTAGAGTGAAATATGAGTTTGTAGTAGGAATTAGTTGAAGGATGAAACTCTACATGTCAAGTATATATAAATACATATATATATATATATACTCTTATTTTATGGATAAATTAATTATTAAACTTTAGGTAAGGGATCCTAAAACCAAAAATTTGTTATCCTAATACCTTACATTTTGTTGAACCGATGGTATTTTAAATCATCATAAATTGGTGGATTTGAGGCCCATAATTCTACAATTGTTTGTGATTGATGACCTCAATCACTCCCTATAAATATTTGCATTTTTCCCCCAATTACGTGTCTCTAATTTCCACCAATGTTATCCTAATCGAGATCATAATTTGGTGGTGACCCTTTCATTTCCCTTTTCATCTTATTAAGACAAAATTTTATTAACCAAATTTCTGATGTGGGTTTTCCCACAAAGATATTTTCTATTTTCAATCTTTTATTTTCAAAGAACAATTTCAAATTTCAAGGGTGTAATTTATTGAAGGAGGGGATAATGTAACACCCCAAGATTCCACGGTACACTTCACTTTGAATAATATAGTAGCATGTGTTGTACGCAACTTCGAGTTAGAACACACCACAACCAATCAAACTAGCCGTTATGAATAGTAATACCCACTTTCTGAAATTTTATAAATTTTATATTTCAAAATAGACTTCATTTTTGGATTTTTAATATTGAAATTAGCTTAGGGTGAAATTTTGGTGCTTTTCGGATAACTTTCATATTTTGATGAATAGTGAAAATTACTAAATTTTAATTAAAAACAACTTTTTTAATCGAAATAATTAATAGTTATAATTTATGAATTTGAGTGGTTTTAAAGTATATTTATAATATTTTTTTACCATTTAATAAAATTTTGTTCATTGGACGTAATTTTACATTTAAACCAGACATAAACAATTGTCAATCTTTTGATAGTTATTATTTCTTAAAAACACGCTATTTGTTTTGATAACGGGAATTAATTTTTAAATTAATTAATGAAACTTATATGTTTTTAATTTGGTAAAATAGACATAATTTTTGAATTCATAATATCAAATATAGTTTAGGCCGAATTTTTGGTATTCTTCTTGAAACTTTCAATTTTTGATGAATAGTGAAAAATACTGAGTTATAGTTTAAAACCAGATTTTTATTTGAATAATTATTTATTTTATTTAAATTTAATTAAGGTCAAAATAGATACATAATACCTATATAAGTTCAATTTAATTCATTGAATTTAGTTTAGAATAATTTTAGATATATAAATTTTTTTTTGAACTTTTCACCGCCTTTTACCCACATCCTAGGAGAATTTGGAAATTTACCTAAAACTTAATTTTACCGCTTCTGTGGGTGGAATTTCGAGAATCCGAGAGACACGATTAATATAAAGGAGTAAAATGTGGTTCAATAAGATAAAAATAATTTTTGGTGAATAGTAACTTTTTTACTTTTATTTACCAAGGTTAAAAGTAAATAGGGTAATTAAGGGTAAAAATGATATTAATATTCCCCTAACACATGTCCTAATTCTATTGGACAAATGTATCATGACCAAAAACATCCTTATGAATAAAATATTGTCATTTAGGTCCACTTAGATTAGATTAGGACATTTATTATTATTTAATTCAAAGAAGAGTTAAAAAGAGTTAAAATCAAAGTTTAATAACTAAAACATTTTTAATATAGGGTTTTGCATAAGATAAATTAGATTATAAATATTAATTATAAATATAATAAGATTTAATAAATCATGGTATTTTATTTATAATTTTTATACATTAAATAAATAAATTTATTTATGACACAATGATGATGCAGTAATTACCTTATTCATGAATGAATCAAATAAATGGTATTATAAATATTAAAATAAATATAATTTCGAAGTTTTTATGACATCCACGAATTTTATAGGTGAATATGACATGTTAGTATTGATTCCATGTATTGTTTGTGAAGTGATAATGTTCTTAATATTTAAAAAAAACAAATACCAAATAGTGTCAAAATTGACATAAAATAGTTTTTAAAACAAATATTATATTATTAATTGATATAATCGTCCTAAAAATCTAATGTTCAGCCAAAAGACTTATATAATAATATATATGACATTAATGAACCAATTGGGGTTCTATTTCCACTGTATAGTATGTTTATTAACCATATAGTGTAAGAATACAAGATGACACGGTAAAAGTTAAATTATTTAACTTAGAGTTAAATCTAAATGATAAGGTTAAAATGGTAACCTAAAATTGTCTAAAACCTATTGGTTGAGTTTTTTCCGACCTATCCCCACCTTAGACTTTAAATAATAAACTTTGAAGCCGTTAGAAACCGAATATAAATTTATTATAAAATAATATTTTAATTTTTTCCTAACGTGCCCCTCACCCATCTTATAAAAGGGCACTCCCCCTTCTCTCTAATTCACACCTTCTGAGCCATTTGGCTCAGCCAACCCCTGCCCAAATACTCTATCAACTTCACTAACTACAACATAGAGGCCTTATTTTGATCAGAAATCCAACCTAAGGAGCCCTTTTGATCAAATCAAAAGAAAGAACCCGAAGAATAGGTAATCTTTTCACCACCCTTTTTCAAATTCATTTCTTCTTCAACTTCTTATTTCTTTGTTATTCCCATTATAAAATAATAAATCCAGTATCTTCTATATACTATGATATTATTGTAAATATGGTAAAACCATATTCAGTATTCTATCCATCCTTTGAATGACATGTCACCATACGTGCGTACGTACGACTTACCGTCTCCACGTCGTGGTGTAATTTTTATTCAATGTATTATTATTTGGATGGGTATAATAATGATGTGTAATTCATGTAAATAATAAATATAACATGATAATGATTCTTTATATATTATATACCATCAAATTATATATTATTTTAATATCAAAAGAATGATATTGTCGCTCGTGCGTACGTACGGACTACCATCTCCACGAACGCGATGAGATTCGTCCCCCATCGTATCCATTCAAGAATAATTATCATTTGATGATTAAAATTAGTGTTTAAGAAATTTATATCATTCTGGATACGAGTAAGGTACAAACAATCCATAACAAACACGACTTATGTAACAAAACATATAAAAGAAAATGAGTAAGTTAACACCCGAAACAATGATAATACTAAGATATTATTAACAAATCAATGTTAAAAGATCATATATGATATCATAATTATGTATGTGGTTCTTGTATAATTTAATAACAGTGTTTTAACTATTATACATGAGGTTAACATACCACTGACTAAGGAAAAGTACAAGGTAAGGGTTTATTTCACAATCTCTTCATTATCCGAGGTTGTTTATACGTGATTATCTACTGGGACCACTTTATCATCCACATCCATGTTTCTTAAAAATGTATTTCAAATAATTATTACTATTTTAAAGACTATGGGATAAAGTTATTTATACCCTTGTTGAATTTTTATAAGAAGTTTATAAAGGAATCTTTCTGTTGTTTTCCAAACAAGGTCCTTTTTAACCTTTTCGACAGATTTAAGGTAAGAATGTCTTTTTTAACTTATACGGCGGGTGCGGCTATTTTCTTCCATTATAAAATTGTAGAAGCTTCCCTTACAAGGTTATATGAATATTCTCAAAGTAAATTTTTTATAATTATGTGAATTTTAAATGATTTTAAAAAAATATATATTTCTCTCAAATAGTTTTGACTTCATCTATGTCAACATCCTTTGATGGATTTTAAGATTATTTGAATTTTATTTATTATGATACAAAACATACATATATTATTTAAGGTTTTGTGATATGTTTGACTGTGGATGTGTTATTTTTATACCATTCATGGTTTATGGTGAATGTATTGACATTTGGTATTCTAGTTTTAATACGAATGTTTATGTTATGTTTAAACATGTTCATATGAGGAATGCATTGGACTTAATATATGACGGGTGGAGCCCGCTATAGCTCCTCGATGCATCGGTAGGTCTAATGAGACAAACTAGTGTCTTGGAATAATTCTTTGACAAAATCTTATTTGTAGTCTTGGCACGAGGCCTTGGCTATGTGGTTATGATAGTCTGGCATTATTCATTCCATCATTATTAAAGTGGTTATTGATATTACATGTGATTATTCGACTAGTAGAATATCCATGTGAATATGTAAATGGAATTATTTTATTTTATCCTTTCCATATTATGCTGATGTTCAAGTTTAAAAGGATTTTGTTTTCACTATACATTGCCTTAAATGTTTCTGTTTATTTAGGAATGTTTCCACTATATTGTTATCTTTACTGAGCATATGAGCTCACACCTTTCAATGTATTATTTTTCCCAAGATGTGAAGAAGTAATTTATGAATGAACTGTAGGGATAATATGAGGGGATATGAAGACAAGATGTTTTTGTAGTAGTTTTCACTTTATGATGTAATGTAAACTTTATGAATGTATCTAGTTATTCCAAGGCTACTAAACTAATCTGTCTTTCGAGACTCGATCTTTCTTGTGATCGTGCCAATGATATGTAATAATGCACTGACTCTATGTAACTGGGGTCGGGGTCATTACACATCTTATGAAATATGTGTCATTAAGATATCCATGACTTTCTCTTTGGTTAAAACATTTATTATTAAAAAAATTAAATTAACAATTATTTATGATAAATGAGTTTTTACTTATAAATTATTTATTTAATAATTATTTCTATAAAAATATTTAATTATAAATTATGAAGAATTACTTATTAGTAATTATTAATTATTATTGTTTGGTAATTATTATCATTATTAACTACTATTTACTATATGTAATTATTAATTGATTATAAATATTAAATGTTAATTAATATTTACCAATTATTAATTACTAATTAATAATTTCTATTAGTAAATTATAAAAAATTAATTAATAGAAATTATCCATTTTTAAAAAATAAAAAAAAATATCAATTTATTAATTATTATTTTATATTAATTAATTATTAAAAAAAATTATTAGTGATTAATTATTATTAATTAAATTTGTTAAAAACTATTATCAATTTATGAATATTTATCAATAATGAATTATTTATATATAAATAAAATTATTAATTATTTTTTTGGTAACTATTATTATTAAATAATTACTAATTTTTAAAAAATTACTTAATTATTATTCAATATTTATTACTAAGTAATCAATGATATTTAATTATTTATCATGAATAGTTAAAAATTTAAACTTAAAAATTAATAAATAATTACATGTAATTATTAAATATTAATAATTAATAAATGTTAATAAATAATAATTAATAATGAATTTTTACTTTTATTCATTAGAGATTAATATAATGTATTCTTTAACAAATAGTTTAAAATAAAATTTATTAACATATTATTACATAATAATTCATTTTATTGAGTAGTCAGTAATTAGAGATCCAAGTGATATTGGGTAGGTTCAAAGATGAGTGCCATCTTGGGAATTTTTTATGACATGTATAAAAAATTTAATGATATAAGAAATAAATTATAAATTATAAATCATAAATTATAAATAATATTTGAAATAATTCATAATTAATATTTAATGGTTAGTATTTAATAAATATTTTATAGCTAATATATTATGAAATGTAATTTATATAAAAAAAATTGTTCTTCATGCACATATGTCTATGGTCAGAGATCGTGGTTGTAGACCTATTTCCATAGTAATGACACATGAAAATTGTTATGTGACCCTATCCACAGTGCAATCCTGGTTTTAACCTACTATCATACCAAAATTAGACACGAGTACCTCGATTGTGGTCATGTTTTTAGTCCATTACAAAAGTCTATCATTCTAATGTTGATTCTTTTTTATTTAAATTATGTGATTTATTTTACAAAATTTACCCATTCATATATAGGGACCATCCATCACTAAATAGTTTATTTTATCTTTACATGATTGTTAATTATACTCTGTGATCACATTTCATTATTATAATCAAATAATTATTACACATGAAAGATAAAAAATAAGTGATGTGACCAGGATCTATATAATAATGTTCAATCTACAGAGTAGATTATGGACTAATGATGATCCTATGAGATATATTTGAGTTCTAAATTGTCATTATTTTCAATACCCTTGTTCTCTTACGTATGTGATCATATTTGGGCTCATGTCGGCTTGTATGTGTAATTGTCACATCACAAAGAACTCCTTTAAAAATTCATACCACCACATAGATGTGGGTAACATTAGATGAATTTTTATATTTAACAATATAGACATTGACACACATTCTTTTATATAATAATAAAGAGTGATGAATGATATGTATATCATCAACAAAAAAATTTAATAATAATTAATACATTTTTAAGACTTAAATTTAATAATTAATTTAAATATATATTATTACAAATACGCAAAAGGTGGTTACTTCCGATGATTATTCATAATTCATTAACATTGTATTATAAATAATAAATAATAAAATATAATGCAATGTGAAAACTAATAACCTCAAAAGTGTGAGATCCCAAGGGTGTTAGTCTCTCGATAGGAATATATTAATCAAGTCATTGTGTGGGGGCATAGGGTAAATGCCCCTATGGGGTTGAAGGGAATTACCTCTTGGAAAAAACACTATATTAAAAAATTAATCTTAAATGATTTTTAACAATGAGTTATTAATATAATAACTTAATTATTAAATAACATTTCACATGGACCTTAAAATGGTATAATTAAATTCCATTTATTTTATATTGATTTATAAATTTTTATTCAAATATTAATTGAAATTTTGGATGTGTTTTGACCTTGTTTATCCCCTAGAGAGTGTTGGACCTTATAGTGACAAATAAAGAGGTTTCCTGGATCATAGGTGGAACCCTAGCACAAAAAATGTTATGGAAACATTAGAATCTCCTACGAAAGATTATTCCATAAAATAAGAGTAAAAGGGAGAAAAAGAAAGATAAATAATAATAATAAGAACACAAACAAATATATTTTCATGTTTCAAGAATTATCCCTCCATATATGGGGAGGCATAACAATATCAATAAATCTGGTATAAATATTATAGTGTGAAACTCAAAGTTTCAAAAAACCGTGCTTGAAGTAAACTCAAAAAGAAACATGGTTCTATTGAAAACTACATTGGTAGAATAAAAAATCTATAAAATAAGTCCATTATGATAGGATAACTGTGGTAGAAGGTTAAAAGGGTTATAGTACCAAGTTGGAATCACATGTTGGATCTACTATAGTAACCATGTCAAATTCCACAATGCTATTGTACTGTTATCAGTGTCTCTAGTCATCTCTACTACAGTAGTCAGCATGTTACATGTTAGACCAAAAGAGTTGTGAATTAGTGTGTATTATAGGTTACTTAAAGTTAGAACAACTTCATCCAAAGGATTATGCTTCACCATAATAGTATAAAATAGGGGTAAGGGTCCTTGGTACCATGGGTTATCCATGTTACCCTATTTGGTATGACTTGGTTTAGTATATAAGTTAACAAGTTGTGTTCCCCCTGATCAATGAGGGAATTTGGATTCTCAAGGGGTGGCTTAATTATCAATATTTCCCCCCATTAAAAGATAATAAATGTAACACAATCGACTACATCCCATATTATTATGTTTATGAAAACACATGATACATGATTGCGCTGAGCCCCCACCACTATTAAAATATGGGCTGTGTGGAGCATAAGTAAGAAATGTTTTCACCTGAAAAATTTTGTGTGGGACTTCACACCCCTAACCCAACATGTTGACCATATGATTCAAGCTCCTAACTTTTCTTATGGATAGACCCTCCATCAAATGGCAATTACTCTACAATCCTGACTCCAGTTGAAAATATTTTTTAAACATTGGGACCTTATATAACCCCTTTACTCGATCTCTAGGAAATTTGATTAAAATATTAAACTTATGATGTATATTGACTCTATGATTTCCATTTTTACAACAACGGTACAATATAAGCATTCAGTGATAGGTATTTTAACTTTTTTTCAAGACTATGTCATGATACAAGATACAATATACCAATACTTGGATTCCAAAATGACTATACTCACATAAGTATAAGCATAAAGAAAATATAAAAATTATACTTGGGATAGATAGAGAGATCCTATTGTTTTATATTTATTTCATATTACTATATCTTATTGGATAAAATCTAATATACCTATATATACCCCCATATATGCCCATAGGTTCCCTAGATAATTATTCAGAAACCCTTAAGTGTTAGAATTAGATATTTTAGTGCTTTATGATGCAAGTGTGATCATTAGATAAACAAAAACTTGATCCAAGGATAATGAATTGATCTAATCTTAGTATTCTCTCTTAGTTCTCTCTTTAAAGCGTGAGAGAAGTGATAGTATGGCACAAATTCATACAAATGAGTCAAAACACATTTAATGGTTCTAAAATCTATTCTTATATCTTATTTTTAGTATATAAAATTTCCTTTAGGTTAAAGAGAAAACATAAACCTTATTTCCACCCATAATCACACTTATGACTTATTTAACTTATCTTAAGTTTTATAAATATTTCATCACTATCTTATAATACCCCCACATGAAACATGATGAAATAACAACCTTCAACTTATCTTATTGCCTCTTGAATATATTTAAAAAATCATAAACATGTAATGTTCCCTTGAAAAAACATTTCACTTGTATTCACTTATTTAAAATTGAATAATTGATTAATTCCTTAATAAATTCATGTGAAATTATTCAAAAAATAAATAAATTATAATTGAGATTATTTTATGTAATAAATCACACTTGTTAGAACACCAACCCACTTATTTGGGGTCCAAATTATCATAAAATTTTATTCATCAAAATTATAGGAACTTTTGGATACACTTTGTATGTGACCTTTTATGACCTTATATTGATGAAAGTGAGTCCAAATCGAAGTCTAAGAGTATATCTAGAAACAAATCATGACTGTTTAAGTGATACATATATTTCATGACTATAATAATCTCTTATGAACACTAACTATCTAATATAATTTATTTGTCAAATGATATATCATAAATAATGATGTGTATATTTTGTGATCATACTCTCATGCTTTATTTATCTCTCTTTGAAAATATTGTATGGAGTCACCATTTCCTATTATGGTCAAGATTTAAATTATGGAACTACCATCTACGTGAAATGGATATTGATATATTATTCATACACCTAAAAGTAAAAAATCTTATCATGATCATTCAAAAAAATTCATTCCATTAATGATTAACCTAAGTTTAGCTATCTCATCACAAACATAATCAATCATGGTTTTCATCATGCATCAAAGTACATGATTAATGATTCACACTAATATTTATATTAATTTGAAAGACCAATAGATATGATTTTTTATTGTAAAATCTAATGACACACAAACATATGGTGTCCCTATTAGTGGGTTAGTCACCATTATCTCTAATACATGAGATCTTCAAGTGTGAACTTCATGAAGAGAAGCCTCAATACTTATGATTCCCCAATACAAAATATTCTAACGTCATCCATATCTCATAAAATTGATATATATATATAATATAGAAAATACGTTAAATATCATTGTCATAGTATCTATATATTTCATTATAGTTGTAAAATATTATAACCCTCTTATATGACATTAAATCTAAGTATATTTTAAGAAACAATAAATTTCGGATTAATGTTACTCACATGGAAAGTATAAATCATGAATATTTACTATTTTATAAAAGATATGGAAATTGAAAAGTAAAAGTTTTAGTTTGTTCGAGGGAACCAATATTCCAAATATAAACAAATAAATAAAATGAAAATATTAAAGAGATAGTTCTACTACCATGAATTTGGATACATCTCAGATAAATGATTGGAACACCAATACTGAAGATCCTCCTATCATCATACATCATCATCCTCAAGATCAAAACAAATGAATTAGATATATAATAGATTAAACCACTATGGACATTCATGTTCCTTTAAACTACAACATGAACACTAACCAACTTATTATTTTTTGTTACTTCTCTCTTTTCTCTGGAATGCGAACAAAAATCAATAAGTAAATGATTGATTCAATTACCAAAGATCCAACCCAGTAAAAGAAAATGAGTTCATAATCATACCATATAAAAACATATGTTATGTAAGAAATAAGTCAATATCATGATTTATAGTTATTCACTTTTATGGATTCAAATTGATCATAGTTTTATGAATGACTTTATATTATTTTTTAATTGAAAAATGAAAAATATTTATTTAACAATATTATTTTTCCATATATTACATGTTTGTATTTCAAAGATAAATTTCTAAATCTTATATTTTTAATATTATAAAAGGAACATTATTTTTTATTCAACATAACAAATTTATCATAGGGGAAATTTTTGGGATTTTTATGAAAATAATAATATTTTGGTGAATATTGAAAATAATGATTTTTTAATAAAATATTAATTTCTTTTCAAGTATTTAAAAAGTATAATTGTGCATTTGATTGGTTATAAAAGTTAAATTAGTCCAATTTGACTAAAAAGTATCCAATTCATTTCATTATAATCATCATTATACTTTCTATTGTTATAAAATCATTTTTATGCTTAAAATTGGATTTTTTTTAAAAAATTATGTTTACTATTATTCGCATATTTAAATTAAAATTAATTTCTACCATTTATTGAAATTTAATTTGTTACAATGGATTTAATATTTGGAATCTTTTGTTTTAAATTTTAATTTTAATTTCTTTTTTGGTCATTATGAGTAGTAATATTGGTAGAACTTTGTCACCATAGTAATGGTTAAAAAAATTTAATAAAGGTTTAAAACTAAGAGGAAAGGTTTAAAATATTATTAAAAAAATTTCCAATATTATTTTATGTGTTTATTGTGATTCAAACTCATCTTATATTTTACATATTTTAATTTGGTTGCACTTTTCATTTTGAAATACATATAATGTATTTAAAAGTATTAAGTGTTTATAATTGTCCCACTACCCTTACTGATTAAAGTGAACCTCTTATCATTGCTTATTCACAAACATTAAACCATTTATATTGACCAATAACTTCACAAATAACTTCACAACATCCACCCCCATATCTTATAGGTATTGTTCTCACCAAAACACCAACCTATGTAGGCATAAGTTGTAATCCAATGGAGACTTTCCAAAGAAGAGGTATAATTATAAAATGAGTGATTCGGATTTATTTCTTCTTATACATGATTAAAATATTATTTAACCATACTGATATAATAACAAAATTATCTAAAATATATCTAATTGTTGTTATGTTTATGTTAAAACCCTTTTTCATCTTTTTCTATCATATGAGATATGAAAACATCTCTCTTGCATACGTGTGTACTACCACATCCCCGAAGAATTGTGTTTTTTTCCTCAAGAGATCATATAGAAGGTCAACATTATGGGTAAAATAAATATATAAGATAGATATACAATAATTATAATTATTTAATATTAATATATTTCTTATTTTCTTCACTTTCATTCTTTGAAAAATGAAAATATCTCTTATGTGTATGTGTAGACTACCACCTCCACAAAGCAATGTGATTCATCTTTCATTTCCACCTTAAAAAAGTTCATAAGGTCATAAATAAAGAAAAAATATTAAATTTATTACAAATTTAATATTTTTTTAAAATAACATATTTTCTACTTTATTTCTCTTCCACCCAATGGAAAAATAAGTGTCCTTCATGCATACATAATGACTACCGTCTCTATGAAATGAAGTGATTAATTTTTCATGACCACATTACATGGTTGGTATAAAATGTGTATTTAATTAATAAATATGATAATTATAATAGATAATATAACTTAACCACTTTTACCATGGTCAACACGGTGATTTTGTTTTGAGGTTATATACCAAATGACCACAATACATCCAACATGAACTTAAACATTTCAGCAACAAAATATAACATGGTTATAAATAAAATAAAGGAAATAATGATATTTTAATGAACCTAAGAACGTTTATAAAGAAATAAAATAACTAATATAATTTTTTTATCTTGGATTTAGAGAATTTATGATTCTATATGGGACTTAAGGAAAAGGACTTGTAGGTTTTGGGCGCAGCCGAAGCACGGTCGGGTCAGCGCCCAACTTCAAATTTTATCGTGGTAAATGATTATTCAGGGATTAATATGACATTGAACTGTTGTATCCATGGAATAAAATGAAATATTTAGATAAAGAAGAAATAGGCCTAGAACCTTGAGAGAGGATCGACATATTTTGTTTATAATTAATTAAATTAAATTAGAGAATTGCCTCCAAGGTGTTTCTTTCTTCGTTGATGTATTTGACCACAGGTCCAAAGTGCGTCTTCATTGTGATGTATAATACAAGGATATGAATATTATCAGGGTGATCCACATGTGCTACACGCATCTTCGAATGTCACCAAAGGAGTCTCTGGGTGCTATCGTGGAAGATCCTTCCACTTTTGATTTCCACCTTTGATCACCTTGAGAATCTCTTCCAAAGCATTCTCCTAGATTCGATGGAGGAGGATCTCTCTGGTTAAATAGATCATTCCTGGAGAGGGAAGAGTTCTCTAGTATTGAGAGCTTTTCTCCATGAATTTTGGGCACACAACCATTAGTTATCCAGTGGAATGAACCCTTGGATAATTAGAGAATAATAACATAACAAGGAATTTAATTCACCAGGTAATAATAAATAATCAACACAAGTGTTGTTGCTTATTTTATTATTCCATGCGAAACAAGATGTCAAATAATAATAGAAATGATATTATTTCCCTGATATGTTCATAACTTTCATGTTTTATTTAAATATCATTTAACCAAATAATATTTAATATTATTTCTCACCGGACCCATAACTTCGTGTGCCAATCCTCTTTAATATTTATCAGGCCTTGAATAATGACTATTTATGTATTAAATAAATATTACAATATTATTCACCAATAAATAAATATTTTGTCTGCAATATATTCTCTCAAATAACTAGCAATGAAATAAAAGCGATCAGGCATACTTGAAGAGTTATTAACCATAACCAAGAATAATATTTATTCAACTTGTTAAATAATAAATTATTTAACTGAGATACTAGTTACACTTAGTATGTTACCCTCTTGGCCTCTTTATCGTTGGAATTAAGTGGGCTTGCCTAAAGTCCAAGAAAATGTTCTAGAAATGGGTCAACACACCCAAGATAAATAAGTTGATGTCTCAATGACATGTCAACTAATATGAACGCTTACTGTGTAATATAATCCCTTTATGCTGATATCTTAAATCAAGCGGTTGCATGCAAGTGTCATCATCCTATGTGCTTGATTTATCATATTTTGACTTCTTGAAATTGAACTTGACTAGAAAAAACAATGGCCATGGATTTAGTTAGGCAATATCATTTCATCAAGGGGTCTGAGATATCCACTTCTATTGAATTGAAAAATTATTTCTCGCATTATTCATTAATGTAGTATTACTTGTGATGCAACCAACATATCCTACCTTGCTGTGAATACCTTTCATCACAGTTTTCATCAATATATATAATTTCATGATTCATACTACCCATTAATATGAATCTTAAAGTCTAAGTACCAATATACACATCTACAGGTAGGAATATTCAATGACACTTATGAATGTGGATTTCCTACTAGAGGGTCTTGTTCTTATATTATCCCCCGACATATTACCAAGGGTGAACACCATAAAAAGGTTCCTCAAAGTTTCATGAGTATCCACCCCTGATATCATGTATCATATTTTCCCTTAAAATTATATCACCCAGCCATAAAACATATATTCAAGAACAGTGTCATGCCACTTCCGGGTTCTCATCATAATAGGGGTCTGTTATGACCTTTTAGTGAGATAGTTATTATTAGGACATTATCACATACTATATCACGTAGAAGAACAATAATGATGTGATAAGGATTTTATTAATTTTCATCCAATGATAACATTTTTATTATAAAGTAATTTTTTTTGGTTTCTAGGGAACCAACTCCTACAAGACTTTCTTTTAAAAATCTTGTTTTAATGCTTTCCTTGCTTCTCTTTTTCTTCCATGTTGAGTTTCTTTTAAATGACTAAAAATTTTCTTATTTATAATTAAAAGGTTTATAATGATAAATTTATAATATAATACAAATTATCTAAAAAATTAAGTGGAATATTTTCAATATTTTTTGTATGGGTTTTTTTGAATTTAAACAAAAATGAAGAATAAATGTTTTTTTAAAGTATACATATTGGACACCACTTCCACTTTCATAATAATTTTTCATTATCAAGAATAATCCTAAGGATAAATTTTTTTTCAAAATATATCATATTCCCTCTCTTCTAGGAATTATTCAATTTTAGTTATTTTCAATGAAAAAGGATATTTTTATTTATGATTATTCAGAAAAATAATGTGTTTTGTTTATGGAATCAAACTAATTTTTCAAGGGTTTTATGATGAAAAAATAAAATATTAAATTTTTATTTATTATTATACAGTACATGATCATTATAGATGATGATGGGTGAGCCTAATATATATCATGATAATGGTTGAGCCTGATATATCTCTCTAATGCATTGGGTAATGATTTAGTATTCAAGTAAAAATTGAGAGAGATAACTAGGTTGGTTTCTCCTATGTAATTAATTAGGACTCAGTTACTCTAAAATTAGTAAAACACAAGTGAACATGGTTTATGAAAATAATGCTCTAAGATACCTATAAAATGATTTAAAAAAGGGTTTCAATGAAAATGTTTTGATTTTATCAGGTAACAAAAATATATAAAATTTTAAAGGTGAAAGGATTTTTATAATGGATGTTTTAATGAATTCCCACATTCCTCAAGATTCGTTCATGGTTTTATTATCTTAATAATGGTTTATAAATTATTTTATTTGAAAAAGGTTTTTTTTCATATGTTGAAATATCTTAATTATCTTATCAATGTTTTATTTGAAAAAGGAGAAATATTTCGAGGGTCTTCAGGTTTTCAATGGACTAATAGGATTCCTTTATTTTTAGGTCCCTTACTGATCTATTTACTCTCATTAAACATTTTTAAATTATTTTTATATGATATAAGGATTAATTAGAACTATAGTAAGGTAAAACATTCTACTTTGGGATAATATTTAAAGAATAAAATTTGTATTGAATAAAATGGGGGGTAAACTTAAATCCTTGATTTTGTGGAAAACAAAACACACTATGGGGAAGTTTCCCCTTCGTTGTGTAATTTTTCTTCTCAATCTCTAAAAATCTAAACCCAAAAGATCATGGGAATGTAAAAATTTTAAATCCTTCCTATTTAACTGATATTTATGGGTTTTTAAATTAATGGGTCTATATAGTTGGTATCATAGCAAGGATTTTCTACCTTTAGAGGTTAAGGGAAGGTTAAAAGACAATATAAAGAGACTCGACTTTCACTACAAGAAAATTTTCTTATTGACATGGTTTAAAACCAATGAAATTGGGGTCAAAACTATGATCATAGACTATGACCATGATTTTGGACATTGTTTCTATTTAATTCATTGGAATAGGTGTCCAACATACATACATGGTTTTAAACCATGTCTCTAGGACCCTTCCATCAATTGTGGTGGTATGATAAAAGTTATTTCCTTGGTTTCAAACCATGGCCATAACTCTAAAAAAATTAAAATCCCTATCATTTTTTATATCAATAATTATTCTCAATTCAATATAAGACTTTACCACTAGCATGAGACTCTGTATGTGTATTAATATATGAATAAATGTATAAATATATATATTTATATAAAAATATTTAGATTAATTTTTATTAAAAATTAGAAAAACAGGAAATGTGATGTGGCCCAAGACCAATAGCCATGTTTTTTTGAAAACCATGGTCATACATGTTTGGTTTATGCACTACTGTAATGTTTCTAGGAATTAATGATCATAGGCCCTCTCTACAACCATGGTTTTAGGAAAATGGTGGTCATGGACTTGTATATCCACTTTATCAGAATAGTTTTTGAAAAAAAAATGGTCATAACCATTTCCCACTCAATTTCATATAGAATTTTATGTTTATTGTATCCACCAACTACCACAGTTTCACATAAAATTGTGGTAGTCTATAATCCAACCATAGTTTATAGAAATTGTGGCTCTAGGTTGACATAGGTAGCCCTACGACCAAGGTTTAACTCTAACTATGCTAGTAAGATGACATATAGTCCTGGTTCTACTAACTGTAGATAAAAAACCATGGTCATTGGTTAATTTTAAATTTCTATTTATGGTTATTTTATCAAGAGATCAATATTGATATTTTAATTGTTTCTTCAACAAATCCATTTATGTTCATAATATTTTTCTATATAGGAAACAAGGAAGCAGAAGTTGGAATGAATCAAGAATATAACAACCTTCTAAATCAGAAACCATGAATTATTGTATCATAATATTTTATTAAACTATGAACTCAGTTTACACAAGATATTAATGGTTTCACCAATGAAAGGGAATAATAAAATTCTTCCTAAAGGAACATGTCTATAGTAGATTATTTCATGAAAAATCACCTATCATTTATGGTGAATCTTTAGACACTACAAAATATAAAGGATGGATAAATGAATTAGAGAAGATATTAGAGGTTTTGGGACATGCAGAACATAAAAAGTTAATTCTTGTTATTTATCATTTTGAAGGTGAAGCTGATCAATGATCGTATGTGATTAAGAATATTATTGAAAAGTATATGTTTGACGTCATGGAGTGGAAAATATTTATATAATTTTTTCTTGAGAATTATTTCCATAAATTTATCTAAATTAGAATGAAAAATTATTTTTTGTAATTGAGGCAAAATGATAAAGGTTAAATGGTGGCTTAAAAATAATTTTTTATTATACTAGCAAGATATGCACCAAATTTTGTTCTAGGACCTGAGAGTAAAACTGATTGATAACACACATGTCTAAAACCAATTTTATAAATAGTGTTGGCATGTCATGAATTTAAATTTTATGAGGAGGTTTCTTGTTGTGTTGAGAAAGTTGACATTGAGTTTTTGGGTAATTATGTAATTTATGAAGAAAAGGGTGCACAGACCCGGTTTTTTCTTTGTAAGACTTTGTAATATTTCTACATATATTTCTAAATCTAGGCACTAAGAGGGCATATGATTCCAAGATCCACTGTACCTAGAATAAATTATACAAAAAATTTAAGAATATTTTAAACTATTCATATGATAGAAATGATATATCTCTCAAACAGTAACTCAGATCAGATATATGGGGCCTCGATTGAGTCCAAAACATGTAATTTACCCTAGGCGGGGGATAAGTTTTGTCGGCACGATAAACCTGCAAGAAAATTTTCTCAGGTGAAATCATAAATAAAATAATTAAACTTAATTGTATTATCACAAATGACGATTTAAATAACTTTTTATTGGGGTCTCGGATTAAAAATATGATACCATCATTGAGTGTGTAATAATGTGTTTTACCTAGATGCAACATAAAAGGAGAGTACATAGAGGTTTCGGATTCTGAACCAAGTGGGACGCCTATAAATAGATAGTTATGTTTTTCAGATTAGGGTGAGCCCCTAATCTCTCTCTCTCTCTTTCTCTCTACAAGTCTCTCTCCCCCCCTCTCGACCAATGTTTATTAAATCAAGGAGTTTCTTTCATCGAAACCTCAGTGAATAAAGTAAGGAGCGTAACAGACATGTCAATGAGTATGAACAACTGATTCGAGGTTGGATTCTTCACTTTGGATATTCGTTTAAAGTTTTCTTTGAAACCCCCCTTTTTTTAATTTTCCTCCACTCTGATTGTAATGCCCTGACCCCAGTTACCCAGAATCGGTGCATTATTACATATCATTGGCATGATCACATAATATCAAGTCTCGAAAGACCGATTAGTTTAGTACCCTTGTAATCAATAGATACATTCATAAAGTTTTCATTACATCATAAAGTGAAAAACTACTACAACATCTTGTCTCCATAGAACACACTCATATCCTCATACTATCCATGCATGCCATTTATAAAATACTTATTCACATCCTGGGAAAAATAAAACATAGATAGGGGTGAGATCAGATACTCATTAAGGATAACAATATAGCAGAAACATTTATAAATAAGCATAAACATTTAAGGCAATGTATAACAAAAACAAAAGCCTTTTAAACTTGAAATTCAGCATAAAATAGCAAAGATAAAATGAAATAATTCCATTTACTTATTCACATGTATATTCTACTAGTCGAATAATCACATACAATATCAATAACTACTTTCATAATGACGGAATGAATAATGCCAGACTATCATAACCACATAGTCAAGGCCTTGTGCCAAGACTAAAAATAAGATTTTTTCAAGGCCTTGCGCCAAGACACTTGTTTGTCTCATGAGACCTACCGATACATCGAGGAGATATAGCGGGCTCCACCTGTCACTTACTAAGTCCAATGCATTCCTCATATGAAAATTTTGAAATATAACATAAACATTCGTATTAAAACTAGCATACGAAATGTCAATAATTTATCCACAAACCATGAATGGTATAAAAATAGAACATCCACAGTCAAGCATAACTCATTCAATACAATATGGATGATTGTATTGTAAAATATTAACCTCATTTGATAATAATGAAGGATATTTATATAGAATAAAATAATCATCAAAACTATTTGAGAGAAATATACCAATTTTTCTTAAAAATATTTAAAAGTCACACTATTTGTAAAGAATCCGTTAAAAATAGATTTTTGAATCAAAGTGTCCCATTCCACTTTGAAACTTTTAAAAGGAATTTTAATTTTAAAACATTAATGTCTATATAAATAAATCCTTAAACCATTTTTAAAACATGGACATTAATGATAATTATTTATAAGAATAAATCATTAAAACATTTAAAAGTGATATTTTAGTTAGAGTTTCTAACCAAAATAGATACACCTGAATACAAATAATTGAGGTAATCAAAACATTTTAATATCATGAGAACAAAGGTATTCATGATATACTATGTTAAATCACATCATATACACCAAATAAAAGTTATTTGGTGTATAACAACAAAGAAGTCTCAATGGAATGTCAATTGAGATGAAATATCTTATAAAGACTATATCCTTGGGTTAAAGATAAATCAAATAAATACTTATGTGTGAAAAATATAAATACACTCAATAATAATGGATATTTAGTTTAAATCAATCAAAGGACATTCACACATATTCTTGTAAAAACAACACCAATGAATTGGATATTGAACTCAACAAATGGAGATTGAGTTAAAATTACTCTGATTAAGTTCATATCGATGACTTGGGAATTTCTAAATGGAGTGATTATGTGTATTAAAAGTATATACAAATAAAGGGGGGTTGAAATTATGACATAAGAAAATGAATAGTTATTCCACACATAATCTTGGAGTAAAAGATTCAATGAATTATGCATAAAGCCGAATGAGTGTAAATTGAAATTTCAAATTCCCTTATCAATTTGGTAACTTAAAAAACATACACCCATGAAATAAGGATAATAAAATAATGATGTATATATCCATAAATTAAATTATATTACATAATGAATACAATCATGTGCAGTACACACACCACATGTAATAAATAAGTGGGGAATAATGGAAATCTCACGGAATTAAAAGTGATATAAGAAACCCCTTACTTTGTACTTTTTCCATGGTTGAGGGTAGTTTAGCCTCATTTGTAATGTTTATATAATTTTTATTTAATTATAAAAGAATCATATACATTAATATGATATCATATATGATCTTTTAACGTTCATTTGTTAATAATATCTTAGTATTATCGTTGTTTCGGGTGTTAACAGATTCGTTTTCCTTTATATTCTTTGTTATGTGAGCCCTATTTGTTATGGATGGGATGTATCTTATTCATATACATAATGAAATTAAGTCTTTAAACATTATTTTTAACCATCAAATGAAAATTATTCTTGAATGGATACAATGGGGAATGAATCTCATCGCGTTCGTGGAGACGGTAGTCCGTACGTATGCACAAGCAACAATATCATTCATTTGATATTAAAATAATATATAATTGGATGGTATATCATATATACAGAATCATTATAATGTTATATTAATTATTTACATGAATTAAACAACATTATTATACCCATCCAAATAATAATGTATTGAATAACAATTACACCACGATGTGGAGACGGTAATCCGTACGTACGCACGTAATGTGACATGTCATTCAAAGGATGGATAGAATAATAAATATGGTTGTACCATATTTATAATAACATCAAAACATATATAAGATATTGTATTTATTATTTTATAATGGAAATAACAAAGAAATAATAAGTTGAAGAAGAAAACAACTTCAAAGAGGGTGGTGAAATTATTACCTCTTCTCTAGGTTCTTCCTTTTGATTTGATTAAAAAGGCTCCATAAGTTGGCTTTTTGATCAAACTAAGGCCTCTAGTATGAATTTAGGGAAGTTGGGAGGATAATTGGGCAGGGTTTGGTCGAGCCAAAAGGCTTTGAAGGTGTGAATTAGAGAGATGGGAGAGTTTCCTTTTATAAGAGGGGTGAGGGGCACCTTAGGAAAAGATAGAAATATTATTTTATAATAAATTCATATTCGGTTTCTAATGGATAAAAAGTAATTTATTTCAAGGATAAGGTGGGGATGGGTCTAAAAAAACTCAACAAATAGGTTTTAGACCGGTTTGTGTCACTTTATTAACCTTATCTTTTATATTTAACTCTTAGTTAATTAGTTTGACATTTACCATGTCTCTTTGTATTTTTATATTATATGGCTAATAAAAAAATATAAACTTCCAAGAGACCCCCATGTGGTTAATTAATGATACACCTATCATTATATAAGTCATTTTTCTGAACCTTAGATTTTTAGGAATATTATATCAATTTATAATATAATATTTGTTTTAAAAACTCCGTTATGTCAATTTTGACACTATTTAATATGTGATTTTTGTTAAGGTCTTAATAAACATTATTAACTAGAAAAAAAAATTCATTTAAGAAATACTAACATGTAATATTAACTTATAAAATTAGTAGAATTCATAATAACTCTCAAATTACATTTATTTGGATATTTATAATATCAATTATTTAAATATTTTATTAATTAGGTAATTACTGTATCATCATTGTGTCATTAATAAATTTAAATTTTTAATGTCTAAAAAATATAAATAAAATAACATTATGTAGGAAGTCTATTTATATTTCTAATGAATATTTATAAAAGAATTTATTTAATGTATAACCCTATATTAAAAATATTTTAGTTATTAAACTTTGCTTTTAACTCTTTTAACTCTTCTTTGAATTAAATAATAATAAATGTCCTAATCTAATCCCAGTGAACCAAATAGGCTCATATTTTATTCCTAAGGTAGTTTTTGGTCGAATTATACTTAGCCAATAGAATTAGGACATGTGTTAGTGTAATAATAATATCATTTTTACCCTTAATTACCATATTTACTTTTAACCGGGGTAAATAAAAGTAAAAAGTTACTATTCACCAAAAATTATTATTATCTTATTGAACCACATTTTACTCCTTGATATTAACCGTGTCTCTCGAATTTTCGAAATTCCACTCACAGAAGCAGTAAAATTACGTTTTATGTCTATTTGCAAATTCTTCTAGGAGATGGGTAAAAGACGGTGAAAAGTTCAATAAAATTTTTGTATATCTAAAATTATTATAAAATGACTCCAATGAATTGCATTGAACTTATATAGGTATTATGTATGTATTTTGACATGAAATAAATATAAATAAAATAAATAATTATTTAAATAAAAATTCAGTTTTAAACTATAACTCTGTGTTTTTCACTACTCATTAAAAATTGAAAGTTTTCCGAAAAATACCAAAATTTCACCCTAGACTAATTTCGATGTACTAAATCCAAAAATGAAGTCCATTTTGAAAGATAAAACTTATAAAATTTCAAAAATTGGGTATTACTATTCATAACGACTAGTTTGATTGGTCACGGTGTGTTAGAATCTCGAAGTTGCGTACAATGCAAGATATTTCATTATTCAAAGGGAAACGTACCATTGAAGCTTGGGGTGTTACATTCTCCCCTACTTCAATAAATTTCATCCTCACAATTTTTAAAATTGGGCTTGGGAATATAATTGAAAGTCCCACATCGGAAAAAGAGTCAATAAAACTATCACTTTAAAAGAATGAAAGAGAAGTACAAAGGTCACCTGAGATAACCTATACTAGGATTACATATAGAAAAACATGGATATGGATGATAAACTTAATGTCAAGTTCTGATGGAGAGAGATAGAAAACATGATCAGTATAAACTTAACAACAATAAAACCAAAAACTTGTGATGGGACAAATGGTCATTAGTTTCCCAGTGGGAAAAGAAAATGGACAATGTTTTTTTAAGTTACATTTCATAAAGATGAGGAATTTATTTATGAGATTGACCAAGAAAATAAATATATATACTTAATTTTTAAGTAGAGTTTCATTATTTAATAAATTTATACTACTAAATCATTCTTTTAAACAACGAGTATTAAAGATGACTTGGTCACACCAGAAGAGCTAGAATCAACTTCTAGAGAATCACTTGATTCACAAAGGACAAACTATATATTTACCTTGTGTTTAGAGATTAATCCAAACCAAAATGGTTAGTACAATAACAGATTATCCCCCAAAAGGATATTCATTCAGAGAAAGAAACACTAATCTTAATTTCTAAAATTAAACCAACAATACCCCAAAGTTAAATAAATACCATTCAATAAAAAATTGTCCTTAAAATCCTTCAATATAATCCAAACTAATATTGAAACCCAAAACTTAGAAGAATTTGGTTTTGTAGTCTTCCACGTTAAATTGTATCACCAATTGAAATCGACTAATCTTAAAGTCACATACTTAAATGTAATTAACCTAATCACATGTTCTCTATTATAGGTCAATAATTTCCATAAATAACCCATATCAATATAAATCCACAATAAAAACATAGATAAAAATCCACCATTACTCCTCAAATGAAATCTCATAGTATTCTATTTTCCTTAGGCATATAGTGTTCCCAAAAAAGTGAACATCTTCCAAAATAACATTTATCACTTAATCACCAAATCATATTTCTATACTAAGGGTATTCATTTGATAATAAATAAGATCCCAAAATCAACTTGTTATTGATCAATGAAATCATTTAACTAAAAATAATTAGTCACACTAACCAGGGACTTCATGTAGTCTAGTGGTAGGCGATAAATCCCAATTGCACTTTGGTTGTGGGTTCGATTCCCATAGCTTTGTCCGACGCGATGGGTTGTCACATGGTCTGCGTGTTTTCCTTTTTCAAAAACTATATTTTATAACATTACCAAAATGAGATAAATTCCTCAAAATAACCATAACATAATTTAACCACAAATGTTATCTCATACCTTGCATTTTCATCCCAAAATATAATAACTTGTAATTTCCTCAAACCCAATGATCATATAAAACCAAATGGTTATTTATAACTATATCCATATGAGAAAAGATATTTCTTCCTCAAATACCATTCTAACATGGAAAACTGTAGGGATACAAATTTAAGAGAAAATTATTCCAAATTAATCCCATCAACAAGGAGCACTAATACTTTTAAACATTTCTCCAACCATTTATTTCCACATAGCTTCTTCTTTGAACAATAAAATATCCTGTAGAATAGAAAATTCACTCGATTAATGGCTGGGTCCCCTAAATTTACGACAAATGACAATAAATTGATTATTAGGACCATTTTTATTTTCTTCCATAGTACTCTTCATTTTTCCTTGGCAATTCTTCACTTTATATTTTTCTTTCCCACACATAAAGCATTTCTTTGTTCTATTGAGACACTTTACTGGGTGACTCCTTCCACATTTCCGGCATGATGGAAATTGAGGATTATTTTCTCCACGGTCTCCACTTCTGGAGCTCTTATCATTCATAACCTTTATCTTCTTTGTTGAGTCCAGGAGTGGGTTAATATATATGTTGTTGATCATATTTTTGGAAAACTGATTTAGCATGAACATGATATCTTTTAATCCTATAAAAATTCCATTTTAATTATCATTTCCACCATCGTTCCCACATTGTACATCATTCTCAAAGTTACTATGACTTCCTTGGAATATATCCATTGACTAAACCCAGAAAAAATTGTGTGAGTAATAGTAGTCATAAAATCATTTAGATATTATCATTACACCATCTTCTTAATTTGAAACACCTGGGGATTAACCAAGGACATTTATTCTCATCTTATATTTAAATCCTTCAAATCGGTTTGTAAATAAAATATAAATTATCCTAAGCATATCCCCCAGAAGTGTCGTAACCAAGAGTGCAACAAAGCCCATTGTCGTGCACCAGTTCCCGTTCGAGTCTAGCTCAAAGCGGTGTTTTTGGGTTTTACCCCTAGGTACTTCTATTCCAGAGCCGCCTCTACTTGTTCGTATCCAGAAAAAGATTTATTTCTTGAAAAACTCACAAAATCTATGCAATACCAGAATTCTAGGAAGTTCTTATATACTAATCCTCAAATTCTATCTTAGGGTTATGTGCTCTAATTAGAGTTTATCTAAATCTAGTTTCCAAAGTTTGTACTAAACTTCCTCTAATACCAACTATAATGCCCTGACCCCAGTTACCTAGAGTCAGTGCATTATTACGTATCATTGGCATGATCACAAAAGATCATGTCTCGAAAGACCTATTAGTTTAGTAGCCTTGGAATCACTAGATACATTCATAATGTTTTCATTACATCATAAAGTGAAAAACTACAACAACAACAACTTGTCTCCATAGAACACACTCATATCTCATACTATCCCTGCATGTCATTCATAAAATACTTCTTCACATCCTGGAAAAAAATAAAACATAGAAAGGGGTGAGCTCAGATGCTCAGTAAGGATAACAATATAACGGAAACTTTCATAAAAAAGCATAAACATTTAAGGCAATGCATAACTAAAACAAAATCCTTTTAAACTTGAACTTCGGCATAATATGGAGAAGATAAAATGAAATAATTCCATTTACTTATTTGCAAGGATATTCTACTAGTATAATAATCACATGCAATATCAATAACCACATTCATAATAACAGAATACATAATGCCAGACTATCATAACCACATAGTCAAGGCCTTGTGCCAAGACTACAAATAAGATTTTGTCAAGGCCTTGTTCCAAGACACTAGTTTGTCTCATGGGACCTACCGATGCATCGAGGAGCTATAGTGGTCTCCACCCCTCACTTACTAAGTCCAATGCATTTCTCATATGAAAAGTTTGAAACATAACATAAACATTCGTATTAAAACTAGAATACGAAATGTCAATAATTTATCCACAAACCATGAATGGTATAAAAATAGCACATCCACAGTCAAACATAACTCATTCAATACAATATGGAATATTTTATTGTAAAAGATTAACCTTAGTTGAGAATAATGAAGGATATTCACATAGATGAAAATAATCATCAAAACTATTTGAGAGAAATATCCCCCTTTTTTCTTGAAAACATTTAAAAGTCACAAAATTTGTCAAGAAGCTGTTTAAAATAGATTTTTGAATCAAAGTTTCCCATAACACATTGAAACATTTAAATGGAATTTTAATTTTAAAACATTAATGTTCATATAAATAAATCCTTAAAACCATTTTTAAAACATGGACATTAATGAGAAATATTTAGAAGAATAAATCTTTAAAAACCTTTAAAAATGATTTTTTAGTTATAGTTTCTAACCAAAAGAGATACACTTGAATAAAAATAAGTGAGGTAATAAAAACTTTGTAATATCATGATAATAATGGTATTTATGACATACTATGTCAAAGTACATCATATACACCATATTAAAGTGATTTGTTGTATAACAACAAAGAAGTCTCAATGGAAAGTAAATTGAGATGAAATCTCTTATAAAGATTGTATCCTTTGGTTAAGGATAAATCAAAGACATAATTATGTGTGAAAAATATAAATACACTCCATATGATTGGATATTTAGTGTAAATCAATCAGAGGACATTCACACATATTCTTGTAAAAACAACAGCAATGAATTGGATATTCAACTCAATAAATGGAGATCAAGTTAAAATTACTCTTTTCAAGTTCATATTGATGACTTGAGAATTTATAAATAGAGTGATTATGTGTATTAAAATTATATCCATAGAAAGGGGAGTGGAAATTATGACATAAGAAAATGAATAGTGATTCCACACATAATCTTGGAGTAAAATAATCAATGAAGTATGTGTAAAGACGAATGAGTGGAAATTGAAATTTCAAATTCCCTTATAAATTTGGTAACTTATGAAACATACACCCATGAAAGAAGGATCATTAAATAATGACGTAAATATCAATAAATTAATGTATATTACACAATGAATACAATCATGGGCAGTACACACACAACATGCAATAAATAAGTGGTGAACAATGGAAATCTCATGGAATTAAAAGTGAGATAAGAAACCCCTTACTTTGTACTTTTTCCTTGGTCAAGGGCAGGTTAACCTCCTGTGTAATGGTGAAATAACTGTTATTTAATTATACAAGAATCATATACATTAATATTATATCATATATGTTCTTTTAACATTGATTTGTTAATAATATCTTAGTATTATCGTCATTTTGGTTGTTAACGGATTCGTTTTCCTTTATATTCTTTGTTATGTGAGCCATATTTGTTATAGATGGGATTTATCTTATTAATATACAGAATGATATTAAGTCTCTAAACATTATTTTTAACCATGAAATGAAAATTATTCTTGAATGGATACGATGGGGAATGAATCTCATCGCGTTCGTGGAGACCGTAGTCCGTACGTACGCACAAGCGACAATATCATTCTTTTGATATTAAAATAACATATAATTGGATGGTATATCATATATAAAGAATCATTATCATGTTATATTTATTATTTACATGAATTATACATCATTATTATACCCATCCAAATAATAATGTATTGAATAACAATTACACCATGACGTGGAGACGGTAATTCGTACGTACGCACGTATGGTGACATGTTCATTCAAAGGATCGATAGAATAATAAAAATGGTTGTACCATATTTATAATAACATCACAGTATATAGAAGATACTGGATTTATTATTTTATAATGGAAATAACAAAGAAAGAAGATGTGGAAGAAGAAAATAACTTGAAAGAGGGTGATGAAATTATTACCTCTTCTTCGGGTTCTTCTTTTTAATTGG
The DNA here is from genome assembly GCA_963277665.1 of Viscum album. NCBI lineage: Eukaryota > Viridiplantae > Streptophyta > Magnoliopsida > Santalales > Viscaceae > Viscum > Viscum album. The sequence continues at coordinate 287,438,920 of OY728164.1, forward strand.
ATCAAAATGGACCCTTAAGATGGCTTTCTGATCAAACTAAGGCCTCTAGGTTTAATTGAGAGAATTTTGGAGGATATATGGGATGGGGTTTTCCAATCTAAAAGGCTTTGAAGGTGTGAATTAGAGAGAAGTGGGAGTGCCCTTTTATAAGAGTGGTGAGGGGCACCTTAGGAAAAGATAGAAATATTATTCTATAATAAATTCATATTCGGTTTATAATGGATCCAAACTGATTTATTTCGAGGATAAGGTGGGGATGGGTCGAAAACAACTCAACCAATAGGTTTCAGACAGGTTTGGGTCACTTTATTAACCTTATCTTTTAGTTTTAATTCTTAGTTAATTAGTTTGACATTTACCATGTCTCTTTGTATTTTTATATTATATGGTTAATAAACCTACTATAAACTTCCAAGCGACCCTAAAGTGGTTCATTAATGATACACCTATAATTATATAAGTTATTTGTCCGAACATTAGATTTTTAGAAATATTATATCAATTTATAATATAATATTTTTTTTAAAAACTCCTTTATGTCAATTTTGACACTATTTAATAATTGCTTTTTTTAAAGTCATAACAACTTTAATAATTCAAAAAAAAATTCATTTAAGCAATACTAACATCTAATATTAACTTCTAAAATTATTTTAATTCATAAAAAGTCTCAAATTTACATTTATTTGGATATTTATAATATCAATTATTTTAATATTTCATTAATTGGGTAATTACTGCATCACCATTGTGTCATTAATAAATTAAATTTTTTAATGTCTAAAAAATATAAATAAAATACCATTATGTAGGAAATATTTTTATCTTTATAATTAATATTTATAATCTAATTTAATTTATGTATAACCCTATATTTAAAAATGTTTTAGATATTAAAACTTGGATTTTAACTCTCTTCTTCTTTGAATTAAATAATAATAAATGTCCTAGTCTAATCGAAGTGGAACCAAGAGTTCATATTTTATTCCTAAGGTTATTTTTGTCTAATTATACTTAGAAAATAGAATTAGGACATTTTTTAGGGTAATAATAATATCATTTTTTACCCTTAATTACCCTATTTACTTTTAATCTGGGTAGATAAAAGTGAAAAGTTACTATTCACCAAAAAATTATTATTATCTTATTGAACCACATTTTACTTCTTGATATTAACTGAGTCTCTATTAATTTCAAAATTCCACTCACAGAAGTGGTAAAATTACGTTTTATGTGTATTTGCAAATTCTCCTAGAGGACGGGTAAAAGACTGTGAAAAGTTCAAATAAAATTTCTATATATCTAAAATTATTATAAACTGACTCCAATGAATTACATTGAACTTATATAGGTATTATGTATCTATTTTTGACGAAAAATAAATTTAAATAAAATAAATAACTATTTAAATAAAAATTAGGTTTTATTAAAACCATAACTCAGTATTTTTCACTATTCATCAAAAATTGAAAAGTTTTCAAAAAAATACCAAAATTTCACCCTAGGCTAATTTCGATATTCCGAATCCAAAAATGATGTCCATTTTGAATGATAAAATTATTATAAAAATTTCAAAAAAGTGGGTATTATGATTCATAAACGGCAAGTTTGATTGGTCATAGTGTGTTAGAATCTCGAAGTTGCGTATAATGAAAGCTATTGCATTATTCAAAGGGAAACGTAACCGTGGAAGCTTGGGGTGTTACACTGATTATAAAATAATGATGTCCACAATAACTGGGCCGTAGATTAATACTTTTAAAACCAGTAATTTTTATCTAAAAAAAACTAAAACCTTCTATTCTTCATGGATATTCATAACTCAATGTTAAAATTACATTTTAATCCACCATTGGAACGTCAAGTAGGGGCTAGAGATGTGAAACCCTCATTGAAAGGGTTGTCGATCTGTTTTTTTTCGATATGAAAATCGGGCCATTGGAGGATTCGGTACGTTACGCAGAAGAAAGGTAGCGTTGCGGGTCTGGCATGATGGAAAATGACGGTGATTCATGGTGGTCGGGATGAGGGAGCGGCGTAGCAAGGTGTGGCTTTGGCGAAGTTAGCGGTGCCACTGGGGAGCGTAACCAACGTGCGAGAGGGTGGTAGGGTCACGAGGCGAAGCGGGGTTGTGTGGTAGTGGGAAGGTGAATCCCAGGGGTGCTGAGGCAACTAGGTATGTTCAGTAGTGTTGGGAAGTAGAGTATCGAGCAGAGCATAGGGGATCAGTGGTTGTGGTGATCACGGTATGAGACCCCAGGCGAAAGAAACCCATAGTTCAGGGTGTTGTGTTGATGGTGAGGCAACCGGGGGGTCGGCTAGCCAGCTAACCTAGTGCACTGAAAGAAGCGGGCCATGGAAACATGGGTCAGGCCAATGGTAGGCGGCCCTGGCTGTGAGGTTGGGTCGTGGGCCAGCAATACAGGCATGGCTGGAGGGAGCAAGCCGGTGCAGGCAGACGGGTCCGACCAGAATGGGTCGGACCGGTTCAATAGGACCACATACAGATTTAATTAGTTGTATCTCTTAAACTGCATGTTTGCTTGACACGCTGTTAGTGACCAAACGTCCCTCCCATAGAGAATGATCTTTTTTTACACTACACCTTTTCTGGACATTTAAGTTTTGGTCTCAGGGTTCAGTTTCATGAAATGCCTAAGTTTAATAATAATAATGTAATTATTATTATTCATTGTTCTTGTATTGGACCATTCTTCAAAACCGGATGTCTATTTGAAAAGTCTTCAGCAATGGTGTGACCCTGGTATTTGTGTAGAATTTTCAAGTCTACTTTCAGAATTTATTAAACCAATATCGAGGTGCATGCTTCACGAGGCATATTTCGCCCATGTTGAGGTGAAACATAGATTTTTTTACTAGGTATCCATTTAGGATGAATGATTAGTCCATATCAGGTGTTTTTTCTACGAGTCTCACAATGGAATGAACTATATTATTTGTTTTAGGATCAAGTCATGGGCCCCACGAAACATCCTTCCAGTGCAATGTGACAACTTACAACTTTTCCATTAGATGTTCTATTGGGGCAAATAAATATAATCCATCTTACATGTTTTTTTATAAGGATTGCAATGATGTGATCCATTTGTAAAAGTTGAGTATTTCTCATGATCTCATATTTTTGTGGAAAACACGAAATAATTATTTATTGAAGATCCTTCGTCTATGTTTGAAGAAAAAACCCACGACTTGGGTTTGCATCGATACTTGTGAGAGTGGGAAATATGTATAAAGATATGTGGTCAAAGGTTCTAGGACTATTGATGAGGTGTACAAGGGAAATTATGTTTTTGGATCTTTGAATCAATGATGAGAGTCATGTGCTTGTCGTCATTTTGATTAGATGTTCCCTATACATTGGGATTACCATGGCACACCTCGGGGTACATGTTCACAGTTTTGTACCCTAGTATCGCTAGGTACATAGTCTGGCGATGAGGGTGGCACTATTGGAAATTCAGGATTATAGCCACGATTTCAAACCGTGGATATAGGTTCTCAAACCATGGCTATAGGTAATAGCCATAGTTTGAGAAAACTGTGGCTAAGTTTAGCATGGCTACAGGCCTAGAATTATATCCACGGTTTGGAACTGTGGCTATAGGTCTAGAGCCACGGTTCAAAACCGTGGATATAGGTATACAACCACGATTCACAAACCATGGTAATATCACTATAGCCACGAAGTAGAACTGTGAATATACTAGAGGAGGGACACAATTTATTAACACAGTTAGAAACGGTGGCTATAGGGTCTGAAAAAAAAAGAGCCCCCCCCCCCCACCCCAACCCCAA